>OU015502.1:14184937-14442437 GCA_907164885.2 Dolomedes plantarius
TAAATTTGTTGAAAATTAGAATATCAAAATAGTTATGGGGTCAACATGTCAACACATATTCATTTACAATCTTAAATTTTATCTTTCTTATTCATTATCTTTTCTGAAATTTATTTAATATATTTAAACCCAATTAAAAGTACATCACACTGAAAAAAAAAACTTTAACTCATTACTTTTTGTTTAAATTAATTAGAAAATTAACCTTTTTTTCCCCTCGATAAAACACAAATTAAATTTGTTGACGCAGGAGCAAACATTTTTCTTCTGGTTGTAGCACAACTAGGGCAATGAAGAACAATAAGCATAAATATACACATTCCGGCACAAGAATTCTGAAAAGGAAAATGCACAATTTGTTGACGAAACACCGGAGTTGGACGCCCACATGTCGAAAATGGTCCAGGAGGAATCTCGCAGCAAACCGAAGTACTGATTGACGATCACATTTGGCACTGAAATGGGACTGTTCACGCTGGCTTCCAATCGAAGGTCGCATAGGGAGCTGATTCACCATCGTCAGGCAGAAATGCGCACTAATGCATCACTGTTGCGTTATCGCTGGCACACCAAGCGAAAGCGAAAAATTCACACGCGGTGACGTTGAAACGAAAACGCTGGCTGCGGGCACTCCCAATATTGAAGTTTGCACGGAAAACACAAAGTTCACGAGACATGACGACTTGAAGCATGATCACTACAAAAAAAAAAAAAAAAAAAAAAAACAGGGCCGACGTCGAATTTTTCACACGCACTAAATTTTTCTTCTTTCACAATTGGCGATAAAAACGGAAGCACACAACTCGTACCACGAATAATCTCTGTAGACGGTCACCCAGCACTGGGCAAAAACTGCGAAGCACTCACGAAAACGCCGAAATGCCTTGGAAAATCCAGTGGGAGCTTCACACGCATGGGAAGATTTTTCCTGCGCGACTTTATGTAATATCTCCAAAAGGAGGATTGATCGCGAAAGTTCCGTTTTGATCCGTAATGTTGTAGTCAGGCTGTTTTCACACACAAGTGGCTGGCAAATGGAGAGAATAACTGAGTTCAACGCCATGGAAGGAGGCATCTGGTCACAAAGTAGTGTTTTATTTACCGAAATGTTGCTGGACGTCTTCTAGTAGGATTATAGCAAGTTTAATTCTACTGATGCCGGGCAGAGAGGCCCCGGCAGCGCAGAGCACTGCGACATATGGACGGAGACTCAACTTACGTCATGTTAGTTTCATGGTTCGAACACAAAGTGCTCAGAAAGCGCGCAATTCTCTTCCGAGTACAGGTATATCAAACTTCTAATTTGTCAGAAACGGACACGTGATTAAGTCGCGTCATATCGGATGATGGGTTTCGAATGTTCCACGCCATTCACGTTATATAACTGTTATATAAGCTTTGGCCACACGTGCCTTAGGGGAAAAACTAATAAATTACTTCGGTTTGGATTTAGGTAGAAATAAAGAAAGAGGGACTGATTGGCGTAGGGATGAAGATTTTGGAAAGGGCCTTTTAAACAATAAAAAGGGTTTTTAATTTATTTCACACACACACATATATATATATATATATATATATATATATATATATATAAAGGAAACAAAGGGACATTTACCATTTGTCTGTGTTTTCCTTTAAATAACATATATATTATGAGCATATTTTTATCCCATAATATATTAATTTATAGTATAATGTGATATTATATATAATTTCCTTAGAATATTTAATTACGACACTTATATGAACTATTTTATAACTAAACCAATCAGCGGGAGTTCATCAATAATGCGCTTCAAATGTGAATCCCAGGATTAGTAATAACTTCAGTATTCCTTGCTTTTCGGCTACTTCAAACTGTTCAGTAACGAATTCAATTATTCCCATCCATCCTTAAAATGATTAGTTCAACAGAAGTTGTCAAAGGATAACACAAGCCTCTTCGTAATGATCTTAACGTCACTAATATCATCCCGCCAACAGGAAATCATTTCGCGAAATCAACACATCATTATACGGCTCGGCTGACGCACACCCTTCGCACATGAAGAGTTACGCAGTTTTGAATGCCGTTAACACATTTCAATCGCTCTTCATAGATGAGTTATTTATTAATTTTCGGATCATGTCCGTAATAAGCATTCTCCACATCGCTTACTGCAGTGTATTTCCGATCGAGTGATTAGAGAAAAGATGTTACGTCTCCGAATTTCTCATCAGTAGTTACAGCTTGACGTACAGAATTCGTACCAGCGGTTGGGGAAGTGTACAAGTTCTAGGATTATGTTATGCTAGACACATTTAGTCAAACCCTTATTTGCAGTCATATGTCTAGACCTCCAAGTTAATTAGATGATTATACACGGCAAACATTTATCGAATATAGTAACGTTGATTTTTATAAGAACATATTCCTATTCATTTTATAAGTATTATATTTCGCTTTAACCGGTTTCCCTTTAAGTCCGTTATTTTAAAATAAATTATATACAGCGTTTACAGAAGGTCGTTCGCAATTTATGGAAATGATTTTACAATTTGTTTTTGGCGTTTGCATTTTGAGATAAAAATTTAGCGACTTCGGAATAATCGTCTGCTATTGTTTTGCTATGATTGGAATGTAAAATAGAAGATTTATTTTGAAAATGGATCCTAAAATTGATAGATGGCTCGAAGGTTACGTAACTGCACTTTCCGGGGAGAAATATTCGTATCAACAAATTATAAAGTGGTGTAAAGTTTTCGGTTATGAGATTTCAAAAATAGGTATTTAAAATATATTAAATTTGAAAGGGAAAAACGTCTAATTGAAAGTAAAAATGAAAACATGACCGCTGAACCTCATCCTAAGACTGTTCGAATGCAGGTAAATATCAAGAAAGTGAAGTCTCTGGTCCTAAAAGAAAATACGCCGACACAAAGATCCCTTGCATCGAAACTAGTAATGTCTTTTGACACTGTAAGTAAAATCATTCATAAAGATTTGAAGTTAAAAAAGATGTTTAAACCTAAAGTTCATCTGCTTTTGCCAAAGCATATTGCTGAAAGGAGAACAAATTGTAGAAAATTATAGGAAAAACACCTAGCTGCTGAAAAATGAAAATTTGTGGTAACACTCGATGGGGCATGGGTGTATTTAAGTGACTGTAATAAAAAAGATCAATTTTCTATTGCTCAACTGATGAGAATGACCGTGCGAAATAGCTATATCAGTGTACAGAAAAGTTCTCACAGGAGTCCATGATAGTAGCAGGATTTTGTTACTACGGCAAATTAAAAATAAAAAAAGTCTCAAGTAAAGCCAAAATTAATTCACTCTACTATCAGCAGAATATTTTAGAACTAATTTTTGAAGAAGAAATTCCAGCCTTATATGAAAAGGACATTGATAAAGTTGAGCTTCATATGGACAAAGCCTCTAGTCACACGTCTAAATCAACAGCCGCTTATTTAGCAAAGAAAGAATCAGAAACAGGAATAAAATGTATCCACTTTAATGATATATCTGTAAAATTACCTGACTCTTCTCCAATGGACTTTTTCGATTTCGGTTTTTCAATACGAGCTTGGGAAAACGGCATCCAAGAACACTGAACTAACTTTGGAAAACGGTCTAAGAGGAAAGAGGTAAAACTGACATGACAGTACTAAGCAAAAATTTTCTTTCATGGAAAATTCGAGCTAGAGCTATTGTCAAGAACCATGGCTATCAGATAGAAGCAAATCGCCGCATAAAATACTGCATTTATACCTAAAACTTAACTATTAAAATCGTTTCCATAAAGTGCGAACGACCTTCTGTATATATACAGTCGAATCCCGTTATAACGAACTTCAAGGGACCAAAGGTTTTGTGCGCTTTATCCGGTGGTTCGCAATATCCAAACCGTTAAAAAAATGCTAGAGTTCACAAAATGTATAACTCATTAGTTTCAATGTGTATTCATTAACAATATATTAAAATATCATAAAATCTATTAAAAATGATCATGAATGAATTAAATCGACTAAAACCGATTACATTAAACTGACACAATACTAATTAAATTACGTACATCAGGAAAAGTGCGGGACCAAAATTTTCGTTAATTATACCCGTGAGTTCGTTATATACCGGGTTCGATATAACGGGGTCCGACTGTATATTTTTATCTGTACATAGACAGCAAATGTTTCTCGTGTTTTTGTATACCCCAATAAATGTTTCTCGCGTTTTTCTTAACGTTTCTCATGTTTTGGTATAAGTGTAACTACTTATATATTTCATCAACATGTCAGCAGCCTCAAAGTTTCAATGGAAAGGAAAATTGCTATCGAATCATATACATCAATCGAATCAGTTAAAGCTATAAAAAAGTCGAACTAAAAATTAAATTGATGTCAGTGACCTGGAATACAGTATATACCAAGATTATATTTATAGTGAGTGTATATAACACAGCCTCAAACAAAAACAAAATGTAACGGATTGGTTTGTTTGCATTGGAAAGCCTGGTTTCAAGTCACATGTTTGTTTGTTTCTTTCCAACGTAGGATTGCGTTCCTCAGAAACGGTCCTTCGGAGAGAAAAAAAATGTCCTGCGTCGCGAGTTATAATTTTGGCAGCGTGCCAAACCCAATACCAGTAAACAGTTAAACATAAAAGTACCAAAATGTGTCCAAAAAGAAAAAAAGAAGTAAGCAAACGATAAGTAATCCTAAATTAATAACCCGCGGTAGCTTCGTTAGAGGATACTACCTGAAATATTTTTTAACGTGGGGTTACGTTCCTCCATAGCGGTCCTGAGGAAAGGAAAATTTCAGGCGCTGAAACGTCCGTCTGTTCGTCCTCGCGAGTTATAATTTTGGCAGCGCGCCAAACAAAGTCTATCGCTTAGACAAGTTAAACAGAAATGTACCAAGATGCGTCAAAATTTTCTCATACACTGAGAAAAAAAAGTCGTTCGGTGAACCCACTTCTCCGAGTTCAAATCCACTGCACAGGGGAACTCGCTTTTGGTGAGTCGTACAACCCATGTGGGAAAGTGGGTTCTAGAACCCAGATCCCAAGAGGGTTGATTTACACACCACCAACTCATTAAAATGGGTTATACAACTTACTTTAAAGTGTGTCGAATATCACACCAACATGAGCAGACGGACTCTTATTTCGAGTTCAATATCTCACTTTATTTCGGGTTATAAAACCCATGTCTAATTAGTTCTTTTAAGTAAATGAGTTTAGGCTATATTATTCGAAAGGATGCCTATTTTCCCCGTAATTCATTATTCATTGTTTATGTATTTATTATCTCAATTCCCTCATATTCTTTCTCGTGGAAATAAAAATCACCCTGCGCTATACACCTATATTTGGAATATAACTGATATTAAAATTTAAGTTTTTTTTTCAAAGTCTCATAAAAACAAAGCTAAATATCTGATATAAAATCTTGCAAACTTATATCATAAGTGATGAAAGGCTGTCTAAAAATTGTAAGGATATCAGAAAATGTTAATCAAGCATCCATTATTTTTTTTAAATCATTTTCCTTCACAGGGTAACAGAGAGGAACAAATAAAACCCAAATTAAAAGAAAACAACTTTTAACTGAATTTTATACTGAGATTTAGTGGTAGTGCTTCTATATACCAGAGAAATAAAATTTACAGGAAACTTATGAATATTATAATGTATAAAACCTTAAAATTTCGTTGGGCAAAAAGCTTTCTTTACAACTTTTAGTTTGATTAAACTGAGGTACAAATATTTGATCAAGGAAGTTTCAGATCTTAGATTTAACATAGGAGAGATATTAACATTTTATAAATGAAACAGAAAATTAATTACCTTGAGTTCAGATATATATATTTCTAATTGGTAGAGATACCATGATCCCACACAACTAGTTCAGAGACAATTACAATATCTCAAACTGCAACAGCAAAGATTTCAGGAAATATAGATAATTATTTTCTAAGACAAGTTTTCACAAATATAAACTAGCTCTATTCGATTAATCACCCATTTATACTTACATGCTTTGTAAACTTCATAATGTGTTAATATACTTACCTAGTTGCTCTAAACAAAAAAAGCTCCAGGCACATGGTCTGAAAATTTTATAATGTGGTAATAGATATTTACTATAAATATACTTTTCTACATAGAAATGAAATAACTCGTGTAAAATGCATTCATCCTTCCTGCTAAATCTTATGGTTTCAAACGCACACTTTAATGAGAAAGAATATAAACTCACATTTAAATTTAAAAAAAATCCCAGCAAACAAAATTACAAATACAGAGAAACTTTATTTACATATATATGTACATATTTTTGTATTTAAACAACCAGGCCCAATTTTATAAAAGTTTATTATTTTTCATTCAAATTCTTCAGTTCAGATAGTCAAGCTTTTTTTCGGCTGCAGTATTCATCTGAAACATAAAAAAACTTCATAAATGTTATGCATTTCAGTATCAAAGTTGATTTTAATTTTCACTTAGTTAAATTTTCAAAGTGCCCACTCACAGCTTCTACATTAATGGGCATTGTTTTGCTCATTTTTTATTGCAATGTTTGTCAAATCATGACATTAGGATTTTAAATTTTTAAATTTTGCATTTTTTAAACAGCTAGCAAGAAATGACACGCAGGAGCGAACAAATTTTTCCATATTAAGCTAAAAAGGTTCGTGAGAATGAGTGTATATATCTGTCATTACCAGTCCATAACAAAATTTTAACTGCAGTTGCAGCATAGAGAACTGATCCTCCATGTTTCAGTAAAGTAACTGCTATATTAAGAGACTAGTCCCTCCAAAGTATAAATCCTAATGTGTGCATTATTACTATTATTATTATTTTAAGGATGAATCTCATACAGGTACTACTTATACATTAATTTCAAAATGCGCATAACCAAAATTTTATAATTCATGATGTTGAAGATAAATTTTTTTTAATGCATGAATTAGATACAGGTGCAAAATTCATATAGTGTAACGTATGTTTCAAATACAGCAAAGTACAATTTTGTAATAAATCCATATTGTTGCCGTTTCAAGTTCCTCTTGAGTTGATAGTTTTGGAATCTGGCGGAATACGAAAAGCCAGGCAGGTCTTAAAGAGCTCCTAATATCTGAAAATAGAGAACAAGACTTAATGTACTTCATTAAGTGCACTTCATTAAGTGCAGATGTTATGAAGAAATTGTTTTCCTACACTAATTGATTGGAGACTAAATAGCTAAATAGATAAAAAATTAATTAATCATAAAAATAACAACTGTGTCGCAACATTTTATACATGTTCGCAGTTTTTTAAAAATTGTTTAAAAAAGGATGTTAAAAAGCATAATACATTTACATATACAAACTCGCTTGGGAAAAGATAAAAGCAATTTTGCTTCGAGGTTTTAACAAATATTCAAATGTCTGCAGTAAAAATGATATAGACAAGTTATTCTTAACCTGTATTGATATTTTTTTCAAAAAGGAAAAAAAAGGATTTTGTCTTAACACATTAATTCCAATGGTCGATAATTCTCAATAACTTATGGCAAGATTGATATTTTTAGAGAATGCAGATAAATACTTTTGTGAGAACATTAATAAACTCATCTATATTTCTCCCCACTTTCTTTAAAATACCAAACTTAAAAAAATACAAAAGTGTGCAATATATATTTCGAAATTAAAATTCATAAATTGCTTAACCTCTTTAACAGACATTTATACTAAAACCAGAATATTTATTTCCCTCAAAATTAAGTAGAAATACATTTAAGTTAAAATATTATTTTGGTTTTCAATAATTTTAATTGCTTTATTTTTAAAAGAACAAAATTAACTTTTGTTTTGATTGAAAGTTAAAAAAAAAACCTAAGAATTCACTCTAATAAATGAATCCTCAACATGCTCATCAATAGACAAAATTTTTCAACAAAAACAAAAACAATATTTTTTTGTAATAAAACAATAACTTTTCAAAATTTATTACTTACAATGTCTTTACCAATCCATATAGACAACAGTATTTTGGTTTATTAGGGGTTAAACTAGCCACAGAGTAGAGATAGGGGTTACTTTTTAATAATATGAACAAATAAGTCCTGCATGAGAGGTGAACAAAATATGCCATATACAAAGATTTTAAATATGAAGGTAGAATACTATCATTATACCAGTAAGGCATCAAATGCATAATAAACACTAGGCAGTATTTGTGCAAACATAAAACTGAACTATACTTTCAGTATTTACCACAGAAAAAATTATTAAGGGAATTATTAATTATTAAAATACTTAAGGAAAGTTATATAAACAACAAAAATTAACAAATGGAAGCAAAATATGAGATTTTAACACATGAAATTCAGTTTGGTTTAAAAAAAAAATTATGTATGTAACTAATTACAGCACTTGGAATTTTTTTTAAAAAGAAAAGCATATATATGCTTCCTCTTTATATTTCATCTAAAATAAAAAGAACTGAAGAGAGGGAGAACATCTCATTTTGTATTTAAAAATTAAAACTTTATGTATGCCTGAAACACAGTATCCTGTATTGATTTACTTTCAGCATTCCCAGATTAATAATAAAGTTACTGATAAATCCTTTTGAAATAGTTACATCAGAAGAAAATTTTAACTATAATTTTTACATACATATAATATAAAATTTAGATCAGAATATTAATGTTTCATCAGTTGAATACAAAAACTGTGCATTAATTCATTATTATATATTGCCAAATTCCCTTCCTATATATATATGTATTTATATATGTGATAGAGAGATAGATGGATAGAAGGATATATATGTATATATATATAAATATTGATAAATAGAAAGACAAAAATTACTGGTAATTACATTTTTAAACTTATTTGAATAAAAATGTTAGCATAAAAAATTAAATACGCTGTCACTTTTTTTAGTAATAGTTTAAGTTCAATAATAAAGTGCCCAAGATCCTATTTCATAGCATGCTTAGTTAATTTAATAACTAACTTAACAATATAGAAACAGAATATGTAAAATCAGATAACAGAAATATATATTTCAGCCCAATAAAAATAAATGTACATCTATATCAGAGAGCACTGACCTTTTAAATTTTTAGGTCTTAGGACCATTGATCTTTAATACTTGGAACCTTATGATCAGCTACAATATTTTTTAAAAAACAGACAAAACAGACTAATTTTATAAATTTACACATACAGTATGTATGAACACAATAGTTTTTTTTCCTCCTCACTATCCCATATTACTGATAAATTTTAAAAAGTAAAATAGATGAGGTTTACATTCATTGACATAGAAAAATATTCTATAATAAAAGTGTTAAATAAATCGCACTCACCTTAATTCAGAAAAGGGATGATTTTGAAGCCGCAATCCACTGGCAACCATTTTCAATGTGGTGCAGTTGGGTACTGTAGTACGATGAGATGACACTGCCCTGAAAACTTAATCCCTCTTCCCACCCGTAAATATATATGTGTGGTCGGTGGTCGGGCACATCTTACTACCATCTTACTAATAGTTTTAAGATGTACTACACCTGGGACACCTTATTTGAGATGTCTATCCTTAAAAGATTCCCGCCATGCTTACGGGAAAGTACTAGACAATATATACATGGCGGAGACCCACCGGTTCGTTTGAAGAAGGCGAGGGAATAAATAGCGATCGGACAAAGACTATTTCCTGTCTCTGGTGAACACATGTGAAAACAAGTTTCACTAACTCGGACGATGGAATTCAAACTGAAAAGATGACCTCTATTTGCTAATTGCAATTCTTAATAGCTATTAATAGTCGTTTTCAGAATTACAAATTTCATATTTTAAAAGTTATGAATCGAGATATACATTTTAAACTATTGTTAATCATAAACGTCAATGGTCTGTGAATGTAAGATGCTATTAGTGGCTAGATTCTGGCCCGGTAAATTATAATAAAATAAGGTTTGAAAAAAAAAACATATTGGAGAAGAATATAGTTTACAGTTACAATTGTAATTTTTTTTTTACCATAAGCAGCTTCAGTGTCGCAAGTCTGTAAAATGAAAATAATTATAATCTTTATTTGTGTTATATATACGTATATAATGTATCTGTTGTATGTGTGGGGTGCTTTGTACATTTATTACTTTATGAAAAAAATTCTACAAAATTTTTCAATAACTTGGATTTAAAAGATACTCTTTTAAAGGAAAACATTTCTACACAAAGGAAATAATTTCTAAGTTGAGAACAATAGTCAATAGGTGAAATATAAATATAAACAAAAAATTGATTTGGAATAATAGAAAAGAATTTTTGTTAATCGCGTCTAAAAAAGTAGACATTGTATTCACAAATTAAATTCCTTATAAAAAATAATGGATAAAAATTTAAGTACATGGGTGTATAAAACATAACTTTTTTGTAGCTGTGCGATGGAGGTTTATTCTATACCGATACATTTTACGCGATTTTTTTATTAGCGATATCCCATAATTAGGACTTCTTTCTTTTATTTATTAAATTTTTTTAAATATTTTCACAAGTATTCCTTATGAACCGTGATAATCATTAGTAAGCTATTAAGTTAACCCTTCGAAAATTAAGGAGAAAAGTATGAAAACGCAAACCTGCGAATCCCAGCCTTTTTTTTTATCGAACTATAAGCGTCTGCCTTGCAGATCAAGGTGTAAAATATTAACAACATACGCATAAGAACTTCAGCTTCTTTTCGGAAAAGAATGTTAATTTTGTTAAAAAATTCATCTGAAACTAATAGTTGCTTTGTACATTTATTACTTTATGAAAAAAATTCTACAAAATTTTTCAATAACTTGGATTTAAAAGATACTCTTTTAAAGGAAAACATTTCTACATAAAGGAAATAATTTCTAAGTTGAGAACAATAGTCAATAGGTAAAATATAAATATAAACAAAAAATTGATTTGGAATAATAGAAAAGAATTTTTGTTAATCGCGTCTAAAAAAGTAGCCATTGTATTCACAAATTAAATTCCTTATAAAAAATAATGGATAAAAATTTAAGTACATTCGAAAATTTTCATCCCGAATACTTCATTTCAGCGTTTTGTGACATTTACGGTCTAATACTTAAAGTTGGTTTTTCAGCTCAGTAAACACACATAACATAAGTTATTTAACAGACTTGTTTCGATAACACAGTTGCGATAACTCGGTAGTATTTTAACTCACTTTGATCCGCGTTCAAAATCATGGGTAGTGGTTTGTTTAACTCACCTCTCACAATAACGTACGCGAAGTGGGTTGCAGAACCAACTTATTCCTGTGACTGACCGACTTTTTTTTCTGTGTGTACATATATGTATATATATACATACTTACATATATATAGATACATATATACATACAAAAGAGGGAAGCAACGATAAGTAATCCACGTTAATAATACCCGGTAGTTTCGTTAGAAGAGACTACCTGAATTTTTTTTTTGTTGTTGTTATTTCTAATCGCGATTAATTTACACTGGAAATTTACCCCTCACGTGACTTGTGCTAAGCAACCAGAAAACTTCCAAAAATTCTGAAACCGATGCTTTTTCGCTTAATTATTATGGTATGGCATTTTAGGGGAAAAGAGGTAAACTGTTTAACGTAACAAAAAAATCCTCGTTCGTTGTTTTTATTGTTACTAGCCGCTGCACGACCAGCATGGTCATTTAGTGAAGGTGTAGCGTGTTCTGCGAGGATAACTGATGATATCTTCCACATTAAAAAACTATATTTATTTAACAAAACTTAACATAGAAAATAATATGCAACGTCCGCTGCCATACAAACGAGAGAGATAGTCTCTTTTTCGCTCTCCTTGAGCGCTGGGAGGGAATGAATATCAATGGCCGATGTAAGCACGATCTGGTGGTCATTCGCCAATTATCAGACACTCTGCGGGGGTCGTAGCATCGCAGACACTACAGAGTATTCCCCCAGTGACAGAGTCACGATACTTGAAAATTTTAAAACAAAAATGCAATGAACAGTTGAAAGAAATACATGATGATAAAAGAAAAATGCAAGTTGAAAGGAAAATACAGATAACATACGAAATACAGATGCAAAATACAAATCACTCATAAAATCAATGACTTATATGATATATTCTTTCACTAGATATTTAGGAAAATGTACACGCCGACCAGATCTGGTTATAATGGATTTCTGCTCATTTGTTTGTGGTAACTGATTCGTAATGAATGGTATTGGATTGGACTTTACTTTTTCAGAAATTTGAAAAGCAGGTTTAATCCGATCAATTGATACGGTTGTGTTTTCACCGTTAACTTCAATTACAAATGTTTTATGAGAATGTTGTATTACGAAATGAGGTCCGGTTTATGCAGCTGTTAATGGAGGACGAATTTTGTCACTTCTTAAAAATACATGAGAACATGATTTTAAATTTGGGTTCACATAGAAACTATTGTTACCGTGTGTGGATGCAGCTATTGGGTTTAATATTCTCATCATAGACATTAAATTTGTTACATAATTTTGTGTTACTGGTGGAGATAAAGAATCTGTGCTTAAGAGATCTGAAGGTAATCGTAATGATGCACCGTAAACCAGTTGTGCACAAGTTGCATTGATGTCTACTTTTAAAGCTGTACGAATGCCTAATAAAACTAAGGGTAAAATTCCCGTCCATTTGTTATTTTCATGGGCTATTATTTAACTTTTAAGTTGCCTGTGAATTCTTTCTATCATACAGTTACTTTGAGGATGATAAGAATTGGAATGGATACGATGACAGCCCAAAATTTGTGTTAATTCACGGAAAAGATTTGACTCGAAATTCCGTCCCTGATCAGTCGTTATTGTTACAAGTGTATCAAAACGGGATATCCAGCCATGCACAAGTGCTTGAGCGTTTGTTTCGGCTGTCATGTCAGTCGTGGGAATTATTTCAGGCCATCTGGTAAATCTATCAATTATTGTAAGGCAATATTGTTTACCATCAGAAATCGGAAGGGGACCAATGAAATCTAAATGGATGTGGGAAAATCGAGCGTCCGGTTGAGCAAATGTGCTGAGTGGAGCTTTGGTGTGTTTAAATACTTTTGCTCGCTGACATTTGTCACAATAACGAACTTTATTTTTGATATTCACCTTCATGTTAGGCCAGACAAAAAGTTTTGAAATTAAATTTGTAGGTGAAAATGCGCCAGGATGAGATAAAAAATGTAAGTTATCAAAAATAGTTTGTCTAAAAGTTTGTGGAATAAATGGTCGCGGTTGTTTTGTTGAAAAATCACATATTAAATTTACATCTTCTAGGGGAAAGTAATGTTTTTGTAATTTCAAAGATGTATCATTTGAATTTAATATTTGTTGTAATTCCGAATCGTTTTGTTGTTCTTGCTCAAGTTTTTTAAAATCTAAAGTTGGAGGTTTAGAAGTCGTACCTATCGCAATCCTTGAAAGAGTATCTGCAATAATGTTCTCACTGCTTTTAAAATGGCGAATATCTGTTGAAAATAGAGATATGTAATCTAGGTGTCTTAATTGACGCGGTGAGCATTTATCTGGTTTTTGTTTGAACGCGTAAATAAGAGGTTTTTGGTCTGTGAAAATGGAAAAAATTCTGCCATCATGCATATGACGAAATTTTTTTATTGAAGCATATATTGCCAATAATTCGCGATCGTATGTTGACCAATTTATTTGACTTTTACTTAACTTAGTGCAAAAGAAAGCTATTGGTTCCCATTTATTGTCATGAAATTGCATTAGTGAACTGCCAATTGCAACATCTGATGCATCAGTCCATAGGCATAATTGATCACCAGGTATGGGATATTTTAAAAGTGTTGCATCAGCGAGACCTTGTTGTCAGAAAATGATTTATTAGATTCATCAGACCAATTTAAAGGTGGGTCTGGCTTTTTAGATGATCTAGTTGATTTCTTTTGATTTCGTTTCCCTTCTAAAAATTTATTTAGAGGTGACAAAATATGAGCCGCTTTAGGAATGAAACGTCTATAAAAATTATATAATCCTAAAAATCTACGTAATTGAGTAATTGAATCAGGTTTGGGAAATTTTAAAATTGCATCAACACGATCAGTCTAAGGTTCTAAGCCTTTTTCAGACGTTTTAAGTCCTAAAAAATTAAATTATTTTGACCAAAAGAACATTTAGAAGGATTAATAGTTAAACCATAATAATCTAATCTACTGAAAAGTGCTGTTAGATGCTGTGCATGCTCTTCATGAGAACAAGATGCAATTATTATGTAATCCGTGAAGGCATATACACCATCCAGACCCCTGACGACTCCATGAATGAACCTTTGAAATATACTAGAAGCATTGCAGAGAACTAACTGCATTCGCGTGCTTTCAAATCAGCCAAAAGGAGAAATAATCGTGGTTTTATGTATATCTTCAGGCGCGATAGGAATCTGATGATATGCTTTAATTAAATCGATATGAGAAAATGTTTTGGTGCCATGCAATTCACTGGTAAAATCCATGATGTTAGGAATAGGATATTTGTCCTTAATTGTTTGAGAATTTAAAGCGCGATAATCGCCTACTGGACGCCAGTCCAAACTGCCTTTCTTGGGGACTAAATGCAAAGGAGAAGAAAAATTACTTTTAGATTGGCGCATATGGCCTAAATCTATCATATGTTGAAATTCAGTTTTCGCTATTTTTAACCTATCCGGTGCGAGACGACGAAGTTTAGCGAAAACTGGTGAGCCAAAAGTTTCGATATGATGGACAACATTATGTTTAATAATTTGGTCAGGGCAAATAGGCTTCGTTATTTGAGGAAATTCGTTTAACAATTTAATATAAAAATTATCACCATAAACAGTTTTAACAGAAACAATTTCAGAATGTTTAAACATACCATGACAATTTAACTTAGTATTAATATCATTGAAACGACGATTTCTAACGTCAGGTTTCAAATTAAAATAGTACAGAAAATCAGCACCTACTATTGCATTCGAAACATCGCAAATGTAAAATGGAAACACGAACTTTCGACGAAGACCAACATCCAAAGTTAACAATTTCTTCCCGAAAACTTTAATTGAAGAATTATTAGCAGCTGTAAAAGTCTGAATCGGTGTAAGCTTCTTTTCATTTTTAGTAGCAGGAATGATTGAGCAATCACTTCCTGTATCAATGCGAAAAGATACATTTGTTGTTCTGTCACGGATAAAGAGGTGACAGTTCGTTGGCGGCAAGACATAAGTCACCGTTACTCTTGCCCGTTGGCATTTTTCTGATAGTTACAGGGCTAGACACATTTTCTTGCGTTCGATTTAAATCTTCTGTGATAAAAACACATTTTTGAATCTCTATTAGGAGAAGATGAAAAACTGTTTTTTCAATTCCGAAAATGAAAGGAGTTTCGGTTTCGAGATGAGCTTCTCGATTTTCGCAAAGCAACGACTTCTTTACGAAGAGCTTTAATTTCGGTCAATAATGCGGATTCATTATTATTAGATATACAGTTCTTGGTGGAAATCTGACTTACTTCTGATGAAGAGACTTCAATAATACGATCTGATACTTTCGCCGCTTTCAGTGGAGTTAAAGATGGAATAGAAGTCAAAATTGATTTAACGTTGGAAGGTAACTGGTTTAAAAATAGTTCCAGTAACAAAGAATTCGAAATGCTGTGGGATTCTTGTAATAGGGACATGACACTAGTGTCACGGCCAGGGGCAGGAGAATTGAAAATAACAGGACGAAGTAAAATAATTGCTAAATGTAAGAAAGAAACATGGCAAATGACGGACATTAAAAAGAAAAGGGGAGAAAGCCAGCAATATAGCGAAACTAAAAAATATAGATTGTGCTTGTAGAAAGAAGTATTAGATAAAAGTTCAAGAGAGTGAGCTGCACTTATATAAGAAATGAAGAAATGGAACACTCAATTTATGATGGCTATAAAACAGGCCACCCTGAAGCCGAAGCATGGGAAAAAGTTAAGTTAGAGGGATAATTTTATAAACCCCGCCCTCGATGCGCATTGGTGAAAAGGGGATTGAGAGGAGGCAGCCACAGACGAATGGCGATGGCATGGTAATAATATGACCAATGGAAATTGTAAGAGGTGGAGTCAACATTAATAAGAGAAAATAATATGAAATAAGATAGTAAGGCACATATAACCTATGATCAGAGCTAGTTAGACGTTTTTGAAGATAGAAGTAGTGTCAATCCGATGAATATGTACGAATAAACCCCGATGATATAATATGAGTCGTGGCCCATGCAAAGAAGCCAAAATACCTAGGAAGAGAGCGCCCAGTGTGCCGTGCCGAGGGTCTGCAAGGAGTGAAGGAGTCAGAGAACCGATATGAGCGTACCCCAGTGTCCCGTGTAGAGTGTCTGCCATGATTGACGGAGCCTTATACCAGACGAAGAAAGAGCTCTAGTTCCGTGCGATGATAATATAACGAAGTTTGTCATTACGAGTGTCAGCAGCCCATCATAGTGATCCAACAGTCATCTTTCGAGGTACCGACTTTTTGCGTTTCCTTTTTATATTACTGTCATTGCTTCTCAGTGTGTAGCCTTAATAATAAATTTAGAGCGCGATGAGGATGTTATTGAGTATAAAATATTAAGGAGATGACCGATGATTTGTAAATAAAAAACAATTTAATTAATATGATGTTATGCTTATAGATAGGAGTAAATGTTGGTGGTAATGGAACATGGATATATGAGTGATTATGTTTATAAAATGTTATCATAATAAGTGAATGAATTAAATATATGTGTCGTAGTAATGAAGTTGAGAGTAATATGTGTAGATGAAGTACAAAAGATTGTCATAATAATTGAATGAATTAAATATAGGTGTTGAAGTAGAGGATTAATTTAGAAGTAAAGAAGTTGTGAGTAATGTGTAAATGCAGGAGGAAATATTTAGTAATTTGTATCGTATTATTTATGTGTGTTAATAATCAATAAATTAATTTGTCAGTGTAAACCAGAGTTGTTTCCATCATTTGGGAATCACAATTAATTATTGTACTAACCGCAATCTTAAATCAACAAAATATAAAATTATAATCATCATTTAGTAGATATCTAATACCTAATACCCTATTTAAATAATACTTAATTTGTCACTGCCACAATTCTGCTCTTCGTTGCATACTGCGTAATAGTTCAGTTGGTTTTCTGTCCCCGAGCTGCTCCCCAGCCAGCAAACGGAGCAGTTCTTCGGTTTTGGTTTCTCCGCAGTGAGAGATTATTTCCGCCATCAATATTTTGTAAGGATCGTCCTTGTCGTGGTTAATGATGACGTCTCGAACGGTAGCAGGAACTTCGGGAGGGAGAAGGGATAAGCAATAATTAAATTTGGTCTTGCTTTCTGTGATGGGTTTCGGAGTCGCAAGCTGGAACTCTGCTTCCACCATGTGGAACCAGAGGTGGGGATCGGCTAAATTGAAAGGAGGCATTTTCACTGTCGATTGTTCAGCCATTGCGAGGGTTAACGAAATGTTCACAAAACGAAAGTATTCCAAACCGATAGTGATGAGTCGATACGAAAAAGTTTTTCATCAGCAAAGGTCCATAGTCACCATTTTAGTGAAGGTGTAGCGTGTTCTGCGAGGATAACTGATGATATCTTCCACATTAAAAAACTATATTTATTTAACTAAACTTGACATAGAAAATAATATGCAACGTCTGCTGCCATACAAACGAGAGAGAGAGTTTCTTTTTCGCTCTCCTTGACGCTGGGAGGGAATGAATATTATTGGCCGACGTAGGCGCGATCTGGTGGTCATTCGCCAAATTATCGGACACTCTGCCGGGGGTCGTAGCATCGTAGGCACTACAGTCACTTTCGGTTTTATATTTTCTTTTGCAAAACAACGCAACTGAAAGTAACATATATAAGGAATGTTACCATTACCTGTCATCATAAATATATGTTGTTAAGGGGTATTTTCTATAAGGCTGATTCTAGAACATCGTGATCAAAATATGTGAATTTCCATTTCCTCAGATCAGAGTTCAAGATAAGGCTGAGAAAGCCAACAATCCATGATTTTAAAAATTACATCCCTCTTTGAATGCAGTGGCTTAGCGAGGGGTGGGCAAGGGGGTCTATCATGCCCCGGCGCCACTCGCACAGGGGCGCCAAATGGTCCTTTTCACTAATTCTATATATTATATTACTATATGTTTTTCGGAAAGGGGGGCGCCAAAAAGGTATCGTGCCCCGTGTGCCAGTTATACTCGCTACGTCACTGTTTGTATGTACTATTTTTCAAAATTAAGATATCAATACTTTATCATTACAACAAATAAGAAATTGTTGGGGAAATATTTAAAATATAGTGTTGATTACATCACTCTCTGTATGTATTACTGTGCACAATTCAGATATCTACACTTAATCATATCAAATAATAAATTGTTGAGAAAATTTCTTCACTTATAAAATGGAGTAAAAATTCGGCAAGTACTGAAAAAAGTGTAGAAAATTAACTATTACTGGTTGTTGATTGCTGTGCCGGCGACGGTGAAGCCTAACCTCACAATTATTTCTGCTCTCTCTTTCACGCCTCTCTCTTAATGAGTTATTTCTTCGCTTTCTTTCTCGAGACTGTTCCCAATTTTCACTTGATCGTGCAGCGCGCTTTCGAACATTCCTGATTTCAGTGCATAAATCCAGGTTGACACGCGGTTGAAAATTCAGGACGGCCGCTAATGTTTACATCTGGTAGTGGCAGCCGTATCCACTGATGATATATTGAGGTTATATTGAGGATTTTATTGTTACTGTTCGTTTTTATATATCTGTTGGTACCTATGAAAACACAAATCAACAGTGTCTGCAACGCTCCAATCGACTTGGAAAATTTTATTAAAACAGAATAACTCTTTAGTGGAAACTAATGCTAATCTATTCCTCATCAAGGCTTTATTAACATTCCGTCCGTAAGCGTCTGTGTTACCTGCATCGAAATATTTTTAACCTCACAGAAATTTCAATCTCGGAAAAATTTGAATCCCAGAAAAATTTTAAATTTATCTTCTTAAAGAAGTAAAAACTGGTAAAAATTCATTCCTTTTTATTCGTAATGAATTAGTTTCAAAATTTCCAGATTACGTTTACGCCTTCCTTGCTACCCAGTGTTGCCTACTTGGGGGTTTGCCCCTAAATTTGGGGGTAAGTTAGATGAAAAGGGGTGTTTTTAGGGGCATTTTGTTGGGGGAACATTTTTTAATATCTTGTACAATCGAGACGCATTTTTTTTATTAGATTATAAGATCCATACATATCTCAAATGTAAATAAACCTCAATTTCATTATGTAAGTGTATATTTTCTATTTATTTCAATTTATCTCTCAAACATGATGCCTATTTGGAACCAGAATTTCTTTTAGGAAGGTCTAGGGGGATATCGAGATGGCGCTAGGGGGAGGCGCTTCGTAGAGGTTGGCAACACTGTTGTTCCTCTCCACTGTTGTTCGAAGTGGTTGTCCCGCAAACCACTTCGAATATCTCCCCCTGATTCATTATCTTGACAACGCCTCTTTTTTTCTCTTTCACTAGAAGACGGCTGCCGTCATTTTGACGATTTCGGACATACTATTGAGCGCTATGTCTGTATTTATGTCCTCGGGCTTCTGAAATTTTATGACTTTTTTTCTAATTTTACGCGAAATATGCACACACGTTTACAAAATTATATTCGATAGTAAAGAGGCGGAGAAAATGTGTTGTATACCTACTAACACTGAAAGCCGTCAATTTAACGGCAATATAGACAACAGGTAGTAGTAATCTCTGAAATAAAACAGTAAAAATGTTACTTACTTTTCGTCTCTTCCCCCTTTTGCAAATAGCAGAAATATTGGCTCTTTGGAAATATTGGTGTTGAAAAATAAGGAATGTACAATCTTTGCATATATTTTTAAGGATAAACCATACCAGGTTGTCAGCGCGGCATACCTGCATAAAAATATATCCAAATATATACTCATTCATTATATATTGGTATGAAATCGTTCAAAATTTAAAATATTTAACAATAAAAAAAACATAAAATATTTTAAGTTCTTGATTTTATTTTTAACCGCCAAAATGACGTCGTTCAATCTTTTTAGTAAGAAAAAAATTCCCATCTTTCTAGTGTTAACATCCTTCTCCTCTTCTTAATTCATAATTTCCGAGAGCCCCATATTTATTTCATTGCGATTAATCTTGTTTTCTAACAGCTCAGCTGCATATGTTGATATTACTCGAACCATCTCCTTCGTGGAAACGATTCGAACCTACTCATCAACTGTAAAATTTTGTCTCTCTCTCTCTCTTTTACATAACACAAATTAACACTTATTAACTTTGAAGTACTATACATAATCTTTTGTTACATGATTTTCTTTTTTCCCTTAACTTTTATTTTGTGCCAGAGTGATTTTTTTACTAAAACTTCTATAGTTATTTAAACCTTCTTTTTAGAGCTAAGGCCCCATTGTTATTACTTTGACAAATCTGCGTCTCTGTAATTTTCAAGTTCGTCAAAATTTCCAATAAAGGAAATAATATATAAGCCTTGCTTAGCAAAGTTTTAACTTTTAACAGAAGAAGAAAAAAAATTCAGGTGATAAAGCAATGTGTTGTCGGCGTTTAATGGAGTTAAACTCTAGTGGAAAAAAAATGAATTTAATCAATTACACTTTCGTGCGTATTTAAATTCTCGAACCAACTTTTTTACTGTTTTTTTAATTTTGTATTTGTTAACTTAATATTCCTCCTTTGAATATGTTTATCTTTATATTTAAATTAAAGGCTGCGTGCCCTGCTTATAACTTTATATTTAACAAACAACCACTAGACTGTGTCGTCCCAAAGAACCTGATAATTGCAGAAATAACACGAAACAGTAAATTAAAATTTTCACAATGTTTCTTATTTAGAAAAAATACGATATTTACAATCATTTGAGCCACAAAAAATGTCTGAAACTCCTAAAGCAAAATAGCCTGTTTTTCAGCATTTTATCTTGATTTCTGAACAGTGGTTACGCAAGTTTTCTCCGTAAAATTTTTTTAGTGCTGGAAAATTTATCAAACCACTAACTTTTAAAATCTCTATTATTGATGTATTTAAATGCCGAAAATGTGACCAGAAATCTCTTTGCTTCACTCTTAGTGAAGCAATTTCTTGAACTTTGTTGTCAAAACGAACTTTTAACTACTCCTGGACATTTCCAGCTATCCGATGACACGACTAAGAAAAATCTGAGTTTGAAGGCGTTGGCCTAGGCAACTCAGTTAATTTAGTTGTCCTATGGTCCATATAGGAATTCACCTCGATAGTCGACTGACGTGGAAGAAAAATATAGAACATAACAATAACAATAGAAAAATTTAAAAATCCGCCTCCTGTACCTGAATCAAATGGGTTTAGATAATAAATTACTCTTGTATAAAACCGTACTGCGTCCCATCCTGTTGACTGACGTGGAAGAAAAATATCGAACATAACAATAGAAAAATTTTTAAAGCCCTCCTCCTCTACCAGAATCAAATAGGTTTAGATAATAAATTACTCTTGTATAAGACCGTACTGCGTCCCATCCTGTTGTACGCCGTGCCTGCTTGGGGTTCAGAGGCTGACACCCATATCCAGCGATTGCAGACGATACAAAATAAAACACTCCGCGCTATTAGGAAGGTGCCCTAGTACCTTAGAAACGTACTTGTACACAGGGATCTGAGAATCGAACCCATTCGACAACACATTAAAGATCTCGCATCTAACTTCTACAATGGATTATATTCAATACACAACGAAGAAATAGCTAACCTCCCCGGCTACGACCCAAGGGAATGCTATAGGCGGCCTGAGGCAACTTTGATTATTCACCCTGGTCTCCTTCCCCTTTCTTAACTCTCCCTCCAACCTCTTCTAAATTCTAAATTTCAATTGCCGGCGCTTCTGGTTCTGACCTGTTATTTTTTGATGGATTGACCTCAAGACTATCTTACTGTATTTTGCTTAATCGTCTGCCACCGTATCTTTCTTTTTCAAATCTGCCACATTAAATAGTTGTGAAATTTATATTTATTTACTTATTTATTTATTACTATTATTAGTATTATTTTTATTTTTATTTATTTATTAATTATTATTATTATTATTATTTTTACTTCCAAGTCAACACTTTACTTTTAATCCTGGGAGCGGAACTATAGCCACAAAAGATTATCCATACCAAGGATATGGAGCCCTGCTCTCCGGTGCCTCGTTAATGTACCATGTCTATGTCTATGTCTATGTCTATCTAGCCATAAACTTCCACAAGTTTGTTGGCAATGATATACTTTAAGAACTTGCAAATTATGATCATGCTGATCCCAATAATAGGGAAAGGCCTAGGGCCATCCTTTGATTTTCTTAAATGTTGTCCCTTGTCTGTTATATTTCTTTATAAAAAAAGAAAAAATGATTCTTGGCTTTGCCAAGGTAAAAAATATTAAAAAATTTCAAACAACAAAATAAAAATATTTGTGTAGCTATCCCTAAACTTTCTTCTTTCCATTTTCTCTACTATAGCTCCGTATTTTAACTCATTCCCCTTTTCGGGACATTATTCAAAATCTTAAAAATAAAATAGCTCCTGGCATAGATAACATCAATAACCTAATTCTTAAAAACCTCCCAACCAACATTATTCTGCATTTTACTGTAATTATTAACGCCATTCTCAAATTTAATTATTTCCCCACGTGTTGGAAGACTGCAATTATCTGTCTTATCCCCAAGCCAGGGGGGGGACCGTAATCTTCCCCAGAGTTACTGTCCAATGAGCTTACTATTCTCACTCAGTAAAGTGGAGGAGCGCGTCATTCTTCACAGAGTCACCGAGCACCTCGACCAGCATGACATCATCATCCCAGAGCAGTTTGGCATTAGGTCTGAGCATAACACGACACAACAGCTCCTAAGGGTAGTGGAATTTGCCCGCGACGGGTTACAGGATAAACTACCTACCGCTGCTCTGTTCCTGGATATCAAATGCGCGTTCGACAAGGTCTGGTACCCGGGACTTATCTTTAAACTTATTCAAATTAATCTGCCAGCCGGTCTTATCCACTTAATTCATAACCACCTTCATAATCGAAATTTCACCGTTCGCATATACAGCAATCTGTCCCGGAACAGGTACATCACGTCCGGAATTTTCAAGGATTGATTTTAGGACCGAGCTTGTTTAATTTATTCGTGAACGATGTGCCGCGTGGAGATAATACTCTCTTCGCTATGTATGCGGATGACACTGCTATCCTTTCCTCTTCTGATAGTGAACACTACCTGTCAATTCAAATTCAGCGTCATTTTGACACATTAGAGGCCTGGTTCACGCGCTGAAAAATTCGAATCAATCGCTCGAAGTGTCACGCGAT
Source organism: Dolomedes plantarius (assembly GCA_907164885.2). Classification (NCBI taxonomy): domain Eukaryota; kingdom Metazoa; phylum Arthropoda; class Arachnida; order Araneae; family Dolomedidae; genus Dolomedes; species Dolomedes plantarius. The sequence goes on from OU015502.1 coordinate 14,208,380, forward strand.
CTACTTCAGTAATCGCTATTGCAATCCTCCGCGCCTTTATATTCAACACTCCCCACTCGAATTTGAAAACACAGTGAAGTATCTTGGCGAAACTCTGAATCGAAAACTAACTTGGAAACCCCATATTACTAATACTGTCAGCAAGTGCGATGCTGTCACCATGCAACTCCGCACTCTATTTTTCAGTCATCACATGTCTATGCGAAACAAAGTTCTACTATACAAACAGTGTGTGCTTCCTGTTGCGCTTTATGCTGTCCCTGTGAGGTTTTCTGCAGCAAAAACACATATTAATAAATTAGAAATTCTCCAGAATAAAACTCTCAGGCGAATCCGCCGAGCTTTCCGGTATCTGTCGAATACGACGATTAGGCGAGACTTCGGCATTTCTACACTCACGAAACAGGCTCATAAAATTTGTAAGAAATTATATGAGACCCTTCCGAACATCCGTAATGAAATAATTGCAGAATTGCCAGATTATGACCATTGTCTCCCTGCTAATCGCAAACGCCCAAGGGCGTGTATCCTTAGGAGCTAACATTAATTTCCCCATCGCGATACTCTTTCTATCTCGAACACCTACTTATGTCCTGCCGTAACGCAGAGGCATCGCGCTGACCTGCGAAACCCTGAGTTGTGGGTTCGGTCCCAGGTGGTATCGCTTCTTCCAAATTACCCACCTTGATATTTCTTTTTTCCCCGTGGAATTCTGCAATCATCCCCTTACGAATTGTATGACCCTGAATAGGCGGTTTTTTTCTTTTGCTGAGGGCCACCTATCCTAAACTAGTTAATTGATCTTCCTATCACTTATTTTAAAATTAACTTTATTAAATTAATCTCTTAATCTTGATACTAACTTAACTACTTATTCTTAAATTTCTCTTACCCTTCAACTTATGAAGGTGTTAAACTATAAATTTAGTACTTTGATAGTAAATTTAACTCTTAATTATTTTACCTAGCCTTTAAATATTAACTATTGAGCGCATTATCATTGATTACATTACATCTTGCGTACAGGAGTTAAAACCTGATGGTCAAAGCACTCCAGTCATCACTCAATTCTGCTCAATTTTATATCGTTTTGTTTGAAATATCTTTGCTTTTCGGTGTAACCCTGAACCCTGTGTGTGCTTGGGGGAATTGAGAGAATGGCTGAATACTGACACAGGGCGTGGTTCCTGAACCTACTCAACCCGTGTGGCAGGCTCTTTAACGTACTACACTGCGGCTGCTAATGGCCCTCGTATTAAAAGACTGATTTCAAGCTGAGGCCCTCCCGGAAGCTTACCACAATCTTGCCATTCGCTTTCGTGAATCAAATCTACCACGTGAAGGTGAACGGTTGTCCGGAGGGATGCCTGTGGATTGTAAATTGATGATTTCAGGCCTAATTGGCCTGCACAACGCAGATGACAGAGGTTCTGAATGATCACTTTCAAGTCGATAGACACCCCAAATCAGTGGAGGTTTCAATATGTCACGAAGTTTTATAAGTGGTTACGGTGATCATTTAATGCTACAATCAGGAAGAAAATAAATTTTAATCTTCTTCCCTAGAAAACTTTTGAAAGAAATTTGAAAAAAAAATAATTAAAAATATAAATAATTTTTTACGTGTATTAAAGTAAAATATTTAGAATGACTTACCTTCAGTTCAGTGTAATTGTATTTGCTTTAGGTTTTAAACAAAATTTGGAATAACCCAAAGATCAATCGTTAACTTTTATCTTTACAACAATTAATTGTCTATTCAAGTTCAAAATATAAGATTTTTATGTACAAATAAAAGCAATATTAATATTTTTAAAAATAAAAGGCATAATGAGATGCAATTAATTTTGGAGTTTCTAGTCCCCTCCTCCCTCAATCCCCGCTTCTCCCTACGTGCGGCACTATATTTTCCACTCACCTTTAAGTCCATAGCAGCATAATTCTATGTTTCTTACTTAACCATGCTGACACATTACGCAATATTAACCCTTAACTGGTAACATAGATATTTTGTTCGTTGCAAGTAACATGCGTCTCTGAGACTTGTACATAACAAAACTTTATTTTAGAGGTGGAAATTTAATAAAACTACATATATATTAACTAAATATGTTTTATTTCATTGTTCACAATGCAATTAAAATTACATTATATATACAGTTAAAATAAACAACTAAATAATACAACTAAAATACACTTAAAATAATACAACTAAAATACAATTAAAATCGGCATCACGTGAACAAAAATTGCTTTTTTACTCCAGGAACTCAAGAATTGCACACTTTTTTTAGCACTCTAGGCAACACGGATTTTCACATTTTATACATTTGTATGTAGTTTGCCTCCTTTTTTCATAAGGACAATATCGGCATGTTTTTTTTCTCGGGAAACTTATCAGAAATATCTTGAGAGGCGCTACGCGTTTCTTCAGGTTCTCCAAGAATGTCTCGTGCTATTTTTTTAGGTCATCCGGAAGGTTTGGAACGGACAACCGACGTTGCACTTGTTTTTCTAACAAACTGTTTGCTAATGAATTTATACAGTCAAAACGTGTCATTACAGGCATCTCATAATAGCTGGCATAGATAATGCCAGAATTTACAAGACTAACCGCTATCAAGACTACCGCTGTATTGTAAAATATTGTCTGGGGCTACCGTCTCGACCTTCTATTCAGTGAATAGTTCACGATAATTTTGTATAAATTATCCACTCCTGATTTTTGAATTGAAAAAACTTATTATTTCTGGTTTATTACTGGATTGGTCGGTAAATTTTGTGTTATACATGGAGGATATCAAATTGACGGCTTTATTTTGTTTTGTCATTGAAGACCCATCACCAGAGAGACCAGGAACAACCTCTTCCTCTGAATTTCCATCGACCCTTTCATTTGTCTCCTCCTCAATGTCTTTCTCATCTAATTCGGACTCAGTGTCATGTTTAGAAGGTTCTATTTCATCCTCGGCATTATAGGAATCATCAGAATCAAATTCTTCATCACTCGGCTGAACCTGTTCTTCAGGAAGAGCATCCATGGACATTTTTTTTCTCTTAGCAGAAAAATACCTACCATGCTGAAAAAAACTTGACGTGTACCAAATTAAATAAATAAATAAATATTGGCGCAAAATTATGTTGAAGAATCTATTTGTGAATATTTTTTCTGCAAACACATTTCTCGGAGATGGAGAGAAAAGAAAGGAAAAGAATGTATGCAATCAATGAAATATCATTTAAAAAAACGTTTCAATATAATTACATGGATCTTGAATGTAATCTATCAGGAACATAAATCAATAAATTAGTTGAAAGTTTAATTGACAATTTAGTAATAATTTTTTTTGAGAACATGTAGGACTTAGAACTCTCCAAGGTATTTAGGAGAGTAAATAAAAATATGTATAAAAATAAATTGAGAAGAACAACATGCTGAGCAAACACATTCAAACATAAAACTTCTCATTATTGGTTAGGTACGTACCTCACACGCAGTAAAAAAAGTACGTTACAGGTAATACACGTCTGTTAGACGTCGAACGTTTTAGTTATAACCTTACTAAAACCACAAAACACAACTGATTGGCTTGAAACTTCACAAGCGTTGTTTAGACTATCTACCATGAACATACACTGAAGGTTTCATTTGACAAATATCGCTAAAGTATGAAATACGGGGTATTAGCAAACCTAAGCGTCTCTGAGACGTGTATTACCAGTTGAGGGATAACTATAGAACCCAGATTGTATATATGCAATAATACTAAGGGAGTATTTGTATCTCTTCATCATTCTTCACAATTACGATTGAAGTCTCGTTTTCAGTCGAGACTACTTTCGCAACGATATCACTATCACATTTTCATATGTCACTCTCAAAACAGATATACGACGTCGATATACTGGAATTACATAAATATTTATTTATTTTCCAACCCGGGTACTTTGTCCTAGGGATATTGCGGTTCCGCTGACCATTTTCATACAGGTGAGCTAACACTGCCATCTCAGAGCGAAGAGTACCCAGACCCTGGCCTAGGCCGAAACCTAGCGGCACTACCGTACTAGGTCCCGACAATCCCCTGACATCGTGAAGGATTTTTTCTGATTTGTCTTTTTTATAACATTGCTCTTTTTGTTTTTTCCCTGATTTTTTATTCGTTGTTATCACTTTTTTCCGACAGAATTTCGCCAATTTCTTGTAGTTTTTCCCAAATATATAAACTACCACATTTTACAGTGACCTTTGGGATTAAATATTTTTCGCCTTCACTGTTTTTAACCGTTTGTTTAGAAATTGCCTTTTTCTCTCAGTGTAACCCTGAGCCTTGTGTGTGCTTCGGGGTATTGAAAGAAAAGTTGAATACTGACACAGGGCGTGGTTCCTGAACCCACTCAATCCGTGTGGCAGGCCCACGCTTTGGCTGCTATCTCCCATCGTATTAAAAGACTTGATTTCAAGTTGAGGGCCTCCCGGAAACTTACCACAATCTTGCCATTCGCTCCAAGGAAATTCGTGAAGGAGAACGGCTGTCCGGAGGGATGCCTCTGGATTGGAAATTGATGATTTCATCCCTAATTGGCCTGCACAACGCAGATGACAGAGGATCTGAATGATCACTCTCAAGTCGATAGACACCCTATATCAATAGAGGTTTCAATATTTCACGAAGTTTTATAAGTGGTTACGGTGATCATTTAATGCTACAATGAGGCTGAAAATAAATTTTAATCTTTTTTCCTAAAAAACTTTTGAAAGAAATTTAAAAATTTGAAAAAAAATAATTGAAAATATAAATAATTTTCTACATATTAAAGTGAAATAATTAGAATGACTTACCTTTACTTCAGTGTAATTGTATTTGCTTTAGGTTTTAAACAAAATTTGGAATACCCCCCAAAAAAATTTTAACTGTTTATGTACAAATACAAGCAATATAAATATTTTTAAAATTATTCAGTAAGTTTAGATTTTTCAGCTCTCGTAATATGAGTGAAGGTCCGCGTTTAAAACATGGGATTTTACATTGTTACACATTAAAAACCAATATTTCAAAACACTTTGTACATTTTACCAATATTTTCGTATTAACCGTGCTCGTATTATGTGGATTCTACTGTAATTTTTTTTTAGATTCAACGTCAACACTTTCCTTTAACCCTGAGAGCAGAAATATAACCTCAAAAAATTATCCTTACCGAAGATATGGAGTTCTGCTTTCCGGTGCCCCGTAAACTTTCCATATCAATGTCTAATTTTAAATTATCTTAACTTGCTCAAGAAGGTGGAAAATCAAATTAGTACTTCACTTAAAGTGACTTAAAAGAGAATTCAGTAATATAAAATCTAAAAAGAATCTGAATTTTTAAGCAAACAAATATGACAATAATGTGGAAACTTTTCGAAAATCCCCAAATGTTACTTCAGAATGCTATGGAAATAAATTTTATTTTGATTACTATCAACAAAATTATCTACGAAACTGGACAACAACAACAAAATCGTAGAAATCTTAAGTTTCAAAATACCACGGTACAAGCCTTGTACTGAGTGACGTCTCCAATCCAGAGATTTTTTTTTCGGGGGGGGGGGCAACGTTGGCTCTTAGGGTTATATATATATATATATATAAATGTGGGAGCGAGTTACTTTTAGCCGCTAGAGGGCCCTCCCACCACTTCCTGTTTGAAGACGAAATACGGGAGTTGGAAATACGCTCTCGCGGAGGGGAGATAGCGGAGGAGAGAAAACGAATCGAACAAGTCATTGCAAATTGTGTAGAGTGCATATTGTGTGACAGAAAATGAGGGAAGGGTGAAGGTTTGCTGAACCCTATACTTAAAGAAAGTATTCCGTTGAGCACTCTTCATTTAGATTTTATTGGACCTTTACCGTCAACAAATAAGAATTATAATTATATTTTGTCCGTTGTTGATGCATTTACAAAATTCGTCTGGTTTTACCCAGTAAAGTCTACATCAACCCAAGATGCCTTGCAGAAGTTGAGACTGCAACAAGCGATTTTCGGTAATCCTTCGAGGGTAATAACAGATAGAGGTGCGGCTTTCACCCCCAAGGACTTTGAAGACTACTGTGCGCAAGAGAAAATTCGACCCGTATTTACAACTACCGGCATTCCACAGGAAAATGGACAGGTGGAGAGAATTCATTTGACTTTGATCCCAGTCCTAGCCAAATTGTCCATTAACGATCCTACCAAATGGTACATGCATGTCGCAGATGTCCAGCGGATCTTAAATAGCACGACGTGCAGAATCACAAATAATTCACCCTTTGAGCTCCTCACCGGTGTAAAAATGAAAAATCGACAGGATCTGAAGATCGTAGAAATTCTCGAAGAAGAAGAAACGAACTGTCTGATGAAGGACAGAGAAGATATAAGAGAAGAGGCGAGAAAGAACATTCTAAGAATACAGGAAGAGAACAGAAAACGTATAATAGAAAAATAAAAAAGGCGCAGGTGTACAACGTTAATGACCTGGTGGCCATACAACGCACGCAGTTTGCAAGCGGTCTAAAGCTAAGACCAAAGTTCTTTGGACCATACCGAGTAACAACAAAAAAGGGCAACGATCGGTACGAAGTGGAAAAAGTAGGAGAACATGAAGGTCCCGGTTGCACCTCAACAGCAGCTGACCACGTGAAGCCCTGGTCGGTTCCAGCTTAAAACTGTGCAGATTATGAACACTCCATTTTCTTTTATTTTTTTTACTTTGTATTGTTATTTTTCAGAGACTTTCAAGATCCATAGTTTGATGGTGACTGTCGTTTTCGAGGCCGAAAACGGGAGTCAGGATGCCGAATGTAGGAGCGAGTTACTTTTAGCCGCTAGAGGGCCCTCCCACCACTTCCTGTTTGAAGACGAAATACGGGAGTTGGAAATGCTCTCTCGCGGAGGAGAGGTCGATTTGCTCGAGTATGAGCTAAGAAACCTCATTTCATTATATTATATGTTTAAGTGTCTTGTGTAGTGATAAAATAAACCCTGTGAGTGTGTATGAAGGCGTCGTTCCTCAGTTCCAGTACATCCCACATATATATATATACAGTGGAATCTCGATCGATCGTTTTCGGATCCATCGTTTTTCAGTATGTGTCGTTCATTTTATCCAGTCCCAACGATGATATTGCTTTCTTATGTTTCCGCATCTATCGTTTTCACGCATTTATCGTTCATTTTAATCGGTCCTTTGGAAAACGATAGATCGAGATTCCACTGTATATATATATATATATATATATATATATATATATATATATATATATATATATATATATATATATATATATATATATATATATATATATATATAAAGAAATAAACATCCTTTTATTTTAAATTTAAAATCATTTAATATTAGGTCTAGGATTATATAATTTTAGGCTATTATAAAAAAAAATTGGCGGCCATTTTTTTTTGGAGGGGAGGCAATTGCCCCTACTGCCCCACCCCTCTGGAGCCTCCGTTGCTTGTACTGTTAATAAACAGTGTGTTTTTAGCATCGCTACTTCCTTTCCGGATTATAAATTGTAAACACTAGATAATTAATACCTGTTAGGTATTAATTATCGTTATCTTTTCAACAATGGTAAATACATAGTGAAAACTTTTTTCGGGGAAATTCACTAAACAGTTACTTCAATTCAATAAAGCCGTGGCAACCTCCCAGAAAAACTTTTGCGACCCATGGGTTGGGAAGCATTGGTCTAGTGCAGGGGATACTCAAACTGCAGCCCACAAAGCATTTATGTTCCGCCCGAAACACTCACACTCATTATCAGGCAGGTGAATTTATAAACATAATTTTGGAAATGAGAGCCTGCAAAATACGAAAGTGTGCCACCTGCTGCTCGCTTTGTTCGCTTCAACGTATCTTTGTGAATCATCCAATTTCAAAATGAATTATGTGAAGAACGTATATATAAATCGGCTCACTGATCCATACCCTGATGGCCGAATGGCTAGGGCGCTGGCCTTGCGAACCAAAGTCTGTGGGTTCGAGTACCACTCTTGGCATGGACGTTTGTTGCCGATTGGAATCGGCTTTAAACGGTAGGTCTAATTAGCTCTCGTGTAGAAAAAAATATTCACCCTAACGATCTAAACCGTCCCGTCTCGTCTTACCTTGATGATGTATCGAGAGTAGCATGTAGCATGCATAAAACTTATTTGTCTAAAACAGTCAAAAATTTGTCTCAACATAAAAAATCCCAATCATTTTTAAAATAAACATTTGAATACATTTCGGCTTTGAGTTTTATTTTTTACATTATTATATGATATTGTTAGGGGCCAATTTGGCGTGTAATCGCCAGCATCGATGTTTTGGAGTTCGCGTGAATTAAAACTATGGTCTACCATTCGTGAATTAAAACACGCGTCTACCATGGTGTAAGATTTAAATCCTGCTTTTGGGTATATTGTTGGAAAATGGTTTGGTTGAGCGGTGTTGCATCACGGGTTTTGTTTCCTAGGTGAATAAGATTATGGAATAAAAGTTCAGTTAAAGAGTTGTTCTTGTGCCGTTAGGTTGCAGATTTTGAACAGGTGACATTTTCTTCTTGAAAAGATATTTTGTCACCGGGCTTGAGACGGGGACCTTGGTATAAGAGTTTATAAGGTCGTATGCTATTTATTAATAAATGTTATATTGTGATTAATTTTTATATCTGAATTCCCAATTGTTAAGAAAAGTATATAGGTGCTGGAGTTTGTCGACTGCCAGCGAAGATTTGTAGTATTATTTTGTCAACTGCTGCAAGTTGTAAAAGAACTGTTTATAAAATCTCTGTTTTTTCATTTGCGGTAACTGGTATATTTATTTCTGTACTTGAAATTCACTTTTTTAAATTATCTTTCCGTACCATGGATTTGGTACAATATGTACTATGTTGCGGCCCGCGTAACGTAGCAAACATATGCATGCGGCCCGAGGGAAAAAAAAAAAGGTTGAAACTGGCTGGTCCAGTGTATTGTGTTTCTATACAATATTCTTTATTTATAAATTACATTTTTTTTATTTAAAAACATGTAACAATAAATTACGATGTGTTTGGGGGAAGGAGAACAATGTATACTGTACCAATGAATACTACAGTTTGATCTAAAAAGTACTTTCAGCAGTATAAATCAAAACTATACATTACATAAAAGAAATTATACAATCCACTTAAAAAATTCAGAAAAAAATTATGAGGTGGAAGTGCAATATTGGTATTCATTTTTTCTTTTCATACATGAACAATTCATTAATTATCAGCCAAATTTTACATTATTTTATTTTTCCTGATGAGCTTTTTTCCTAAATTTTTTTTTCGCTTCCAGTTTTCTTATTAGTTACACATAACATGCCTCCCTTTTTCGTTATTGTTGACCTGAAAATGTTAGGCATTTGATTATTTTTTCTGGTATGAAGGTAAAAACAAAAGCTTTATCTTTTTATTTCACGAAAAAGAAAGTCGTGTAAAATGTGTTATGTTTTTGTATATTCATATTTCGAAATGACTTGAAAGTACAAATCCCAGGAATATTAATTTTGCAAAGGTACATATATTGCCCTAACAAGTCATGAGCCGTAATTAAATGAGATTTTTTTAAAAATATAAACTCTATATTTTTCTAAATTAAGGATTTTGTTCTGCATTGCATTTTTACGGGTTCATTATGCTAAGGGTTTTTTGTTCTTTAAGTCTTTTTTTTTTCATTTCTAAATTTATTTCATTCTATCAGCCTATGATGCATACATTAAATTTACACAGCAGATATATATATTATATATATATTATATATATATATATATATATATATATATATATATATAACGTGTGTGTGTGTGCTTCTGGAGGTATACACTTCCGATAGTTGGTGTTCTTTTTCTTAATCTTGTCTTCAACAAGTCCCAAGAGATAAGCAAACGTAGGTATGCTTAACCCACAATAATTGTAAAACTTATCTCGGTCATTTCTAAGTTCTTTAATAAAACTGGCAATGTCTCTTTTTTTATTGAATGGACATATATTGAATCCAACTCCATTTTATTGAATCCAACAGCTTCTTTCTGGTTTTTCATCCAAAAATTGCATAAGTTCCCACAATATAATAGCTACTTTTACTTCCTCACTTGCCATATAATCTGTAATTATGACCAAACTACTTTCCCAAAACCGAACACTTCCCTCAACAAAGAACGAAATACTGCAGACCTCTTCAACTCCCGTGTTCTTACTTAGTACTGATGAAATATCAAATCAACCTAGCGTTGCAAGTCAAAATTTCTCACCAATTTCCACGATAAAACATTTTGGTTGCGCAAAGCCTAGCAACAGAAACGTTGCGCACTGTTTTGTTGCGTTCGGTGTGCGGCCGGCCGTAGAGATGACAGAAGATTCGACGACACATATCTTGAATTTTGGAAAATAGGCGCACGACGAAACATACACCGGATGGACGCTACATCGCAAGCACGAAGACAGAGAGAAAAGGCGCGAAACGAGACAAACGCAGAATGGACACTACATGGCAAGGACGAAGACAGAGAGAAAATAGCCCTGGCTAAATCCTTGCTGTGGCTTTTAAAAATTTCATTTGAGGTCGTTTTCGCATGACCCTCTCCTTCTGCATTCATGGGTCAGAGCAGATTTCTGGGCTCAATCCCCTAGACTGTTATATAAGATTTGGCGCCCACGAGACTGGGGGGTTTAAAGAGACAATGTATTAATTACCTACTATTGCTTTTAGGTTACTCACAATAAACCGAAAAATAAAACCGAAATTAGTTTGTATGCGACCAAGTCATTTTAATGGGAAATCAAAAGTATTTGGAAATTAGAAAAGGTTTTTTCTTTTGCATTATATATATATATATACACAACCCTACAATAATGGACCGGACACCAACATATGATGGTATAAGGGAAAGGATACATGCTTTAATAGGGGGTGGTCCCCCACGTGCTGCAGTTACACTCGCAACCAGTTTTCACCCAGGATTTAATTTTGGAGGTAACCGAGTTGAACGGATTAAAATATATATTTTACAAATTCAATATTCATAACATAATTTCTATTTCTTTGGAGGGTGCCAGGACCACACCCTGGTTGCCCACTGCTAGCAACCATTCTGGACATACTTTTAACAAGGTTTTGATACACAGCTATGGGTAGTTATCCCCATTCCTACTGCAAGTATGTCAGCAGCTCGTTTGCAGATTTCGGACGTGGTTCCCTTGACCGTAAGCGTCGCTCTAACTCGTCCCACAAATGTTCTATACGGTTTAGGTCGGGACTCTGAGTAGGCCGGGGAAGACGTTTTACATCCATATCTTGATACCTCTGCCTCACAGATACTGCAACATGATATGGGGCGTTGCCTTCCTGGAAGTAACATTCGCCAATTCCATAAAACTGCCAGAGTGAAGGAAGAACCTGATTGTCCAAAATGTGCATGTAAGTGTCAGCGTTCTGTTTACCAAGAACAACATGCAAAGGTCTCGGGCCATACCACGAAAAGCACCCCCAAACAAGTACACCACCACCAACGAACTTGAGAGTTAAAACGATGCACTCGGGTAACAGACGTTGGCCTGGCATTCGACAAATCCAAGCACGCCCATCCGACTGGAAGAGCATGTAGCGCAACTCGTCGCTCCATAAAACAGTTTTCCAGTGGTCCACAGTGCAGTTGCGACGTTGCAAACACCAAGCGAGTCTGCCGGCTTGGCTTCGTTGGATGGGATGATTTTGGGTTTCTGTGCGGCAACACATCCGTAGATATTGAGAGCGTGCAGTTCTTTCTTCAAAGTATAAGGTTGCAACGTAACCCTTGCTGCATGTTGAAACTCACTGTTAAAGATTTGAAGTGGTTTCTTAGAGTTTTTACGAACTTCCCTCTTCAGGAAACGCCGATCCCGTTCGGTCGGTTTACGGGGACGACCAACTTGTGCAGTTCCTGTTCCAACTCCCGTAGTCTTCCACTTCTTCATGACATCATCAACAGTTAACAGTGGCAGTGATAATTCTACCGCAATAGCGCGAACAGAATTGCCACTAATGTGCCAACCAACTATAACACTTCTTTCAAAGTCACTAAGTTCCTTTCGTTTCGACATAGTGTCACAATTTCACACAGAACTAACGACATTACCACTTTGTGTAACGTATTTAACTTTAAGAGGTCACGTGCGAGCACTGGATTTGCATACGACTTGCAGTCGGGTTTTATAGAAATATGTTGGCGTCTGGTCCATTATTGTACGGTAGTGCACATGTATATATATATATATATATATATATATATATATATAACGCCCAGTGGCGTATGTACCGATGGCATCGCCCTATGGTTAAAAGCTTTAAGCTGCCTCACCACAGGTTCAGTGTTCGACCGTGCAATTGGGCAAGGTCGACTCAGCTTTTCCTCAAGTGGGTCGATAAAATGAGGACCAAGTATCTTTGGGAACTAACTCTGGGGGTCCCGCGTCAGGTTGGCCACCTGAGGAAGTCAAGGTCTCCCTTGACCAAACCCACGGTCAAGAAAGCGGAAATGGGCAGCACCTGCCTCGGTTTACATTCGGGCTGTTTTGCCATGAGTTTATATATATATATATATATATATATATATATATATATATAGTTAGCGAGTGAGTGAGTGAGTGAGCGAGTTGGTGAGTGAGTGAGTGAGTTTAAACGTCTTGCACATCACGGATTCGGAAACATCGGGCACACTGCAGCCACAGGAGATGGAATAACACAGGCGATGAAGTTCTACCGGGTATAATATCACTATAACGCGGAAATTGACGGAGTGGAGAACACGAAAACACATTCGAGAAAAACATAGTCCACACGTTGAACAGCTGAAATATTTTGTTGAATGGACGAATACTTCACGAGGGCGACATAGACGTAAGGATGGACACAAAACTCGCAGACCACACTAATCTTGAATTTTGGAGAATAGGAGCGCAACGAAACAAACGCAGGACGGACGCTACACCCCTAGCACGAAGACAGAGAGAAAAGGCCCACAAAAGCTTTTGTGGCCTAGATAAACTTCATGAGGTCGTTGTCACATGACACTTGCACTCAGCACCTATTGGACAGAGACCCCTAGGCCAATTTTCTGAGTTGAGTCCCGTGGCCTGTTATACGAGTGTTTTGGAACCCAAGATACTGGGGTTTCAAGGAAAGATATGGTAATTATCTACTATTGCTTTTAGGTTACTCACAATAAAATGAAAAACGAAAACGAAATTAGTCTGCTTACGCCCAAGTAATTTTAATGGAAAATGAACAGAATTTCGAAATTAGAAAAGGTTTATTGTTTTGTATGTTATGTATGTGTGTGTGTGTTCGTTCTAGATGTGTTACGTTGAAGTGAATATATATATATATGAAATAAATTTCAAAACTTTTCATTATCTTTAACACGCCTCTTCCAAATTCTTTCATCTTACTCAAACAGAACACCGTCCATCATTTGAGATTTTGACCTATATCCACCCGAAGTAATCTATTAGTTTTTCCCCTAAACCCATGCGCGGACAGAGAGCATTATATAAATCGAAATGTTCTAGAAGCTGTGCTTGACCTCGTCGTAGTGGTGTGATGAGATCATGTGTCCGTTTCTAACCAATTAGGAGTTTAATAGACCCGTACGCGGGCGAAAATTTTCGCGTCTCTGTAGTCTTTTGTGTGCCTGCTCTCAACCAGAAAGGATGTAAGATTTTCGAGCTGCCAATTTGCGGGAGGGGCCCCGTCCCCCGCCAGGCCTTTTTCTGTGTTTGCCACGGAACTGTTAGGACGTCAAATTTGGGGCGCGCTACGTTCCTTTGTTTCCTATTTTATCCTGTGCTGTTCAGGCATCATCATGCCTGATTGTAATTATGTGAATCTTGTGGTGAGCAGAAATTTTCTAAATACGAACTGTAACTCCGTCTAGAAGAACTGTTCTACAAATAAAACGACTTATTGCATGAACCGTTTGGACTAGTGATTCGCCATTTGCCTGTTTTCTTCTTTGGAACGACTACAACGATGATATGGGATGTTAAGAGTTCACCGGCCTGTTTTCCATCGTGATTCGATGAATATCATCACACACACACACACACACACACACACACACACACACACATTACACCACAATGTAATAACACAGGATCATGACCTGCTGCTATTAACTACGGCTGAAATCGTATCTCGTACACTGGTTGTAAGTTCGCCAATAGGGCGGTAATTAATTAATTAAATAGATGGGCCCAACTCTCAAGAATGATACTGAATATACATATATACACTTTATTTACACATATTTACATACATTCGAACTTGTAACACTTAGCAAACGCTGAAACATTAGTAATGCTAGGAATTTACATATATATATATATATAATCTTATCCAATCACTATCTTTTAAATCTTACGATGTCGCCGGCCCTGGCGGGTTAGAGGCGATTATGTAAAGAGTCGGTATGCTAGTTGCTATAATACAAAATGCTCACCCATTTGTCGCAGCCGTCTGCATCGAATTCACCGATAACGCTGGTCCATAGTAGTATATAAAGTTCACACAGTGTTCACAGAGTTCGTGGGTACAGTTTGTTCACTGTAGCGTCGCGGTGTATCCTCGTCCTATTTATCCAGTTCTCTTGGGACTAAAGAGTTCGGGGTCCTTTTATGTCGAAGGTCACTTATTGAAGACTCCTCGTACGTTACTCAGCACGGGTAGCTTTTCTTACACTATGCGGGTCGGTCAGCATTGGTGGGCGGTCAATGTTGCTCAGCATAGGTACCTTCTCTTCCGATATGCGGTTCGATCAGCACTGATGGGTGGTCATCTGGGTGTCCAACTCACTAAGCGACGGTGCGTATCTCTCTGGTATCGGCTTAAACTTAATGGTAGTGTCGTCTCTTCGCCCTCGGCACTATATTGACATCTATGGGCAATCGATACTTCTGCAACTTCTCGTCGCTGATTATTCTATTTTGCGTCCGGAGCTAACGCTGTTCAATCCGTACGTATTATGTACTTGCGTAGGACCGGCGTCTTTCTTCTAATATTATACAGTGGGTCTCTTCTCAGCCCTGTAGCAGCTTATTTTTTTTGTTGAGTTTCGTAAGTTAGGGCTCTCGTCGGCCCGTTGGCAGCTTACTGTGTTATCATCTCTTTTTTTTAATGGCGCTCTCCCCCCAAATGTCTCATCATCTTGTATATATTCTTCTCCATCCTCGTCTCATTGGTTCTCGCTTCCTCGGTCCCTATTCGCTCGCCCCTCCCTTGTTTATAGAGGGGGCGGATGCGATTAGCTCTCATAGGTTATTCTTGTCTCTTGCCTTTCGCAATTGCCTAAGTTCTGGCGCCGATTATGTCTGGTAAAACCTCCCATCAGACGGCCCCACCTGCTCGACCTCCGACCTCAGATATACGGCCGTTGACAACTTAATTTCTCCGTTTTTTATGGTACCGTAAATCTGGCGTTATAAAAATGTCGGGACTGTAAATTTGCTTGTCCACGCAAGCTGGGTGGCCCCTTAACAATTTAGGTTTCTGTTGTTTTCACATTCCGACTCTTTACATTCTCCCCCTTGGCGAATTAAAAAATCGTAAGGCGATTTTTTTTACATATCATCCTTATCACACTATTGACACTACATACATACATAAAATCAATCATTATTCATGCCTAAAATCATTCATTTTAAATTCATAATACATAAATGAGCACTCTTTTACGCTAGCTGTGTACAGTAATACATTAGACATATACTTGGTACATAATGGACACATTATTTATTTTGTACATTTCTCTACGTAAATAAATACTGGTTTTAGCACGTGGTGTCATTTGACATTGACTTCACTACCTGTTTATATTACTGATATATTTCATAAAATTCTCGCTGCGCTACTGCGCTACTGTTTTCTACTTCTTTTCACTGACCTCCTATTTACAATTGTCCCTAGGCACTGCACATTACACCATAACAAATACACATATAATTACACTACACATTACTAGTTATACCACTTGCATATAATTATTACATATAATCATAAAAATTGACAGTGCACTGTTACACTAACTCTGCAGCATTATATATTACATACTGAGAACATACATTATATATTGAGACTCTACCTGACTTTTTCTTTACACTTTTATGCTAATATGATACACTGACATATAATTCATTTGACATTGCCTACACTATTATTTATATTACATATTACGATCACCTATACACTACTATATTAAATTACGACTGATCTACTGACTTTCCCAACACGAAAATTCTCGAACTTTTATCCTCACAATTCGTTTGTTTACCTCAGCTGTCGTTACCATGGCAATTTTTCCTTACCAAGTCCGGTTTATAGTTAACCCTGGTCGTGCTCACTCCGCGAAACCAGTTTCGTTTAAGTCTTACGCTCGCTTATCTCCGTATGTCATTGTAAAGTAATTATAGAATTCTAGAGGTTTCCTCTTTTACACCTGGCAACGGTAAACGGCTACTCTTTGTTTAATTATCGCTTGGTCACTTCCACCCTAGTACAGCTTTTGTTGCGAGCTTTGTCGCCATCATTATTTAGTTCTGGCGATGTTACTTATTTATTGATGCTCCCGTATTCGTAAATATGTCTACTTTTTTTTTCTTATTTTTTGTTTATAACTTGAAACTCCTTTTTATTTTCTGTTTCTGGTCCTTATTATGTTTTTATTATTTTATTACTCTTTGTCGTGCTCCTTTCGTTATTATCCCACGCTTATTTATTTATTTATTTATTTATTTTTTAATTTACCTATTCATTTGTAAACAGTTTTTTATTTACTTTTTTTGTTTATAATTGGCTAATTATTTATAATTTATCTATATATTCGTTCGTGTGTATTTATATTCCTTGCTTTTGATGTTCCCATGTTTGTTCTTGTGTGTACTAACTTCTACGTAGTATTGACTGGTCTATGTCCGCGCCTTTTTACAATTTTTTTTTTAAATTTTGTTTTTTGTGTGTTTTTTGCGATTTTTTTTTGTTATTTTTTGTGTATTACGCTAGACTTATGACCGTCATTATTGTAGCCTTCTCTTCACTTTTGTGTTTGCATTTTTTTTTTGTTTCTCATTATCATTTGATTAATATTTGTCGTTCAATTATTTAGCTATTTCATTCGCTCCTTTCGTATTTATCTCATGATTCACTGCTTGCCTTTTGAAAAAGCGGATCCACTCTTTATTTGTTTCCTTCCACGCTGCTGACCGGATAACTAGGTTCTATATTTTTGCTTACTCTATACACAATATTATGCTCACTGTCTACACACTTATATCCATATGCACTTTGTTTCTATTCATTTTTTGTTTTTAATTACACATGTTTCATCCTGCTGATATTATATCTTCTTGTAATACTATCTACATGTATTTATGCTTTACACTATTTTATTCCCCTGTATATACTTATTTGTCTACATATTATCTTTGCTGTAATCCGATATATGCTACCAAAAACTTATGATTGCTATTGCCCAATTGACTGGCCAAATCACTGAACAATAATGCAATCTCAGCTTTCGGCCACGATTTGAAGATTTTACGCCTGCAGTCGTAAATCTCGCAAATCGTAACATTTTGTTCGCCCTTAACTCTCTTGCGTTGACCTACCCCACTGATTTGTCTGACCTTCAACTGTAATCCCCTGCTCCGCTTTTTGTGGTTGTCTTCCTGGGGAACAACGGGGAGGGGGGGGACGCGTTCGAAACCTGATTTCTCGGACATACGCGTTATTTTTATCCCGCACCGGATTTAAATCCCGAACGTATCCACTTTCAGTACATTAAAATTCGTCCCTTTCGTTTATCGCACCTTACTATTTAATGGGTCCTGCTTCGTAAATTATATGGTCTACGATTCGTTGCGCTTTGTTTAACGTGTTCATCGTCTGCTATACTTTGGTTGCTATATTTTAGGTGTGGCTTTCGTTCGTCACTTTTAATAATTGCGTTTTTGTGCATATTAACTAAGCGATTTTGTGGTTCGTTTATATCGCGTAGTAAAAAATTGTTATGGCGTAAAGCTTTTATAATACGAAACGGTCCGGAGAACTTCGGTGTTAACGCAGGGGTTTTTTGAAAAATTTTCACGTATACCTTGTCTCCTATTTCTAACACACGATCTCCGGTTCTTTTATAATTTTTTCTTTGTTGCTGTTCAGCCTGTGTTTGGTTTGCTATCACGTCTTTTTGTATTTTGTCGAAAAATGTTAGGTGATTCTGTAAATATTCCTTGTATGCCCCTTTTGTGTTTAAATTTTGTTGTTCCGTAACTTCTAGTTTATCTGCCGTTAGTCTCACATCGAATGGTGTTTTAATGTCACGCATAAAGAATAAAAATGCGGGTGTGTACTTTGTACTTGGATGTTGACAGTTGTTATAGTACAGATTATACCAATTGAGTGCTTGATCCCAATTAAAACTCTCCCTCGCTATACAGCTGATTGCCGACTTTAATAATTTGTGAATGACTTCTAGTCTGCCGTTCGTACTTGGTTTATAAGGCGAAATAAATTTAACCTCTACGCCTAGATGTGTATGGAAATCTTTATATGCTTCATTTTTAAAACTTGTACCGTTGTCACTCATTATTGATTGTGGTAACCCGTAGCTCGCGTAAAACTTTTTTAATGTTTCGATCACCGTTTCCGCTGTAATGTTTTTTACTGGTGTCGCACTTAAGAATCTCGTGTACATGTCTACAATAGTTATGACGTATTTATTCCCTGTACTTGTACGTACCAACGGTCCGACTGCGTCGATTGCTATTTGTTGTAGTGGGTATGTAATGTTATTGAAAGTCTCTAATGGTGCGGGTGTAATATATTTTTTTTTGTACTGTAAGCATTCCTCGCATGATTTAATATAATTTGCTACATCCTCCGTCATTCCTTTCCAAAAATATTTCTTATTGATGATGTTGATCGTTTTGCTTATCCCGAAGTGCGCTACATGTGCTAACTTAATGACGATGCGTTGTAACTTTGTGGGCACTACTACTTTCGATTCTGCTAAATATGGATTTCCCCTTTTTGTTTTTTCTCTTACCATTACTAGTTGTGTGGACGGATCGAGTACATATTTCTTGTATCTACCTTCGAAACAGTTTTTTCCTTTACTTAGCGACTCTTTAATTCCCTTTACTTTATCATCTTCGTTTTGCCCCTTTAAAATATTTGTGATCGTTAATTCCGTACTTTCTTGGAAGAGATCTCTAGTCAAATCATTTTGCATATTTATATTAAGTACCTGTCGTGACAGATAGTCCGCGGGGTTGAGCTGACCTTCGATGTGTTGGAATTCGAAGTCAAATGTACTCAGTTCCAAAAGCCACCTTGCTGTGATATCGGACTGTTTATCCAATTTAAGATGATATTGTAGAGCCTTAGCGTCTGATAATAATATGAAGTGTGTCCCGTACAAGTATTCCTTGAAATGTCTTATTCCCTCGTATATGGCTAGTAGTTCCGTTTTGACTGCAGGGTACCTAACCTCGGCGTCTTTTAATTTTCGAGAGTAAAATTCTATTGGTATTAAAAATCCCTTTTCATTTTTTTGTGATAAAATCGCGCAAATTGCTTTTCCCGAAGCATCCGTGTTTAAGTAGTATTGTTGGTTTTCGTTGGGTTTGTGTATTTGTGGGCGACTTAAAATTTGCGATTGAATTCGAGTAAATGCCCTTTCCGCCTCGTCGTTCCATGTGAATTTGTTTTTTTTACTTGTGAGTTTTACTAGGGGTTCTGTAATGTTAGCGTAGTCGTGAATTAGATGTCTGAAATAGTTTGCTAACCCCAGAAATGATTTAGTTTGTTTTACTGTTTTTGGTTTTGGAAATCTCTGTATTTTCTCTATGCTTTTATCGGCGGGTTGTATTCCGTGTTTATTTATTTTAAACCCTAAGAATGTGATGTCGGTTTTGAATAATTGTAATTTTGCAGGGTCTAAGGTTAAGTTGTATTCTTTTAGGCGCTGAAATAATAATTGTAATTTGCGTTTTAACTCTGGCTCACTATTTGCTGCTATAATAATATCATCTAAATAAAAATGGATATTTTCTTCGTCGAGTCCCTTCATAACCGTGTTCATCAATTGGCAAAAATATGCTCCCGAATTCTTTAAACCGAACGCTAATCTGGATATCTGATAATTTCCGAATTCGGTGCAAAAAGAGCAGTATTTTCTTAATTCTTCTGGCAGTAATATTTGGAAAAATGCCGATTTTAAATCTACGACTGAGTATAACTTGAATCCTGCTACCTTTTGTGTTATTTCTTTGATACGTGGTATAAATACTGAATATAATTCTGTTATTTGATTTAACAAACGGAAATCAATTGCGAGACGATATTTTGGGGGTTTCTCTGGGTGACTGGATGGTTTTTTTATGAGTAAGACAGGAAATGAATATTCCGACGTCGATGGCTCGATGAGTTGCGCCTCTAACAAATCCTGTATTTCCGCCTTTAATATTCGTACTAAATTACGCGGTGTGGTATACGGCTTACATTGTATCCCAAAATTATGTTTCAATTTTAGTTCTGGGGTCACTGCGTTTGTACATCCTAATGTCTTATAGCTTTTAGAAAATACTTCGTAGTTGTTCATTAAAAATTGAATGACTTCGTGTTGTAATTGTGGATTTAAATGTTTAACGTCAATGTCTGTTTCTTTAAGCTCCTGCTTTCTACGTTGAAGTATTTCTGTCCTATCCATCAATTTTATGTTGTTTATATTTCGTATTTGCTGCCCCGTTATTTCTTTTGAGTCACTGTCTTTCTCTATCTGAAATTCTGTAGTGATTTTTCCGACTCTCATGTCCTTGTTTAATAAAATTGTTTTGTCGGTAGAGTTTTGTACCCATACTTGTATTTTTCTTTTTCCAATTGTACATATCGATTCTTCGACTAATGGTGTCATACTGTGTGTTATGTCATATAAATAGATATTTGTCCCGTCTTCATATTCCTGGTCTAGTTTTAATGTTAACGCCTGTACTTCGTTAGGTTGGAGCGTAATTTTGTTTATTAGTCGGGCAAAATTGTGTCTCTGATCTGCCACGCGTTTGCTATGGTCCCGTTTGTTCGTATTCGCGTCTTTTTCATTTAGGATGGGTATCTCATGAAATTGTAATTTTAGTTTTCTTGCGTTCATATCGACGATTGCTTTGTGGTTGTGCATAAAGTCTATTCCTAATAATATTTGGTATGGGGTATCCATCTCTGCGTTTGTGACATACAGGGTGGTTTTACACAACTTATTCCCGATTTTGATGTTAATTGCCACACACTTGCAAAATGCACACCACAATGTAATAACACAGGATCATGACCTGCTGCTATTAACTACGGCTGAAATCGTATCTCGTACACTGGTTGTAAGTTCGCCAATAGGGCGGTAATTAATTAATTAAATAGATGGGCCCAACTCTCAAGAATGATACTGAATATACATATATACACTTTATTTACACATATTTACATACATTCGAACTTGTAACACTTAGCAAACGCTGAAACATTAGTAATGCTAGGAATTTACATATATATATATATATATATAATCTTATCCAATCACTATCTTTTAAATCTTACGATGTCGCCGGCCCTGGCGGGTTAGAGGCGATAATGTAAAGAGTCGGAATGTGAAAACAACAGAAACCTAAATTGTTAAGGGGCCACCCAGCTTGCGTGGACAAGCAAATTTACAGTCCCGACATTTTTATAACGCCAGATTTACGGTACCATAAAAAACGGAGAAATTAAGTTGTCAACGGCCGTATATCTGAGGTCGGAGGTCGAGCAGGTGGGGCCGTCTGATGGGAAGTTTTACCAGACATAATCGGCGCCAGAACTTAGGCAATTGCGAAAGGCAAGAGACAAGAATAACCTATGAGAGCTAATCGCATCCGCCCCCTCTATAAACAAGGGAGGGGCGAGCGAATAGGGACCGAGGAAGCGAGAACCAATGAGACGAGGATGGAGAAGAATATATACAAGATGATGAGACATTTGGGGGGAGAGCGCCATTAAAAAAAAGAGATGATAACACAGTAAGCTGCCAACGGGCCGACGAGAGCCCTAACTTACGAAACTCAACAAAAAAAATAAGCTGCTACAGGGCTGAGAAGAGACCCACTGTATAATATTAGAAGAA
Organism: Dolomedes plantarius; assembly: GCA_907164885.2. NCBI lineage: Eukaryota > Metazoa > Arthropoda > Arachnida > Araneae > Dolomedidae > Dolomedes > Dolomedes plantarius. Next base: position 14,230,610 of record OU015502.1, read on the forward strand.
AGACGCCGGTCCTACGCAAGTACATAATACGTACGGATTGAACAGCGTTAGCTCCGGACGCAAAATAGAATAATCAGCGACGAGAAGTTGCAGAAGTATCGATTGCCCATAGATGTCAACATAGTGCCGAGGGCGAAGAGACGACACTACCATTAAGTTTAAGCCGATACCAGAGAGATACGCACCGTCGCTTAGTGAGTTGGACACCCAGATGACCACCCATCAGTGCTGATCGAACCGCATATCGGAAGAGAAGGTACCTATGCTGAGCAACATTGACCGCCCACCAATGCTGACCGACCCGCATAGTGTAAGAAAAGCTACCCGTGCTGAGTAACGTACGAGGAGTCTTCAATAAGTGACCTTCGACATAAAAGGACCCCGAACTCTTTAGTCCCAAGAGAACTGGATAAATAGGACGAGGATACACCGCGACGCTACAGTGAACAAACTGTACCCACGAACTCTGTGAACACTGTGTGAACTTTATATACTACTATGGACCAGCGTTATCGGTGAATTCGATGCAGACGGCTGCGACAAATGGGTGAGCATTTTGTATTATAGCAACTAGCATACCGACTCTTTACATAATCGCCTCTAACCCGCCAGGGCCGGCGACATCGTAAGATTTAAAAGATAGTGATTGGATAAGATTATATATATATATATATGTAAATTCCTAGCATTACTAATGTTTCAGCGTTTGCTAAGTGTTACAAGTTCGAATGTATGTAAATATGTGTAAATAAAGTGTATATATGTATATTCAGTATCATTCTTGAGAGTTGGGCCCATCTATTTAATTAATTAATTACCGCCCTATTGGCGAACTTACAACCAGTGTACGAGATACGATTTCAGCCGTAGTTAATAGCAGCAGGTCATGATCCTGTGTTATTACAATGATAAAAAGGGATGATATCTAAAGGTGATATTTAAAGGTGATATTTACTTGCAGGAAAAAAATATTTTAAACCTTGGTTTTGTAGATTGGTTGGGTGGAGTTTTATGGCGCCATATCAAAAATAGGACATAAAGCGCCAACACAGGATTGGAGTATAAAATAAGCCAAAATTCATATAAAAAGGTGGTAAAATTATACATAAAAAGTTATAAGTAAACGTGATAAAAACGATGATATATAAAAAGTTACATATAAAGGTGATAAAAACGACGATCTATAAAAATTACTAAACAAAGACAATGATATGAACAGTGCTCTATAAATACGTAAAAGGCATTTAAAGTCAAATCAATAGCAAAAGAAAGACAGTGTATAAAACAGTATAAAACAAAAAACAGAGAAGGGTAGAAAAGGATTCCCCCAGTTGGTTTTGCAGATAATAAGTGGCAATGGGCTTCAAAAACCTATCGAGCTTAATATATGCTGTATATAAAATCTTTTAGGGACTTTTAGGGTATTTGTCCGCACCTGTTAAGTCGTACATACTATAAAAAGTGTTAAGTATTTATCCTGTTAGTAGAGTATATTTATGTTTGATCATTTTTAAAACTATATTCAAAACAATGATTCTCTCAGAATGTAATTCTGACTAATCATGGTTCTCCGTTGCTTAATCTCTGAAAACCTGCACTAGAGGGCTTGGACAAGGAAGTGCAGTTAGACCTTTTTTTATGGTCTTATGGCAACGATGATTCACGTGTTGTATCTTGAAAAACATAATGATTACATGTTTGCTGCGCTTTTACATCTATATGCAAACTGCAGAGTCGCGAAGGAAGACAAACGACAGTGTAGATATGGTTAGAAGAATAATTATATCTGTTGCCTGGGATCAGTTCTTTACATTTAACCTAAATTCCAGCTATCCGAATTTTGACATTCATGTGTCGGTACTACTAATAATTTGATAGTATCCCTCTCAAAGTATTTCGGTAAGCATTTGTTCCGTTTTCCTGGGTTCGATAGGTTTGAATAAAATCTAAACACAAAATGAAATTTATTGTGCTGTGAATTCGACAGGCGCATACACAAAATCAAACAGACAACATGTAACAACTGTCCTCTATACAGCAGAAAACTCTAAAAATGCAAGTGAGGATAACAGAGTCTTCAAAGCAATACTAGCCTAACGCACTTTCAATACATTCAATTCTAAGCAGAAAAGAACACTAAGTTCCAATGCCAAAGTCATGTATATTTATAGACTTCCAAAGCGGCCCCTATCGGTCAGTCCCCTAGATATTTCCAGAATCTTCTAGAAAGTTCTAGACGGCAAGTTGGCGACTATTTGGCGCCATATCGCCAAATTTGGTGACCAAAATAAGTCACCAAATCCATCGCAAATTTGGCGATAACTCTCATATTTGGTTAGATTACCATAGACTCGTAAAATTCGTAACACATTACTCTAGGGTTTTCGTAAGTATAACTCCCAAAAATTATCAATTACGCTGAGCCAATTATCAGGAAACAATTTCCCTTAGTTTTTATTGTCATGTTTATTTATTTTTTTTCTTAGTGTTCATTTAGTGCATTAAAACCGACTTCGAATTCTCCACCTCATTTTTCGCTTAAAAAAAGAAAACAAATAAATGTAACAGTCAAATCAAGAAACCTACGGGCCTCCGGGACAGAAATAAAAAAAAAATTAAAACTAATATTTTTATATCAGTATGAAACTTTCTAACGTCTTCGCAATCTTCAAAATTATATATCTAAAATTCATTTCAAGGAAACTATGCAAAAGTGGGTACAGCACTCCCTTCTATTTCCACTGCAACATCCTTAGCATTTAAAATATAGAGTTAAAATGTTTGAAAATAATTCTCCTGAGAAGTAGAATTTACCCGAAGTATCTGTTTTCACTCTCAAAAATTATTGAAAATTTAATAAATTAAATTTTTATTCATTATCAAAACAAACTGATTTGTAAACATCCCTATTCCCAAAAGAGCAAAAAAATTTCAAAAAGATCTGTTGGTTCCGAAGATATATCTAAAACTAAGAATACCTTTAATTTTTAAAGTGTTTTAAAGTGCAACAAAATTTCAGAGTTTTCAGATATTTTTCATCTGTGTAGTAATTTTTGAAATGACTGCAAATTTGAGAGACACAACGTTAAAAATTAGGGAATAAATAAAAAAAACATCGTGTCTCAGATTGACTTGAAAATATCCTTATACACATGAGATTAGTTAGAAAGAAAATGTATAGATTTAAATAAAAAGACAAACCATCGTTAATATGACGAAATAATTGAATGGATTTTCCATGTGTAGGTAAATGTACAGCATTTCCTATAAACCGGAAATTTTGAACGAAAGAATTTAAAAAACAATAACAGAAAAATAATATATTGCATTTTTATCGTTAATATGACAAAATAATTGAATGGATTTTCCATGTGTAGGTAAATGTACAGCATTTCCTATAAACCGGAAATTTTGAACGAAAGAATTTAAAAAACAATAACAGAAAAATAATATAACATTCATTAATTTCAAACTGCTGAACGACTAAATAAAATGTTTCTTTTTCTTGATGACAGTAGACTTTTATTGTTTTTTCGGTAAGGTACACTTGTCAGAACGATTATTGTTACGAATTTTGTAAATATTTCATTTTGTTTCGTTAAAATGGATTCTGTGGAAGAGCTCCTATATGTATTTAACAGAGAAGTCTATGGGAATCTCGCCAAATATGAGAGTTATCGCCAAATTGGCTTCTATGAAAGAGCTCCTATAACTACGTATTTAATATGGGAGTGTATGGGAATCTCGCCAAATATGAGAGTTATCGCCATATTGGCTATGGATTTTGTGACTTATTTTGGTCGCCAAATTTGGCGATATTTAGCCAACTAGCCGACTGAACCTTTTTGGAAACTTCTAGAAACATGTAGCTGTGACTGAGCTATAGATGGCGCTTTGGAAATCTATAAATATACCTGACATTGTCATTGGAACTCATTTCAATTTCCTAGTGAGTACTGAATGTGTCGAAACTGCAGTAATTGGCGCGTATTTTATTGAAAATTCTGGTATCCTGACTTCTGTTTTTAGAATTTTCTGCTATATGGAAGACAGTTGTTACGTCTTTTATGTTTGAATGTATGTATACATCTGAAGAATTTACAAAATAATAAATTTATTTTGTGCGAACAATCTGAAGAGATTTTATTCAATCCTAAGAACCCTGAAAACAGAACTTATTTTTTTCCTATGAGGGACACTTGTCAGAAGACTAACTCATACACTGCGATGATTTTTTGTTGCCTTCTTAACTGAGAACTCCATTTAAGTGGGCCAACATAGCTCCCGGTGCTACCACAATGTAATCCGAGCACCTCCAGGGACGCCATCTGGTGGGATCGTACACTCGTCCTACCCCTACAATCCTCATGCTGGGACTTTCTGCCCGACAGCCGTATCGTGCCGATACCCGACACAACCACGAGATCAATCAGTGGTACTTGTCCGGATTCGTTCCTGGCACCCCCAGTACCGAATACCGACACGCTACCCACTTTATCATCATGGAAACATCATCATGGAACACCGTCATCATGGAAACATCGTTTAAAAATAAAAAATGAACATTCTTGGTTATTTTCTATGATTTTTAATTTTCACTCTCAATTGGTTTTATCTAAAACTATGAAATTTTATACAGCTATAATACAGGGTCATCGAAATAGGTTCACATTTCGAAAGCTCATAATTCTAAAAGATATTGAGCATATTATATTAAACACGCAATAACATTCGTTTCAAACAACTTGGCAAGTGTCAAAGATTTCTAAATGTAACTGATACGCAACCGTGACGTGGAACGTTGAGCAGAAGCGATGCGAGGGGGAAAGAAGTCTTCGTTCGGCTTTCCGTCAGTGCAATGTCGACCGTTCAGGAGAAAGCTCAATGTGCGTTGTGGTTAGCGGAGCACAAATCTAGGGTTACGTCAAGAACATTGTTTACAGCGTAAAGGTACGAGACTCGACACATTTACGGGAGAGAATTGTCGATGCAATTGCCACAGTGACGCCAGACATGCTCCATAACACCTGGTTAGAGATTGATTATCGACTTAATATGTGCAGAGCAACCAATGGTGATCATATTGAAACGTATTAAGGTAAAATTCTATTAAATTCTGTACATTTCACAACGAAAGAATTGTTTGTATTGTAATTATTTCATTAAATATGATTATATGAAATGTGACCAACCTTTTTCGTTGACCCTGTTTAATACAGCTTTTTTATAATATAATAATTCTTTTGTATCGCTTACCGCTATTTTGAAAGAATGAAAAAAAAATTTAACGCAATTCAGTATATTACTGGCCGCAATATTCATCTTGATTATTGCAATTAACTTTTTTTCCTAACATATTCCAAAAATCCCCTCTCGCTATTTTTAGTTTTCCCATGGAAATTTACAATTCTTTCAATAGAAATTTTTGTTTATATATATATTAAAAGCATTTCTTACTTCAGAGCGTTTTTATTTTTTAACATCTCTGTATTCTGCTTAGGGCCTATTTATTATCTTTAATTTTTAATTTCTTGATAAATTAATTCTTCCCTATTATTGCATTTATCCTAATTTTTCCCTTTTATATTACTTATTAATTTTTTTAATCTCTCAATTTTTTTACTACTTGTTATATTTGTATTATTTTCTTTTTCCTTTTTAAAATTCCTAATTCCTTTCTTAAACTGTTTCTTAGAATCCACACCTGACAGATTCCGCAATGAGGTGATATCTAACATATCCTTGAGTTTTGAAAAATAAAAATAAAACCTTTGTGCTCGAGGAATAAACTGGAAATCCAACGTAAATAAAGCACAAATAGCAGTAAGATGCAATTATTTTGCATACGGCAGTTTCGAAGCTACAAAGGACCTTCTTCATCAGTGCAAAATTTTGCACTGATGCATCTTACTGCTATTTGTGCTTTATTTACGTTGGATTTCCTGTTTAAATCCTCGAGTGTCTAATCATGTCACTCTTTTAACGAAATGTGAAATTTTTAGAAGGATTTTCAAGGACATTTTTTTTTACAATTTAGTAGATATGGAGAGAAATAAATGCAGTTTCCTCAAACAGCATTTTATCCCCAATTTCCTTGTTTAAATTGTATTGCAATTCAACAAGAATTCATTTAATAGCAGTAACGACAGTGAAAAAAAAATTCAGTTAGTCTCTTCTAATTGAACTACCGCGGATTATTAAAGTAGGCTTACTTATCGCTGCTTACCTCTTTTGTATGTATATATGTATGTATGTGTTATGCATGTATGTACCTATATATATATATATATATATATATATATATATATATATATTGTGTACGTATGTATAGATATATAGGGTGATTTTTATTATACTGACACGACTCAGAGCCTCCTGTAGAACGATCTATCAGCCGGGATTCCACCAAAAGTGATAGAGACTAAGGACGATATGGGAAAGAGTTTTCACGAAAAAAAAATGGTTCCAAAAGTCCCCGATAGGGGAAGATATGGCACTGTTGTTGGTCGCTGCACCCGAGAATTTGCATAAAACGCAAATGAAACAACACAATGCAAGTTCGTGATTACGTAGTCGACAGCAGCGCCAGTAGTTTGGGCTATAAAGATCGGTGCAGAATCGATTGCGTCATCGCTTTACAGAAGAAAAGGTCAACAGTCGCTGTTTTCAACTTTAATGGCCACCTAGCTCCCCGGACCTAACCGATGTGACTATGTCTTCCTGTGGGGTCATTTAAAGTTCAAGGTGTATTTTTGTGGAGTCTCCAACTTGGCGACCTTAAAGGACAACATATCCCGGACTTTGATGAACATTCCTGGCAACATGTTACGCTCGGCCGTTGAGAAGTACTGTTCAGGATGCAATGAGTCGTCCCCGAGGATCGTGGTCACATTGAAGGAGGGTGTCATGTAACCAATCTCCTCCCAGCTTGTCACATCTGAAGCGAAGTGAAAATATTCCTCCCTCTATCGGCTTGTTTTTAAGCGATGGTTTGAATGCGGAAAGGAAGGAACGCCAGGGAGCGTTTGAGTGGATGCCGACGAACGCTCGAGGGGATAAATTTTTTAGTAGAATAGATCGACTTCCTTCGAAGTCTGAGTTTTTAAGCTTTTAAAGTGCCGTGTTTTTACTTTTAATGTAAATATAATGTGTTAATTCCTATTTTGTCCTGACTTGACAGAATAAAACCGCTTTTAGTTTGTGAATACGTCGTCAGTTGCTACAACCAGAGCCCGACTTTGACCGAATGGGGACCTGGGCAAATCAGACTTTGGGGGCGCCCTCCAAGGACAGATCCAGAGGGGAGTACATGCCCCCCCTCCCGGACCTGATTTCCACATGAACATGTGGGACACTCACCCAGGTTCCCCATAAGTTGGGACCTGGGTTGGGACCTGGGTTCCCCATAAGTTGGACAAAAATTTGAAAAATAATTGTAATAAAAATAATAAGAGTTAATTTATTAATTTACTTTTAATGTTAATAAATAAATTCATGAAATTTTCTTTTGAAATTCAAAATAAATCAGTCTGAAGTTATTACACCTCCCCCCCCCAAAAAAAAAAAATGGAAATAAATAAACGAGAAACTCTTATGGATGTAAGTATGCTTTTGCTATAGTGTGCCTCACCCAGGATTTTTTTCTCTATCTCCCACTGTCCCTATTTACTGTATAAACCAAAAAACCACATTTTCAAAAATATGTAAAATTAAATATTAAATTAGGTGGGCCCCATAATTTTGGGGGCCCTGGGCAAGTGCCCCACTTGCCCATGCTGAAATCTGGGCCTGGCTACAACGACATTACAGAGGGAGAAGTGAATTTGCTGCATAACGCGGCGTTGCGGTGAATTTTTTTTGTTGTTATTCCTTTGTTTCCTTATTACAACTTTTTCAGTATTCACCCCTTATCTTTATAGCAGAAAATACTGGTGCTGTTGTAGACTACGTAGTCGTGAATTTGCATTTTGGGCATTTTACTTGCGTTTTGTGCAGATTCTCTGGTATGCCGACAACAATAGCGCCATATCACCCCCTATCGGCGACTTCTGGAACTATTTTTTTCCCAATGAAGCTCTTTCCAGTGTCGTCCTTAGTCTTATCAATTTTGGAGGAATTCCGGTTGATAGATCGCGCTACAGATGCTCTGAGTTGGGTCAGTTTAATAAAAATCCTCCTGTATATATGCATGTCAAAATGTTGACGCATTTTTGTGCTTTTCTGTTTTAAAATGTTTACTGCCAGCCGAAGCGATACACACTGGGTTTGGCGCGCTGCCAAAATTAAAACTCGCGACACAGGACATCAGAAATTTTGCTTTCCGGAGGACCGCTATGGAGGAACGTAATCCTACGTTAAAAAGGGAAATATTAAAAACAGCCTTTCTATTAACTGCTGCTGCATATATATTTTGCAATTATCCAACATGTTGTATCGGCAATATGAAGAAATCCCTTACTATATCGAAATTGAATTTCATCAGCTAGCGAATAACCCCTCCCCGTTAGTAAATCAATCTAAAATGAGAGGGTTCTAATAATTAAAGTATACTTGATTTCATTTAATTATTCTAGAAAATAATTATATATTCTCCTTTAATACCATTTAGTTCTACAGCTATATCCGAGGCATCATCTTTTAACCTATTAAAATCGAAACATCCGGAGCGTTCAACAATTCCCCGCGTAAATCACCCTCGATGGCCATTTATCAAAAGTGAGAAAATGCACTCGAAGGAGGGTACATCTTGGCATCGTCATTAAATTATTAACGCGTTTTCAGATCAGTTTCATCTTGGGCGAAATCAGGTGAATTCATCACGAAAAGTGAGCTGTAATTATTTAGAGAAGACCATTCTTCGTGGAGCAGAAGAGTTATTAAAATGAGGGAATTCTCGTCATTTGCTTTGATATTACCTTCTTTGAATAGCTCTTAGTTATTTAGGTTTAATATAGTAACAAATATTCAATCAGTAAAGGGGGAACATTGGATTTAAAAATGAGATAAGAGATCTAGGCTTTGATTTATTGGATATAATTTCCAAAATTACAAATCTATATACAGAGTGTCCGGGCTAAAGGTATTCAAAAGTCATGACTTGTTTTTACGGAACTACCCATTAGAATTTATATATATATATATATATATATATATATATATATATATATATATATATATATATATATATATATATATATATATATATATATATATATATATATATATATATATATATATATATATATATATATATATATATATATATATATATATATATATATATATATATATATATATATATATATATATATATATATATATATATATATACTAGCTGAAGTACCCGGCGATGCCCGGGATTTTAAGAATGTTTGTTGTGAACCAAAATAAATTTAAAAATTAACACAGTATAAATAACATAAAAAATATATGTGAAATGTTATACACGTCTCAGAATTTCAGCCTTTCATCATTGTAATACTAAAATCTGAAAAGTAAAAATTTCAAATTCTCTAATGTTTGTTAACCAAAATTAATCACAGTATAAATAACAGAAAAAATACCTTGTGAAATCTATAAATATATAAATTTATAATAAACTCCTCAGAATTCAGCTAGAATTAGCCTTTCATCATTGGGGTAAAAAAAAGAAGCTGCAATTACAGGTTTAGCAGAAATTTCCAATAGAACAATGATATGGCTGCAGCGTTGCCTCTTAAAAAATGAAGTGTTTGATTGAGGGCTGCAAACCATTCAACTCCTCTCCATATTTAACTCCTATAAACATCCTCTACATATTAAATTCCTTTTCTCTCTATAATAAACTCCTCAGAATTTTGGTATATTCAGCCTTTCATCATAGTACCACTAAAAACTGAAACATCCTCTCCAGAAATATAAATTTATTAATTTCAGTAATTAAACACACACAAATGTGTAAATTACGCAAAAGTTTTTTAACCAACATTTGAATAATTCGTAAATGAAAAAGCATATGAAAATAAAGATAAGAACTTCCGGAATCGAAATTAATTACCCTTAATTTTTAATTAATAAAAACCCAACATAATATGAATAAAAACGATAGTTGTTTAAAAGCATATGAAAATAAAGCTATTATAAAGATAATAATATAAAAAGCATATGAAAATAATGCTCGTGCATGAAGTTAACGTTACGATATAAAGATAGTAATAATAATATAAACCGCGTGTATAAAATATTTAGATTTTCAAGCGAAATAAATTAATTTTTAGAAAAAAACTACTTTTAATCGAGAAATTAAATACATTGCACAAAATATTGATTTTACCAACTTTCCACCCTACAATTTACACCCTACTTCTTTTAAATAGGGTGTAAATATAAAGTTTTAACAGCCAATTGAATGCCAGTTAAAAACGATTGTTGTTTAAAATCATATGAAAATTACACTTATTATAAAGATAATAAAAAAAAGCATAAACAAAAAAGCAAAATAGTGTGCCAAAAAGCATAATAGTGTGCGCATGAAGTTAACGTTACGATATAAAGATAGTAATAAAAATCTATGTATATAAAACAGTTCCGTAACTGACTAACTGACTGATTGACTGACTGACATACAAAGTACAGACCAAACCGCTGAACCTAAAGGACTGAAATTTTGCATGGTGATTCTTCTTATAATGTAGGGGTGCACTAAGAAAGATTTTTGAAAAAATTTTCTTAGATTTTTTTAAATTAAATTTTTAATCTGCTTTTGTAACTTTTTTTAAGTTTGCATTTAAAATAATAATATGAGGGTTGTAAAATTTATATCACGAAAAATATCATAAAAATTCCTTTAAAATGAAATTCTTTTCAAATCTTTACCTCCATTTTCTAATTTTTGGTGAATTTTTAAAGATTAATTTTTACAATTTTATTTATTAAACGCTGATCATGTGATTTCTTTATCTGGTACTTTAAATAAATTTATCGTCATGTAACAACGAAATAGACAAAAAAAATATTTTTTTTTCTTGCTAATGCGGCAAACGATTGAACATTATCCAAAAAATATTAAAATACAGTAAAAGATATGTTCCTCAAACTGTACTATATTCTTTAGTATGTCCTATTAGATTTAATTTCAATATTTTCTTCTACATTATTTTGTCTATAAAAATATCCCTTACGATTTTTAAAAAAATATATTTTTTTGTCTTATGGTTGGAATACTAAAAGTTTAAAATAGTGGTGCCATCTACTGAATGCCTGTGAATCGAGAGTGGCATCTTTCAAAAGTTGTTGGTTATTTATTAATTAAAAATATTGGAAAGTTCTTGTGGATCTGTAAATATACATGTGGTAACAGTTTTAAAATTTATAAATTATCAACCTACACAGGTGATAATTTATCCGGTGTTGCCCGGGATTTTAAGAATGTTTGTTAACCAAAATCAATTTAAAAACTAAACACAGTATAAATAACATAGAATAAAAAGCATGTGAAATGTTATACGCATGAATGTTATACGAAAAAGAAAACCCAACATAAAAAACCTTAAATTTACAATAATTTCTTCAGAATTCAGCTAGATTTAGCGTTTCATCATTGGAGCAAAAAAACCCTGAAAAGTAAAGCATAAAATATATACATTTATAATAAACCACTAAAATCTGAAAAGGAAAAATGTCAAATTGTCTTTAGGAAAGTAAAGAATTTTGAAAAGTAAAGCTGAAAAGTAAAAATGTCAAATTGTCGAATGTTTGTTAACCAAAATCAATTTAAAAACTAAACACAGTATAAATAACATTGAAAAGATCTAGCCTTTATCATTGGACAAAAAATCCTGAAAAGTAAAACATAAAATATATAAATTTATAATAAACCTACCAAAATCCATTAAAAAACTAAACACAGTATAAATAACAAAGAAAAAAATGTATACGAAATGTTATACACATTAATAATATGAAAAATAAAATAAAATAAAAATAATTATTTTTAAAAATAATAAAATAAAATAAAAATAATAATTTTTAAAAATGATAAAATGAAATAAAAATAATTAAAAAAATAATAAATATAAATAATAATAATAATAATTTAAAAAATAATAAAATAAAAGCTGAAAAAAAAGCCTCCATAAAAAAGCTGAAAATACAGGTTTAGCAAAATTTGTACGATCCGTATTCAAACCCGCGTCGTGTACCGTAGTAAATGAACGCTTTTACCGAATGCGCCAGAATGACATGCTGCTTTATTGAGTAAATAGGAAAATATTCGACTAAGATTACTGGAAAGTTGCTATGGGTTGGTGAATATACATGCATTTATGGAGTGAGAGGAGTTTTAATTCAGAAATAAGTTAGCAGGATAGAAGCTTAGTCTTTAACTCTTCAAAAGAGACAAAGACACAAGCGAGGGGGGTTGCAGTAGCGATTAAAAAAGATCTCGTGACACTTAGCGTGGTTGATTCGAATTTTCCATCGCGTGTGATAGTGTCAATATGCAGTTGGATCCGATTTATTTTAGAGTATAAAATCTGACTTGAAAGATTATTATTTTCATTTATTATTCTGGTTTAATATATAACTTGAAACTTTTTGATTTTATTTATTTTTAACTTTTCGCTCGCTGTTTGCCAGCCAACCCTGACGTGGACGCCATATTCAGAGCGGTGATTCCACAAAGTGTAACAGCTTACATTTAGCTTCAAAATTGTTGGTTTTTTATTAATTAAAAGACAACGGTAATTAATTTCGATTTTTGAAGTTCTTCAGACCCTCGGCTGTTTTTAAGACGCCTGTATGTAAAATTTCACGATCGTTACTCCTAAACTGTGGATTTCTATACAATTACAGAGAGAAAAACATTCATTTTTATATATTAGATATATATATATACAGTGATTTCCGCTTATAAGAATCACATTTATTATTACTGTTTTTGATTCTTATAAGCGGTTGATTCTTATAACCAAAATTTAGGTTTTTGGACAGGAACACACACACCTATATATACATATATTAGAAATTTACCATAAAATACTCTAATTTACATTAACTATCTTTTATTAAAATTAATTTTTATAGTTTTAAAAATAAAACTTAATTTTTAGACATATAAGTAGATATACATGATTATAGTAAGAGAAGAAAAAATACAATATTTGTTACAAGTTACAACATACCTGCTTAACAGTTTTAACATTTTAACTACAGGAAGGGAGCAAGAAAAAGTTTTCTACGGTAGTTTGACGTAATGAAGTTTTCAGAAGGCTGTTTATACCTCTCTCAATACTTATAGTCTCAGACGAAGATTTACTCGGACGGGTAAAGTTGCCCCCGGGTCAAGCTAATAGGACAGTGTTGTGGTAAAGCGTTTAAGGGGAAACTATTATGTTATGTCTAATAAAGAAAAGGGTGAATTTTACGACTATATTCCATCCCATCTTATCAATCTTTCTTAAAAAAAAGAAAGAACTTCGTGTCTTTTGAGGGTTTAAGTAGCTTTTTTGGAAAAATGAAAGGAAAGCGAAGAGTGTAAACTGATTCTTAAAACCGGTGGATTGATTCTTTAAAGCGAAAATTTTAACATGGAAATGATACATTTGTTTTTGTTTTCGCGATATTGATTCTTATAAACGGTTGATTCTTATAACCAGTGATCACTATAAGCGGTGGTCACTGTATATATATATATATATATATATATATATATATGTGTGTGTGTGTGTGTGTGTGTGTGTGTGTGTAACAAGAAAACGGGTCTTCCTAAATTACTTTACTTTAAAGCATATTCTCTTGTTAATAAAGCATGACCCCTTTTCCAAAATTGCAACCTAAAAGTAAAATAAGATAATTTATCGTAGCCCTGCAGATCATTAAGCAGGCATGTGAACTATCTGAACTCAATAACATCCCCAGATACCAGTGTTAGAAGTTTATGAGATTCCGAATGTCAGTATAGTGTCAAAATACTTAAAGAGCCCTCGAACCACTCTGGATTTATGGTTTCTGTAACGTCAAAACCACACTTTACAAGAACTTAATGGCCACTTATCCTGCTCTCAGGTCAATAGGTCGCAGCTCTAACAAGCGCGGGATCTATCAGTCCCCGGAATAACATAAGTGGACTCGTGAACTCCACGAACCTAAAGGCGCCCAATTAAAATATTAAGTAGTTTAGGCCCTCTGGCGTAAATATCGCAGAACACCCATTTAATATTGCATGAACAGAAGACTTTTCTCTCTCTTCGCTCCTAACTCTCGTTGCTGTCGGAACTCCTGTCCACTGTCCAGCGGCCACTGCAGCTAATACCTTGGTAATGCCTACTGATTGAATAAAGGTGATTTCATGGATATCATCTGAAATCTGTGTTCCTCTTCTCTGGCTCCATGTGTGTTACTCTCCTAAATTTCGTAAGTGCTTCCCTGGATCAACACTACGCCCGACTGCATCTCTCCAAGTTGTGCGCAGCGATTTACTGTATGATCAACACCCTAGTGCCGACAGCATCTCCCATAAGTTCTACGCATCACCTCCCTTGTGCTAAATTTTCCAAATGTGATTATTATCATATATATATATATATATATATATATATATATATATATATATATAAATTGAAAGAAGGTTTTACCAATTTTTTATATTTTTCCGTTTTCGCGGGTTCGATAGGATTGAATAAAACTCTTCAGGAAGTACTCACAAAATAAAATTTATTATTCTGTGAATTCTTCAGACGCATACAGAAATTTAAACAGAAAAACGCGTAATAATTGTCTTCTATACAGCAGAAAACTCTAAAAACACAAAATTCGGGATAACAGAGTTTTCAATACAATATACGCCTAACGCACTTTCATCATATTCAATTCTCAGCAGAAGGGAACACTGAGTTCCAATGCCAATCTGAGGTATATTTATAGACTTCCAAAGCGCCCTCTATCGGTCAACCAGCTGGATATCACTACAAGATTCCAGAGAGGTCTAGAAGGTTGGCGAACTTTTGGCGCCATATCGCAAAATGAGGAGAAATATCGTCAAATTTGGCGATCAAAATAAGTCACCAAATCAATCGCCATTTTGGCGATAACTCTCATATTTGGCGAGATTACCATAGAATCGTAAAATTCGTAACATTATTAATCATAGATTTCTATCATAGTATTATTGATTTCGATGTGTGCACCTTTTGTAGTACGACTGACGTCTAAATGGTAATCCAGTTCTCTCCGTGTGTTTCGTAGCATATCAGGCGATATTAGCCCTTTTTTTTTCTTGGGAATTCATTCAACGTGTTGTGCATAAACAAAAAATTGAAACTGTGTATCAGTTGAAGAAGTGTATCATTCAAGCAATTCGTGTGATAACTCCTCATATGTTACAAAACACTCGGAGAGAACTGGATTACCATTCAGACGTTTGTCGTGCTATAAAAGGTGCACGCATCGAAATCTATGATACTATGATGGAAATCTATGACTGATATTAAAACTTGGTGAGATGTTCTTTATATTTAAATAAATTTTCTTAAACTCTAATGGGTAGTTCCGAAAAAATAAGTCATTACACCCTGTATCTAAGTTGCTATGCCGATTCCTTGGACAGTCCGTGATTGAAAACTACTGCATTAGTTTACTTAAAGTAAAGTCTTAAACGAAAGGTATTAATCTAGAAATGCGTCAAATTTGGTTTTAGTAACCGCAATTTTTATTCATTGTTGATAGTTTACAATTAAATATTGCTTTCTGCGTATGCTCAGTGACATGTCAATATCTGGCTTTAGGTACTCGTTAAAGACGAGGCCGCATTGACACATTAATTTGTTTCTGCGCATTCACGGTGGCATGTTTTAATCTGTCTTAGATACTTACTAAGCACGCTGCCGCCTAAACAAGTTAATTTGTTTATTCCAAGGAATCTATTTCGCTATCTCTCTCTGTCTGTGCCATTTTTATTTTTAATTGTTATTGAAGAACCATATTTCTATTTATTGAATACAATAGTAAACTTTAATGTGTATTTATCAATTCTCAGTATTATGATTTTCCACATTTTCCCGAGTTACAGAGTTACTGGGTACATAAAGTTTTTAGATTGTCATAGAGTAACCATATTTCTTTTTATTGGGTTCAATACTAATTTTTTAAAGTGTATTTCTCTATTCTTAATATTGTTCCAAATTCCTACTTGTGTGTTCGGCGATTGAATGGACTTTGAAGAAGACAGCATGAAAACAAAGATTTATTTACAGGATCTCGGAAGTCAGTTTCTGACGATCTGTACTACAGCTTACAGATCGTCAGAAGCTGACTACGGTGCTTCTAACACAATTTCGCTAGTTTCCAGAAGTACGGAAGAAATCCACACAAAAGACGCCTCACGAAGTCAAACTTATCGCGGCATAAATCTCAGCTATGTAAATCTCAGAGCTAACAGCGGCGCTTTTGACAAGCTCGGAGGACACTCAAGACTGAATTCTGAATCTACCCCGAATCGAGGCTGTATTTAGTTTCTCGAGATGCTGGGGATTTCCACAATGTTCCAGGTTTGGAAAAGTCGCCAAACTTAACGCCAAATCGCCAAATTTGGCGCTAAAAATTAGTCGCCAAAAACGTTGGCAACAAACCGCTATCTTGCCAATTTGCCGATATTGGCGAGATACCATAGAAATTCTATGTTAAATGCATGTTACTGCAGAAATTTAGCTAATACGACTATTTACATGGAACGAACAATAATAATGCATTATTTTACAAGCAGAATAAAAATTTTAACGGTAATTTAAGCTAAACACATACATTAATTTACAAAATTCGTAACAATATTATGATTTTGAACATTTGGCAATGATGTGTTGAGTATAATTTGTGTATTAGTTCATTTATTTACTATCCAGCCGTCATGTTTTGACGGGTACTAGTTAGTTTTATTTTAAGTTGCTGTTTGTAAGTATATGACAGGGTACGTTTACATTCTGAAAGTTTTTGAAAAAGACCTTAAGACAGCTTAGGTGCTGTCAGGATTTGCAAATGCTTTCTTACAATTATTTTCGTGTTTTTTTTTTTTGGGGGGGGGTGTTCTTTGATTATCAGATATGTTGATATTTGCATACAATTATGCATGTAAAAAAATAAGTGAACAATTGGAATTTAAAAAAAAATATCAAAATTTGAAGAATTTTATTTCATAAATATTTGCTATACCAAAATCTCTGTTTCTAAGATTTTTTCTCTTTTGCGCATACATAAAATTTCAAAATATTTTCTTGTCTCTACAGAATTTGTAAAAAACTTTTTAATCCCCATAAAAGTAAAAAAAAATCCAACAGATTTTTTTTTCTAAACCGAAAATGTTAAGACAATTAAAAACAGTAAAAGTAATCGCTATGTAAAATTTCACTGAGAGGCTTTACAAAGTATATAAGTTTATTTTCTTTTAAATACTTGGAAAATTTCGTTAAATTTTCATTACCAGATAGATAGACTCAAAATACAGACGCACGGGCAGCTTCGCATTTAAAATATAGTAAAAGTGTTCCAAAAAAATATCCAAGAATGTCATCATTGTACAGCATTCAGTTTGATTTAATCTTATAATTCTACTGTATGTTATGGGCCAAAGTAATAAGTAAGATTTCCATCGCAGAATTTTGTGTTCTAGATTCGACAATGCAAAGGTGAGCACATCTCACTAAAAAACATAACTCATCGCGTGTCCTATTTTGATTTTAAGGCGAATTCATCATGACAATGAAAATTATAATTATTAGCTCTTAGATGCTATTGTTAATCAAATTTGACAGATTTGCTTTCCGGCCATTTTCAGGTTAAAAAAAATTCTAACATAACATGACAATACCTTGGCAACATTAAACAGATGACGGGAAAAAATAATGAACTGAATTAATATCACCTTGCCACGTATTTAAAATCTCTAATGTAGTTATTACCATGTTTTTATTAACTCGCTTTCTTGTTTGTTTGTGTGTGTGTGTGTGTGTTTGTTTGTTTGTCCGGTACAAATCTTGCAATCGATTTTTAACTAACTTCCCGACTAGCTAGACATTTGAAACTTTTAGAATAGCTCAGAACACGATGACAATGCATTATTTTAAATCTCTTAGACATATTTAAGCAGAATTGAATCTTTTTCAGTTAATTTTGTTTTGTAGACTGGTGCAACCATCCATCGGCCGGGACGGGAACGAAAAGTTAAACGCAAGTTAACTTCCAATTAACTTCATTTTCTTTCAAGTTGATGGGATAATTCATCAAAAAAAATTTTTAAAAGTATTTATTAATACATAGAATTGTCAAGTTCATATGATTCAACAGAAAATTTAAAAACATGGTATATAAAAATTTCTTTTTATCGTGTAATTATTTTTAATGTTTTATTATCAATAAGAAGCACCATGTATTACTTTGACTGATTTCAAACTTTTTTATGTTCTCCGAAATCGTCTGTAAAACAGGGTTATATAGCAGTCAGTGCATTAACGACGTTTCAAAGAGAGAGAACGGAAATAAAACGAATTTAATGAAACAACATTTTAGTGCATATTTTAAATCTCGCACTGAGATTGGTTATATTAAGAGTAAAAAACTATCAAGGGACTTGACTGCTGGAGGTATATTTAAAATATGCATAATATTATCTGACGTAAATTGTATTAATGATAGTATATATAGTTAATATTATAAATTAAGTCGCTAGAAAATAACTGAACATAATAGAAAACCAGAAGTAACCGGCAGACCAAAATTTTACATTTATTTATTATGCAACAAATCAAAAGAAATTTAGGATTAAAGGTACCTGTAGAAACATTTCAAAGAACAACTATAGATCAGAATTCGAAATATCAAACCCCGTTCGATCAGTCTAAAGTTACAGTGGTGCAAAGGCGTTATAAATAACGATAATGTACCTTTAAGCAAAAATGGGATCTAAAATAAAAATTCTTTGTCCCTTGTAAATGTTTCACCATGATTTCTTTTGGTGAGAAATGTTTCATGTGTACGAATTTCAGACCCTAAGTTATAAAATCATATAGGACAATAAATTAAAATATTAGATCAGAATAAATTAGCACTCAGTCACCAAATACAGGGAGTCCGGGCTAAAAGTATCCAAAAGTTATGGCTTATTATTACTGAACTACCCATTAGAATATAGTGGACTGCTCCTCCGTTGATTATATCCTCCGTGGATCACTCTGAGTTTTTTTGGGTGCAGACCGTTCGGACGCCCATACGTACAGTAGTCAGCAATCGGCACGAAGGCGCAAAACCTGTTCCATGGGTTTTATTAGTGTAAAGATGTGGACGCCACAGCAAAAGGTGCAGTGCTTGCTTTGGTGAACGGAATTTAAAGAAGTGACGCGTTTTCAGAGGCGTGTGCGAACAAAATGGAATGTCGATAACTCAACATCAAAATCCATCCGCCAATGGGATAGCACTTTAGGGGAGACGGGAACTTTTGTATCGCAAACCGTCAAACATCCTAAAGTTTTTTTGTCAGATGACACAGTTGATCGTGTTTTGGAAGAGGGGACCCAATCGCCCGGCCGCCATTAAATCCGTTGTGTATAAAGAAAAAAAATTAAACTGTGGTTGAGTTGAAGAGCGTATCATTCAAACAATTTGCCTAATAACTCCTGACATGCTACAAAACACTTGGAGAGAACTGGATTACCGTTTAGATGTTGCTATAAAAGGTGCACACATCGAAATCTATTGATATTAAAACTTGGCGAAATCTTCATTCTAGTTAAATATATTTTTTTAAATTCTGATGAGTAGTTCCTTAAAAATAAGTCATGACTTTAGGATACTTTTAGCCCGGACACCCTGCATTTGTGTAGCAAAATGTTTTGAGATTTTTTTATGTGTGCATGTGCGTGTGTAGGGTACATATATGTGTGATAAAACGCATAGAGCCCGCACATCTGCGAATGGTCATTATGTATTCCAGCATTATAATGACTCCACCCACTTATTCTATTAAAACTAAGAGATAAGGGGTTTCGAAGCACTGGAATTCAAAGCAAAAATCGACACGTGTGTTCAATTTTGGATTAAAGGTATTTAATAAGGACCGGTTCACACTGATTCCGCAGCTTTACGTTGCGTATCCAGTTGGTTCCAAGATTGTTGTCATTAGATGCGATTGGTTTGACGTATCATGTGGTCGATTACTGAGCTCTGTGATTGGTTAAACATTTAAACGCTGACGCTAGGTAACGCTCCGTATTCAGTGTGAATAAGTTCTTATTTAAATACAGTCGAACCCCGTTACAGCGAACCCGGTATATAATGAACTCACGGATATAATGAACAAAAACTTTAGTCCCGCCGGTTTCCTATTTTTCGTAATTTAATTAGTATTGTGTCAGTTCAATGTAATCGATTTTAGACGATTTAATTCATTAATGATCATTTTTAACAGATTTTATCTTTTTTTAATACATCATTATTGAATACACATTGAAATTAATGAGTTTTACATTTTGTGAACGAAAGCATTTTTCTTAACAGTTCGGATATAGCGAACCACCGGATAAAGCGAGCAAAACTTTTGGTCCCTTACAGTTCGTTATAACGGGATTCTCGACTGTACCTTTAATCCAAAATTGAATGGATGTGTCGATTGATGTGTCGAACGAGTGGGTCGACAGGTCCTAGATCATCAACACAATGCGTCATTAATTGTTTCTGAAATTCATTCACTTTTAAAATATGCCTCAATGTAACTGTGGAGTAGCAAGTTACGTTATTTAACAATACATTTAGACCTATATACTGTTAAGGGGTCAGGTACATTTTAAAAGCTATAGAGACTCGACACACATCCATATTTTCAATCAACAGTAATTATAAAAACCATTTATTCAGAAAAAGGAAAATTTTACCGAGAGTAAAACACTCTTTCTTCTTTATTAAAATGGCTTTAAATTTGTTTCTAGCGTGAAGAGTAATTTTTTAATTGTATAAATTTCAACCATTGTTTTTTTAATTATAATGTCATTGCTCACATGATATCGCCAGAACAGTTGACTAGAATATCATGAAATTTTACACATGCAATATAAACATGTATATTTACACGATAAAAAGAATTTTTATATACCATGTTTTTAAATTTTCTGTTGAATCATATAAACTTGACAATTCTATGTATTAATAAATACTTTTATAAATTTTTTTTGATGAATTATCCCATCAACTTAAAAGAAAATGAACTTAATTGGAAGTTAACTTGCGTATAACTTTTCGTTCCCGCCCCGGCCGATAGAGGGCTGCACCAGTCTACAACACAAAATTATCTGAAAATGAATTAAATCCTGCTTAAAGATGGCTAAAAGTATTCAAATAATGCATTGTCATCGTGTTCTGAACTATTATAAAAGTTTCAAATGTCTAGCTAATCGGGAAGTTTGTTAAAAATCGATTGCAAGATTTGTACTGGACAAACACACATACAAACAAGAAAGCGAGTTAATAAAAACATGGTAATAATTAAAATTACCAACTACAATGTTATTCCTAATATAAAAAGTAAAATTTCAATTCAATTTAAAATTTTTTTTAATTTAAAAAAATTAAAAACAAAAATTATTTTCTGTAAAGGCCTAAGAATTTTGATTTCAAAGTTCGTCAATTTTGAGATATACAGGGAATTTTTTTTTAAACTGGCAGTACTCAGAGACATCTGTAGCGGGATCTATCAGCCGGAATTCCACCAAAATTGATAGAGGGACTAAGGAGGACATGGGAAAGAGTTTTCCGTGAAAACTTTCCCATGTCGAAATTATTCCAAAGAAAATTTAGCTCCAAAAGTCGCCGATAGGAGAAGATATGGCGCTCTTGTTGTCGGTGCACCCGAGAATTTGCAAAAAAGGCAAGTAAAATATCAAAATACAAATTCTCGGCTTTGTAGTCGAGAGCAGCGCCAGTATTTCGGGCTATAAAGATTAGGGATGAATACCGAAAAAGTTGTAAGCAGACAAATGAATAACAAAAATATTTCACTGCAACACCACATAATGCAGCAAATTCACTTCTCCCTCCTTCAATATGACCACAGTCTTGGCGGACGACACATTGCATACTGAACACTACGTTCTCAACTGCCGAGGATAACATACCACTAGGAATGTTCATCAAAGTCCGGGATATGTTGTGCTCTAGGGCCGCCGAGTTCGAGACTGCACCAAGGTACACCTTGGACTTTAAATAACCCCACAGTAAAATGTCACACGGGTTAGGTCCGGGGAGCGAGGTGGCCATGTAAGTAGAAAATAGCGACTCATGACCTTTTCTTCTGTAAAGCGAAGGCGCAACAGATTCCGCACTTTATAGCCCGAAATACTGGCGCTGCTGTCGACTACGTAGTCGTGAATTTGTTTTTTGATGTTTTACTAGCCTTTTATGGAAATTCTCGGGTGCGCCGACAACAACAGCGCCATATCTTCCCCTATCGGTGACTTTTGGAACTATTTTTTTTTTCACGGAAACTCTTTCCCATGTCATCCTTAGTCCCCCTATCAATTTTGGTGGAATTCCGGCTCATAGATCACGCTACAGACGGCTCTGAGTACCGACAGTTTAAAAAAATCACCCTGAATTATATGACTTAAGTTTAAAAGTAAAAAGAAAGTTTATGTTTATTAATATACCGATGCACGTGTGCACTCAATGACACAACATCGAAAAAACAATACTTGAAGTTTTAAGAAATTAAAAAACTCCTCTTCAAGGTAGGAAAAAATTAGAACCATATTTATAAAAAAGAAAGAGTATTCGACTCCCAATAAAATTTTTATATTTTTGAATAAATAATTTTGATAACTACTCATGGTTAAAAATATGGATATGTTTCCCGTGTCTTTTAGCTTTTAGAAGGTACCTTACCCCTTAAGTTTGAAAAATAATACCAGAACAATATACTAACATGAAAAAGGAAAAGTAATTGAAAATAATTACAAGATAAAAATAGCTTTTTATATACCATGTTTTTAAATTTTTTGTAGAATCATATAAACTTGACAATTCTATGTATTAATAAATACTTTTTAAGAAATTTTTTGATGAATTATCCCATCCACTTGAAAGAAAATGAAGTTAATAAAAACATGTAAAAAATATGGATATGTTTCTTTAGTCTTTTAGCTTTTAGAAGGTACCTGACCCCTTGAGTTTGAAAAATAATACCAGAACAATATACTAACAAAAAAAGGAAAAGTAATTGAAAAAAATACATATTTACAGCTAAATTATGACTTTGAATGTGAAGTTTTCACTTTTTAAAAAACTAAAGCATTTCACTAATTGTGAGTACCATTATGTCTTAATGTTGTTTTTTTTTTGATGGGTTCCCGAATAGTGTTTTTTTCTCATTTTTTGTTCTCTCATTAGTCACAGAAAATGACATGTTTTGGTGAAAATGGAGAAAAAAACAGAAAACCTTTTTTTTCTTTTTACACCAAAGTAGAAACAAGTGTGTTACTTCTTAAAAAAGTCCACTAGAAATAATGATCAAAAACAAATGCATAATTCAGTGCACTTTCAAAATTTGAAATGACTCGGAATTCATTAATGTGAGAAATATTCACTTTCGGAAACGAAACGTACATTACCTCAATACATCAGTAAGAATTAATTAAACACGATTTATAATTTTTGTCTTTTTCGAATTAAGGAGTAAGCTCATTAAAATATTTAGTAATTGATAAGTTGATATAGATGCATGTTCTTTAATATCTCCCGGTTTTTTAATTGTGCATGTAATTTACATATCATTTATGGTGTAAATCAAGCAGTTATTGTCACTTTCACGAAATATTCCAAAATTACGTTATTACGCATAAATCATTGCATATTAATGAACATAATAAGTTAATTAGCTCAAATTGTTTCCTAATGAATCGTTTTAGGAATATAACCTGTTCAAATTATCAGCTAATTTTTCCATGTATATGTTTCAAAATTAAATGTACAGCCTTCATTACTTTTGTTAAACCCTTAATATAATTGGGAATTTATTATAGGAAGTTAGAAACTGTAATAAAAGTTTTGCATTTTATGCTTTCAGATTCGTATTACACACACACATATTATATATATATATATATATATCTATATATATATACCGTAAACCGGGGCTACTTTGCACCATTTTTCCAAGATATTTTTGTAATGCTCACGTAAATCATAGAAATTCTGCAAAATGACTTTTGAAAGTAGTTCTATTGTATTCTTGGATAATTAAGGAATAGTTCCATGTTAATAAAACCTGTTTTTATATGTATTTTATATTTTTTAATAATTTTTTAAAAGTGGTGCAAAGTATACCATAAGGGAAGGGTTACTTTGCACCACATGAAATAATAATTTGTTCGAAGCAAGAAAATTAACCTGGTGCAAAGTAACCTCATTCAATTTAACTATGGCACCGTATAGAATCGTGGAAAACTGACAGGATTTGAATTTTTTTGGTTTAAACCAGAGAAAATATTTAAAAACAAACAAGTTCAACTAATTGTATTTAATATGTAAAAAAAAAGAATATGACATCAACAAAATTTGCAGTTATTTTGTGGCAAAACTAAAAGGAAACACTTGTATATTCGATGAAACAGAATTTTAAAATTTCTGTAGTATAAAAACAAATATTTAAAAATTTACATAACCATCAACCAGCTTTGGGACTGAGAAAACACCTCGTTTGCTAAATAAATTGGGGGGATTTATACCTCCAACTATTTCTTCCCATTTATACAAAAGGGCATATTTATTAACAGGCCACTTCCAGTTATTTAACGACTTCGTCATGACACTCACAAACGCTCCATCGTCATTCAAGCTTTCAATAGTATTATTCATTTTCGCACATTACAACTGCAAATGAATCAGTCTGTTTGTTGACAGGTTTAAGCTGGAATTTTGAGTGTGTCAGTTAATTCTATGTAGATGTATTCATCTCTTCCATCTTCTTTGCACCACTTTTGAGTTGGTGCAAAGTAGCCCCCTATCTGCTCTAAAACTAACTTCAAAAACAGTATCTATAATAAATGGATAAATATTCAGTTTAATAAGATTTAAACGTTATGATTTCAAAGACAATTAGTTTCTATATATAAATAGACAACACAGACCTTCAACTAAAATCGTTTCCTTGGAGCAAAATACAACTTTTTCAGATGAAGATTTTAACTAAAAATAGTACCAGCACAGACACACTTGGCAAACACTACCTAAAATGGCTGCTAAAACAGTAATTATCATTCATGTCATGAGAGGTGGTGCTATCTATCAGATAACAGTGAAAATATTGTTAATTATTCAGTTGTTTATCTGCTAGATGGGATGAAATCTTGTTTCAACAATGGGGCAAAGTTACCCATCTAGGAGCAAAGTAGCCTCGTTTTACGAGATATATATATATATATATATATATATATATATATATATATATATATATATATATATATATATATACCCAACAAACACAGAGGCATCGGGCCGGGGTCAGAAGGTTCCGGCCAGCCGATTTCTCCACTGCCGGGCCGGTGCATTAGGTAAGTATCGTTTCCGTCACGGTCGTGTCCTCTCGCCCGCGACTACCCCGTCGAGTGCTGGGCCGCTTCCGGTAGGAATCGAGCCATCGTTCATCCGACTGCGAACCGTGAAGCAGCCGCGACGAAGCCATCAATGAGGACAGACAGCCGTCGCGTAACCGGAGGTTGACGGGCCGGTTACGGGAGCAATAATTGGTGTCGACAGGCCGTCAAGTACTCATCTCGCAGCCAGCAAAGCGCCGTGAATCAGGGCAACTCACCAGTAGTGCGCCGGAATCGGAATACCGGCAGATTCTCAAAGTTTTTCGTAGAACCCTTCCCTTCACATGCTTTTTATTTTTATTAATGAGATTGTTTTTAACCTTTATATATAATAAGATCTGATATCTACCCTTTCACTTTATTTTGTTTTCTGGCTCTCCATGTATAACTAGTATTGATATTTTTAACTGTTCCCCTTTTCTCGTGTATTTTCAGGTAATAGTAAATATTAATCTCTGCTATCACCTAAAATTTTTATTCAGAATAATAATTATATAATTTATTTGAAAATGATTAAAAATTAAAATTTATTGTAGTTCAATGTTTTATGAATTTTATTCAGTCCTTTTTTTAGAAATTGACAAGTGAAAAAAATGTTTCATTGTTTTGCATATCAAAGAGTGATTCGTTGTTAAATCTTAGCTGTTCAAGAAATATTTTTTTTGAGATATCTTCAAATAGGTCTTGATAAGTTTATTCTTTGGAAATAAAAAATAATAATATTCTGTCATCCTACAGTCTTATCATATTGCTGAATATGATAAGACTGAAAATTAAACATACCTTTCGGTCATTGTCCAATGATGGTATATTTAAAAAAATGTCACAGTCGAGCAGCGGAGAGATATCAGATGTGGTGTTTCTAATATCCCTGCTGTAGGAAAGCATACACCGAGTCCAATTGACCCCGCCGTAAAAGAGAATCACAGACAAAATCCTGATCAACCGACAGCTGTCTCAAAGAGACGCCCATACATTCTGTGAGTAGAAGTGGGAAAGGAGCAATGACAAACAGAAAAAGATTTTTCCCCCTCCACGAATTTCATACTACGGAGGTGTTCCCTTCTAAGTCCCGCCATGGCCGCAAATGTCCAACCTCGAAGTAGAGAACTGAGACAGAGCTGTGTCGAAATATAATTGGTATAAATAGCGTGCGCCAAAGTTTCGCCAAGACGGAAAATCGCCAATCTGTGTACGTCATGATCGCACGATCGCCAAACGTATTTTGTCCCTACATCGCTGAACTTATATTTATATGTGTAGTAATTTACACGGACATCGAAAAATTTAAAACAGTATTTTTGGGGGCTGGGACTGAAAAAAACTCTTCTGGAATAAAAGTCTTTTTGAGTCCGTAGACACTTTTCTTTTATTAATTTTTATTTTTATTTTCTGGAAATATTTTTTTTAACTTTCAGCTTTCTTGTGATCAAAATGTTTATGCTTTAAAACAAATACTTAGAGTCTGATTTTTCAGCTTGCATCAAAGTATTTTCAGCTACGGCTTAAAATGCACGAAAAGTTAAATCAATTTTATAGACTAAACTAGATGAAGTACCCGGCGTTGCCCGGATTTTTAAGAAGGTTTGTTAACCGAAATCAATTTAAAAACTTAACACAGTATAAATTACATAGCCAGAAAAAAAGCATGTGAAATGTTATACATATCTCAGTATTTTGGTAGATGCAGTCTTTCATCATTGTACCACTAAAAGCTGTAAAGTAAAAACGTCAAATTGTGGAATGTTTGTTAACCAAAATCAATTTAAAAACTTAACACAGTATAAATTGCATAGCCAAAAAAAAGCATGTGAAATATTATACATATCTCAGTATTTTGGTAGATGCAGTCTTTCATCATTGTACCACTAAAAGCTGTAAAGTAAAAATGTCAAATTGTGGAATGTTTGTTAACCAAAATCAATTTAAAAACTTAACACAGTATAAATTACATAGCCAAAAAAAAACATGTGAAATGTTATACATATCTCAGTATTTTGGTAGATGCAGTCTTTCATCATTGTACCACTAAAAGCTGTAAAGTAAAAATGTCAAATTATGGAATATTTGTTAACAAAATCAATTTAAAATCTAAACAATTTAGCAAGATTTAACCTTCTATCTTTGGAGCAAAAGAAGCTGATAAGTAAAACATAAAATATACATACATTTATAATAAACCACTAAAAGCTGAAAAAGAAAAATGTCAAATTGTCTTTTGGAAAGTAAAGCTGAAAAGTAAAAATGTCAATATGTCGAATGTTTGTTAACCAAAATCAATTTAAAAACTAAACACAGTATAAATAACATAGAAAAATAAGCATGTGAAATGTTATACACCCAAATAATAAAAAAAAAATCCAATATAAAAATATATAAATTTATAATTAACTCCTCAGAATTCATCTAGATTTAACCATTCATCTTTGGAGCAAAAGAAGTTGAAAAGTAAAACAAAATATATACATTTATAATAAACCACTAAAACCTGAAAAGGAAAAAATGTCAAATTGTCTCTTGGAAAGTTAAGAGTTTTAAAAAGTAAAGCTGAAAAGTAAAAATGTCATTTTGTCGAATGTGTGTTAAACAAAATTGATTGAAAAAGTAAACACAGCATAAATAACATTTAAAAAAAACATGTGAAATGTTATACACATCTCAGAATTTTAGTAGATTCAGCCTTTCATTTTTCAAGTTTAAATTAAAAATGTCAAATTGTCTAATGTTTGTTAACAAAAAGTAATTTAAAAACTAAACACAGTATAAATAACATAGATTTAATAACAGTATAAATGTCATAAAATATATACATTTATAATAAATCACTAAAAGCTTAAAAGCACAAATGTCTAATTGTCCATATAAATACACCTCCATAAATGCAGGATTCTGTATCAAAAAAATATATAAATAAAGTATTAAAGCATTGGTAAAGGCACTGACTGATGAAAAAATTAACAGAAATCTGCAATTTGGGCTACACGTACCATAAATGCAAGATTCTGTAGCAATAATAGAAACATCCTGTCCATAATAAACTCCATATAAATCTCTGTTCAATTAAACTGATCCAAATATTATCTCAAGTACCTTCATAAACTATGTTTCTCGTTTCTTGATTCGGGGTTCAATATGAATGTTTGTTAACGAAAGTCAACTTAAAAACTAAACACAGTATAAATAACATAGGAAAAAAACATGTGAAATGTTATACACATCTCAGAATTTAGATAGATTCAGCCTTTCATCACTAAAAGCTGAAAAGTAAAAATGTCAAATTGTCTTTTGCCTTGTGAACTCTGCATGAAAAATTAAGCACAGTATAAATAACATAGTATAAAAAAGAGATAGGAAATGTCATACACATCAATACTAAAAAACAACGAAT
The DNA here is from genome assembly GCA_907164885.2 of Dolomedes plantarius. Lineage (NCBI taxonomy): Eukaryota > Metazoa > Arthropoda > Arachnida > Araneae > Dolomedidae > Dolomedes > Dolomedes plantarius. Next base: position 14,259,599 of record OU015502.1, read on the forward strand.
AAATTTTAGTTCTAATTTGACTCTTAGTGTGCTTCACTCTTGAAAATAGTTGTTTACAGATGTACGTGCTTCCAAACGTTGATCACCAGAATAACGCTTGACTATGCAGTGAAGGATAATTATATCTGGGCAGGTATGATTTATGAGTACAACAAAGAGACTCTATTGAATTTCTCTTTAAGTTAGATGTCAGATTGCAAATCTAAGCATTCCATTTGACAATTTGCTAGCATTATATCTATATCGACTATAAATAGAGTAGAAAACATGCAAAAAATAATTGTTTATTTCCCCCGAAGTCCTGAAATCAATTTTAAATTCTTGTACTAAATCGGAAAGTAGGGCTAAGTATTTTGTAATATTTTTAGAATTGTGCTTGGTCAGCGTCTCGAAACGCAAAAAAATTTTAACATTTAATTTGGCTTGCCATAATTTCAACTTCGTGGATTTTGCACTGAAGTAAAATCCATGAAGTGACTGGTGTTTGAGTCATTTAAATGAGCATTCAGATCTATCAAAATCTGCTAAATCTGCAAGCCAGTTATCATAAAGTTCTGGCACAGATTACTTTTCAATGTCATAAACAATTTGATATCAGCAAGTAGGCTATAAAACCTTTTTAATATTTTCTCCACTGAGCTACCTTATTTCTTAAAAGTATTGCCATATTCAGCATCCAAGCTTTTAAGAAATTCCTGAAACTGGCTTATGAATCAATCCCCAAGCCTTCATAAAATTCACCATTTTGAAGATGATTTGCATAACATGGTCCATTTTTCTCCTTTTCTGCATTCCTTTTTATATCAAGGCAGGCTATTAATTTTTTTTTCGTTTTGAGCTCTCTCTCACTAACACTCTGGGCCTCACTAACACTTGCTTTGGGCCGCATGCAGCCCGCGGGCTGGACACCCCTGTATAGGTAAAAGACCCTGACAAATAAAATAAAATATTGTATAATTAAAATATAGGTAAAAGACCCTGACAAACGTAAAAATTAATAAAAATCTGCAATTAGGGCTTCACACACCATAAATGCACGATTCTGTAGCAATAAACATCTCCATAATTAATATCTGCATAATAAATGTCTCCATAAATGCAAGATTTTGTAGCAAAAATATTAAAGTATAGCTAGAAGGCATTGACAAACGAAAATATTAATAGAAATCTTCAATTAAGAGTTCCACGCACCATAAATGCAAGATTTTTTAGAAAAGAAAAAAATTAAAGTATAGGTAGAAGCCACTGACAAACGTAAAAATTTATAGAAATCTGTAATTAGGGCTCCACACACCATAAATGCAAGATCAGTTGTTTTCAAACAACTAATATAACCAAACATGTTATTTTTCACACATTCATTAATATAATACTTATGTTGAAAGGGTCAAAATATAGAGATGAAGCTAAACGTAAGACCAACGTATGGTTAAACATAAATATTGTATGGAATATGTGAGATTAAGAAATTAAAAAACATGAGTCTTTTTAAAATCAAATTTTAAAAAAAATTATTGGTAAATTAGGGTAATATTGGTAAATTAGGGTGTTTTTTTTATTATATATATAAATATGGTGAGCAAAGTTTTTCAGTTTGTTTATTCTATTTTCCGCTTTTTTGAGGGGAAGATGCATTAATTTTAAATGTATTCAACTTGAATTTAAGTAAATGAAAAGTGAAACTAATAATATAAAAAATTAAACTATATTTAGTTACATTACAATGAAATATGTTAATCATTTGACAATATTAAACCAGTTAGGTATATTATAATGTAAAAAAATAGTTATTACATATTAAATATTATTTCCAGGAGGGTGGATATTGTTCAGAGTTCAAGACATTTACTGCAAAAAGCTATAGTACCAATAATGCATAACGAAATCTATAAGTTGGACACATTTCTAAAGAATTGGAACCATGAGTAGAATCTAACTTAAAAGGATTCGAATGTAAACATATTAATATTTTGAAAAATATATTTCCTTTGAAGCATTCAGCTTTTAACATATTTTTTTAACAAAAAGGACTAAAATAATACAGTAAATATATTTCTATTTTACGGGGCAAAACATATATCTATCTATATAAATAAAGCAAAGTGTCTATGTATGTATGTAACGTATACAAATCTACATTTCTTGACGAATCTGGTTGAAACTTGGTATACTTATGTTTTGAAGCCTTAAGAAAATTCTAAGATAAGTTTGGAAGCTTTTAAATAATTCTAAATACATACAGTTTTTAAATAATATTTCATCTCCAGACGATGGAATCAATCATTCATAAGAACTGCGCATGGTCACCCACTAAATGTTAATTCTATATGTCCAAGGTAAGTGAACGCATGGATTTGTTATTTCGTAGTTATTTGGAGTTATTTAAAGTTAATTTTCTAATATTACTCCTTAAGTTTTCTTTTTTTCATTAATCCTTTTCTACTGGATTAATTCCCAATATACGGATTACTGTTGAAACTCTGGAATATTTCTGTGATAGTCACATACTGTTTTCACTTTTCTTTGATTTTGTATTGCTAAGGAAATTGTGTTATAATTGGATACTTTTGAAGGGCAGTGAAATATAATTATGTTATATTTATTTTTCTATTTTACATTTAGTTAATTTTCTAATTTTTCATAAATGAATAGTTATTATTCCATTAAATATTATTTCAATGGAATAGTGAAGTGGAATTTGAACTATCTGTCAAATTTTGTTTAATTTAGTTACGTTATTTCAATATTCTTTCTTTTTTATGCTTCTGTCTACAACTCTTTGCAATATTTCTGTGATATAATTGTAGTTTTTTTTATTTTGGGCTGTTTTTATAAGGAAAGGAATGACGAATTGGGGAAAATTTTCATATTAGAACATAAAATTGCATGTATTATTTTTGCATTTTAAAATTTTCTCTTAGATTGTAGGCCATTTTAAAGATAACTGTCATATGTATCATGTGAGAGAAGGAAATTAAAATATTAGCATTAGGATTTTGTGGAGTTTGATAGGCGTTTTAGCTAAATTTAAGATAGGGCAGTTATCTTCAAAATGACCTACAATCTCAGAGAAAATTTGAAAATACAAAAATAATACATGCAATTTTATGTTCCAATATGAGATTATTCTCCGATTCGTCATTCCTTTCCTTATAAAACAGCCCAAAATAAAGAAAAACTACAATTATATCACAGAAATATTCCAAAGAGTTGCAGACAGAATAAAAAATGACAGAGAGTTCAAATTCCACTTCACTATCCCATTGAAATAATATTTAAAGGAATGAATTCTGTTTTAACTATTAATTTATGAACAATTCGAAAATTAACTAAATGTAAAATAGAAAAGTAAATAAAACTTAATTCAATGCAAAACAAACAAATGTGAAAACAGTATGTGACTATCACAGAAATATTCCAGAATTTCAACAGTAATTCTTTACTGGGGTTTAACCCAGTAAAATAATACACGCAATTTTATGTTCAAATATGAAAATATTCCCCGATTCGTCATTCCTTTCGTTATAAAAAAAGCCCAAAATAAAAAAACTACAGTTATATCACAGAAATATTCCAAAGAGTTGAAGACAGAATAAAAAATGACAGAAAGTTCAAATTCCACTTCACTATCCCATTGAAATAATATTTAAAGGAATAAATTCTGTTTTAACTATTAATTTATGAACAATTAGAAAATTAACTAAATGTAAAATAGAAAAGTAAATAAAACTTAATTATATTTCACTGCCCTTCAAAAATATCAATAATAACACAATTTCCTTAGCAATACAACACAAACAAATATGAAAACAGTATGTGACTATCACAGAAATATTCCAGAGTTCAACAGTAATTCGTTTACTGGGAATTAACCCAGTAAAAAAGGATTAATGAAAAAAAGAAAACTAAAGGAGGAATATTAGAAAATTAACTTTAAATAACTTCGTGCGTTCACTTACCTTAGACATTTTGAATTAACATCCAATAGCTGCGCATGCGCAGTTCGTATGAATGATTGATTCCATCGTCTGAAGATGAAATATTATTTAAAAGCTGTATTTATTTATAATTATTTTAAAGCTTCCAAAGTAATGTTAGAATTATCTCCAGGCTTCAAAACATAAGTATACGAAGTTTCAACCAGATTCGTCAAGAAATGTAGATTTGTATTCGTTACATAATACATACATAGAGACACTCTGCTTTATTTATATAGATTAGCCATGTTTCAGAATTTCAATAATGTGAAATACTACTTTTCTTGCGGAAAAAAATTATTTTATGTAGACGATCAGCTTAAAGCGTTAAAAATACATATTAGATAAAGATTAAGTTAATAAAAAATTATAAAGATTTTTTTTCCTGAGGCTTTGAAATTTCTTGTAACTTCTCGTTGAAAGCTTTTAATGGATGGCTCTCTGAACCCCTTGAAACGATTTAATGGATGCCACTGGCCTAATAATTTTTAAGAAACTTAGAATTAAATTTTCTCATTGTGGAATGAATACATGTGTACTGGGGACTTGCTATAGATAGCAAGGGAAACTACGGAATGCCTGAAATAAATAGGAAGAAAGGAAATATTTACGTGAAAAGGAAATTAATGAGTACCGAAGATGTAAACATCTATCTATCAAAATTTTCTAAATTATCTGCCAGTGTAAATTGTAGCATCATTGTTCGTAATATATATTAAGCACATTTGCGACCGTTTCAAGAAAAAAATCATTAAAAAAACAAATTACGTTCTTTACATGTTTATTTTTTATCAGTGATTTCGCAATTTTTCTTTTTTAATTCAATATGTTGGTATCAAAATGTTGTATTGATATTAGGTGTTTAGATGTACAGAAGGTCGTTCGCACTTTATGGAAACGATTTTGAAATTTAATTTTTATGTATAAATGTCGTATTTTTTTCGGCGATTTGCTTCTATCTGATAGCCATGGTTCTTTACAATAGTTCTAGCTCGAATTTTCTATGAAAGTAAACTTTTTCTTAATATTGTCATGTCAATTTCACCCCATTCCTCTTGGACCGTTTTCCAAAGTCCGTTCAGTGTTCTTGGATGCCGTTTTGTAAGTCTCGTTTTAATAAACCGAAATCGCAAAAGTCCATTGGAGAAGCGTCAGGTTATTTTACAGGTATTTCATTAAATGGGATACACTTTATTCCTGGTTCTGATTCTTTCTTTACTAAATAAGCGACAGTTGATTTAGACGTGTGACTTGAGGCTTTGATCATATGAAGCGCAACTTTATCAATTTCCTTTCCATATAAGGCAGAAATTTCTTCTTCAAAAATTGGTTCTAAAATATTCTGCTGATAGTAGAGTGAATTAATTTTGGCTTAACGTGAGACTTTTTTGATTTTTAATTTGCCGTTGTAACAAAATCGTGCAACTATCAAGAATCCCTTTCGGAACTTTTCTGTACACTGACAAAGTCATTTTGTACGGTCATTTCCGTCAGTTGAGCAAAATAAAATTGATCTTTTTTTATTACTGTCACTTAAATATGCCCATGCCACATCGAGTGTTACCACAAATTTCCATTTTTCAGCAGCTAAGTGTTTTACATATAATTTTCTACAATTTGTTTTCCTTTCAGCAATATGCTTTGCCAAAAGCAGATGAACTTTAGTTTTAAACATATTTTTTAACTTCAAATCATTATGAATGATTTTACTTATAGTGCCAGAATACATTCCTAGTTTCGATGCAATGGATCTTTGAGGCGACGGATTTTTTTTAGGATCAGAGACTTCCCTTTCTCGATATTTACCTGCGTTCGAACAGTTTTAGGATGAGGTTTCGCGGTCATGTTTTCATTTTTACTTTCAGTTAGACTTTTTTCCATTTCAAATTTACCCCACCAAATTTTTCAACCTTTGGCCCTGACGGACTGTCGAGCGAGGGACAGCATTCGAGCATTCCCCATCTGTTTTTAGATGAGGGGGAAGAAATTATTCCCCACTCTTCTGAGAAAAGCTGTCTCTCTTTCTACTTGCCACCTGCAAACAAAGAGTGTCCTCACAAGAGGGAGGGGGGAGGGGAGAAATAAAACGACTTCTCAGAAAGAGTTGGCTTGCTCCGTTTTAACATTCCAGAACAAAAAATCTGACCCTGAGTGGACCCTGAGTGGAACTTATCACAAAACAGAGCAGTCTGTCGAGAAAGCATGCTGATCGGTTGATTTTACTGTTAGATTTTTAAGTTCGATTCCAGTATACGAGCAAACTGCCCGGGTAAAATTCGGATCAAATCCGACAGACAGTGAGGTCTCTCCGTTAAAGACCGTGGATGGTCTTAGTTGAGTAATTATCTCAATAAATTATTACTATTATTAACTAATATCACCTAAAAGCCTTTTATTCCCGAATTTTCGCCTAAAAGTAGTAAAAAAATATTTTCGCATTTATTCGCATGTATTTCGTAAATACGAAAATTAAGTATCCCTACTAAGTATCCTACCTCATTGTACTCGGTGACAGTGATACATTAGAACTAAGCACTAAATAGATGCCGATGTTTGGCACGTAAAAGAAAGTGTATTTCTTGTTTACCAGTCATGATTGAATGGAACAGATTGTATTTAAATTTTACCTCTGCGAAGCTATTAGTAATTTTTTTGAAAAAAATAAAATATTTATCTGAATCTGAATGTTTTTATCTGTTTATGAAAAATAATCAACAACGAGAAAAATATTTTTTTTCTTCTAACTTTAAATAATTTAGAAAATATTATATGACTGCAAAATTGTTATTCAAACTGAAACATGAAATTATCCTAAAAAGCATTTTTATTTTCATTAAGGGGATGGTGGACCTTTCACAGCGATTTTTGAAATTTTTGCCCCAGAGATATGAAACTTTGCTTTTATATTCATTAAAGTCTAACAATATTAAACACCTTATAAAATTTTATAGATATTTTTTTTTTTAAATATTTTATAATTAAAAAATTGAAATTAAATTACCCTTCTTTAAAATGCTCCTTGCGACTCAATTTTAAACTTTTCCCCTTAATTTTGCATTTATATTGCTTATAAATACCTTCTGAACAGAGTTATGTATTTTTTTGTACTTTCGTTGAATAGTTAATTTTCAGGCAATATTTTTATGCTTGTACTCTGAATTTTCTTGAAATTTTTGTACTTTTGTACCCTCAAATTAAACTTTGATAACCTTAATGACCTCGAATCCTAAAATGGATACATAACTTTATTTTCATGTATTACAGGAGTCTTTATTATAAATTTCATAAACTTTCGTCAAAAATTATGACGCGAGGAGCATTTTAAAGACTTGCAAATCTGGAAATTACTCATTTTGAGAAAAATACATTTAAAACATGTTTTTTCACCTACCTTTAATACTAACTTTTGTAAAGCCACCAAGTTTTCATTTTACTTTTCTCTACATATTTTAAATGCATTTCATTCCAATATTTACATGTTTTCAAAATATTAATACATCCCCCCAAAATATTCCAATTTTTGCTCGATTTTTGGTAATTTGAAAGTCCACCATCCCCTTAAACAAGTGCAGTTGTGAAGGTGAAGACTTGCATCACAAACAAGATATACGCAGAATACTTGTATGAAGAAAATAATTAGTACACTATCTATTTACTAGCACATTAAAAGCTACTAAAATACTCTCAACATTTATATACGTACAAACACACACTTTCTAATTTAATCTCTGATGACATTTTTTTTCTTTATGGAGCGTTTTCGGAAAATATGAATACGGTTCATATCAATGGGTGTTAGAACTTTACATCTACGTTGGTCAGCTATGTGAAATTTATTTGCAGTCAACAATATTTTTATTTTATTTCCTCGAATCATTCTATATCGTTCTATACATCACTAGGTATAAAGTATGCGAATAAATACTGTTAAAAATGACGAATATAATTCAATGTAAATCAATATTTTAATAACAATATTTTGACTGTATAGAGCAGGGGTGGCCAAAGCGGCGACCGCGGTCGACTGGTACACCGCGTAACTATTCCCAGTCGCCCGCCTGTCTGATATGTAATTGGTTGGGAATCAAAATGGATTTATTACTCTTTGTAAAAGTGATGATGATATTCCAAGTCTAACAAACTACCATTGCATTATCCAACAGCAGGCATTGTGCTCAAAAATATTTCATTCAGATGTGATGAATTTCGCATTTAAAATAGTTAATTCTATTCGTGGAAGAAGTTTACAAAGACGCAGATTCAGAGCATTGCTAGAGGAACGTGAATCTGATTTCGGGGAACTACTATTACACACTGACGTACGGTGTACTTTCTACCATGAATGCAATCAAAACAAAACATCGCTCCCGTTTAACAGATTACCATTTGGTAGTATGTTTACGAATAGCTACATAGGATACTATAAGTACATAGGAACCACAGTATGAAAAGCTTGCCGAAAATATGCAATGTCATGTTTCCAGAGCGTCCTCTAATATGAAATAAAAATAATAGTTAAGATTAATTTACAATAATATTGTTCGCATTAATAAGAAAATAAAAGCATATTGTTTTATTTATAAACTAATTACTTTTTAAGAAGAAAACCTTTTATCTCTTTTTAAAATAACTTGATATTTAATATAATTAGTAATATCTATGATTAATTTAAATTTAAACTAATTTTTGGCTTAAAATTACTAATTTTCTTATGATCACTCAACACATACGATATTGGTAGACCTCAGCCTATAATTTAAATTAAAGGGCGCCCGTAGTGATCAAAAGTTTGGCCACCACTGGTATAGAGGTATAAAAAAGTATGATATGTTTTAGTGTTTAATCTGTTAAACACATATTAAAATGCATTCGGACTCAATTTCGTTTAAAAGAGAACTGTCACTCGAAGCTCGAAGTATTTTACTTTATGCTATGGATATATCTATATTCTAGTAAATAAAAACGGTAGTGTTATTCATTGCAAAATCAGTACACTTACCCCCCCCCCAAAAAAAAAAAGCGCTGAAAATAAACGAAAATGGTCATTTTTATGTAAAAAAATGGCTCCAAGTGCAGCGCCACGAAATATTTAAATCATGAAATAATTATCAACACCATCACCGAAAAATAAGTGTAGTCCAAATAAGTGTAACCCAGTGGTCTACCGAAAAAGGAAATGAAGCGCCTACCGAAATTGATATTGGCGATAAGCATCTCCTGGTAAGGTTGCCAGGAAAATCGAAGAGAACCAGGGTTTGAAATGAAGCCCCGATAGATACCCGATTTGGCATCCAAGAGAGTCTGCCGAAAAGTCCGTCTTAATCAAAATGAAAAAAAAATTAGGCAGGTACTACTCTTTGCTTTCTTGTGCATAAACTCTTGATCGAAAAAATTATCCATTTGTAAGTGGATGGTTATTTCATTTCTATATAAAAGCCAAAAATAAATTAATATAATCTAACAATAGTTGATGTCTGTCAAAACATGACGACTAGATAGTAAATGAATGTACTAATACACACATTATATTCAACACATCATTGTCAAATGTTGAAAATCATAATAATGCGCAGAAACAAATTGTGATTAAGCGGATTCGTGCTTAGTGAGTATCTAAAGACAGATTTAAAAATGTCACTGAGCATGTGCAGAAAGCAATTTTTTAAAATTGTAAATTATCGTTAATTAAACAGCATGAAATAAACAATTTCCATGAGGTTTACTGTTGTATTTCAAAAATATAATTATCATAAAAATAAATAAGGCAGTGATAGATCTAGAGAGACTTCTCGGAATAAACGTGTTTATCATTAAAATATGTCACTGAGAGTGCGCGGAAACAGTGAGTTTCTAAAGACAGATTTAAACATGCCACTGAGCATGCGTAAAAATCAATTGTAAATTGTAAATTATCGCTAATTAATAGAAATTGCTGTCACAAAAACCAAATTTAACAAATCTACAGATTACAGTCTTTCGTTTAAGACCAAAATGAAGTAAATTGATGCAGTAGTTTTCTCTCACGGACTGCCCAAAAAGTCGGGTTAGAAAATTAAATATATAGATGATATATATTATGTATATATCACATAGTATAACCGAAAGATTATATTATGTCAGCCGTATACTTCTGATATAATACAATCTTTTCATACAAGGAAAATTATGTGAATTTTTCGTGCAAAAGAAGTTTCACAAAAGTGAAATAAATATTTATGAAAAGTCTGTTTAATTTAATCTTCGCCTTCCCTTTCAAATCCATAATTCTGATGCAGATTTCTGTTACTTGTGGTTACGAATCGGACGACCGATTACGGGACGTTAGAGGAAAAGCGATTTCGGGTCGATTCCCATCCAACCATCACCGGCCCTCAAAAGGGTACACACTACGGGATACCCCGTCGGAGATTCGTAAATCACCCGGCAACGGTACGGATCATTTTCCCCGAGCCTGTCGTTCTACCGGCGCCTCCAGAACCGGCCCGTCAAGTTGCCGTAAGTCTTGTGTTTGTTGGGTATATATATATATATATATATATATATATATATATATATATATATATATATATATATATATATATATATATATATACAGAGGCTGTTCACACTTGTTTTAGACGATGTATATTGTATTCACTAAACTAAATTACATAAAATTCTTGTGTTTTAAATGTTCTATTTGACATCCCTTATTCTGAACTATCTTTCGACACTGCAATTTCCAGGATAATAATGCCTTTTGCAGTATGAGAAGAGGTATTCTATCCAATTCCTCCTGAATAGCTTTCCAGAGTCCTGTAAGGGTTTTGGGACGACGTTTGGATAATGCAGATTTTAAAAGTCCGAAAGCACAAAAATCAATAGGTGATACATCGGGAGATTTAGTAGGGATATCAGTGAAGGGTATGGCCTTGATACCAGTTTTCTGTTCCATTTCTTTTAGGAAATTTACAGTGGATTTTGATGTGTGACTGCTAGCTTTGTCCTGATGGAGTCCCACAGATTGATGGCACTGTGGGTAAAGCGATGGTATTTCATTCAGAAAAATTGGCGTTAAAATATGTTCCTGATAGTATTTGGAGTTAATCTTGACATTTTTTACCACTCTCTTTATTTTTAACTTGTCATTATAAGAAAAACCAGCAACAACCATGAATCCCTTAGAAATACTTTCTTTCGATTCTTTGAACCATGTACTTAATTTTTTTTCTCCCCATTTATGATAATAAATGGCTCTTTTTTTGTTGCAATCATTTAAATACACCCATGATCCCTCTATTGTGACAATTGTTTTCCATTTTTCTTCGGATAAGTTTTTCTCATATAGAATTCTGCAGCGTGTCCTGCGTTCAGGGATATGATTTGGAAGAAGACGATGCACATTGCGTTTTTTCGCTTTCTTAAGATTTTAATAAATGTTTATCATTTTGTTTACAGTGGACACCGAGCATTTTAATGATTTTGAAACTGTCCTTTGACTAGGGGGATTTTCTTTTAACATTAAACAACGTACCTTTGCAATAGTCGACGATGTCCGTTTTTTCCTTGGATACTTCTTTGGAATTTTTCTCCCACTTGAGGCTCCAATTTAACGTTTATTTATTTCTTGTTGACGATATTACCTATCGAGGCTCTAGATATCACAAAACAATGACTCTCACATCGTTTTTGGATAACGGAGTATGCATATTTCTCTTCGGAAAGAGCATAAATGTAGCCTTCGAACCACTGCTTTGTTAAAAACGCCATTTTGAATAAAAACAAAACTTTCAAGCCGCAGACGATAATTTTGACTTTTAAAAACATAGTACAATTGCAATTATTTCTTTTGCAGCAAACGATTTTTATTACCGCTTACCAAAATCGTCTAAAAAATGTGCGAACAGCCTCTGTATATATATATATGAAATGAATTCAAGGAAAAGAGATCGTAGGACCGATAGAAAATCCTTATTGACACCGTACTAAGGATCCGGGATGGCGAATGGACAACTGACCCGGGTGTAGACGTAGCGTGTCGCTGCGTCGATCAGTTAATGGGTGGCTGGCATGGCGCAGGAAGAAAGAAGCAGCTGTCACAAAACAGTTTCTTATTCTTCGAAATGTTGTTGGACATCTTTTAACAGGATTACAACAATCTTCACTTCACAGATACCGGGGAAAAGGCCCCGACAGCGCAGAGCACTGCGAGATATGGTCGGAGAGCTGAAACTCACGTCATGTTGGGTTTTTAGTACGAACACGGAAGCCCGCAAGAAACGCTCGGATCTCGAAAGGTAGAGGCGAGCAAAACTTTTAATTGGCTGAAAGGTGACAGCTGACCCCAAACACGCCATATCAGATGATTATCGCGTAAGACGTCGAATGTTCTTCCTTATTTAACCTGTAGACGCCTGGCTTGTTTAAGGGGAAACTAATAGATTACTTTGGTTATACATAGATCAAATTCAGAAATGAAGGACGGTATTCTATTGCGGTAAAATAAAGTTAATGAAAGGAAACGTTATTGTTTTATATATATATATATATATATATATATATATATATATATATATATATATATATATATATATATATATATATATATGAGGCGGTTTAAGGCAGAGTGGTGAAAGTCCAACGCGTTTTACTACAAAAACTACAAAAAATTCCACTATAAATTGAACATGGAGATTACATTTTTTGTCCTCAAATAAATAAAAGTTGAAAATGTGACTTACACCACTTTGCCTTTCACAGACTCAGATATATATATATATATATATATATATATATATATATATCGGTATAATAAATATATATATATATATATATATATATATATATATATATATATATATATATATATATATATATATATATCGGAAAAAATAGTCGGTTAGAGAAGTTTTTCAGATATATATATATATACAGTGGCTCCCAAAAGGATTCGTACACTTACGAATTTCAATGAAATAGGGGTCTATCCATTAATTAAAATGAATATTTCAGAATGGGTATTTAATAATAATATCTATAATCTATTCTTAACAAAACTACATGAAATATTTTGAAAACATAGTAAAACTTTATTTTTAAGAAACCAATAATCCAAAAGTAACAAACCTTTATCTCACAAAAGTCATCGTACACTTGTAAAAATTCTCTACATATTAGTAAACATTCTAATATTTCGTTAAATTAATATTTAGTAGGATATCCTTTAGCATCCACAGCAGCTTTTAACCGTCTGGGAATAGATTGCTTTAGTTCTTTTGTAATTTTTGCGTCAATGTTCATCCATTCTTCCATCATAATTCTTTTTAGTTCGCTTTTCGTGTGAATGTCGTGTTTTCGTACTCGAACCTCCAGTTCTCTCCAAATATGTCCTATTTGGGTTAAATCTGGCGATTGAGGTGGTGTTTTCAAAAGTTGTGGACAATTATAGAGACACCAGATGCGAACGTTGAGAGCCGTGTGCTTAGAATCGTTATCTTGATAAAAACAAAGTTGTTTCCAATACCCAAAATTTGAGCTGATAATTTTAAATTGCCTCTTAAAATATTTATAAAAACATCATGATTTATTATGCCATCAATAAATACCAAATTTCCTAGTCCTGATGCTGACATGCACCCCCACACAAGGATACCTCCACCGGCATGCTTAACCGTTCCTACTAAGTACTTGGGATTAAGTTCCTCATTTTTTTCTTCTCCATACAATTATACGCCCATCAGCACCAAAAATGTTCATCGCCAAATAAGACATTATTCCAATAGGTCTGGGGATTATTTATCATTGATAGGGCGAAGGGAAGTCTAAACTTTCTGTTTTTCGCACTCACAAAAAAGTTTCTATGGGCAGTACGCCCATGTAATCCAGCTGTTCTGAGAACTCGTCAAAATATTTCAGGTGAAATTGAAGTAGAAAATGTCTCATTGAATTCTGCAGAAACATTTACAGCACTCAAACGTGAATTTTTCAGAAATTTTCTAATTATAAATCTCTGATCACGTTTTGGTAATTTTGCCGGACGGCCTTTTCTTACATTGTTTTCGATCCAATTTTCTTCTTTAAAGCGTTTTATCAGATATTGCACAGTAGAATGGGATAAATTAAGTAATTTAGCAATATTCCGAACTGATTTACTACTACTATGATGAAAAATAATAAATTTCCGAATGCTGTTTGTTGTTTCTTTACGACTACGAGCCATTTTTAAATAATAAATAGAATATTACGGAGTAGGCAAGAAAAAATTAAAGCCAAACGATATTTTAAATGCCACAACAATTCAAAAATGAAAATAAATCGCCAGACGATAATTTTAATTATGAATTTATACCAAAATATTTCAGTGTACGATGACTTTTGTGAGATAAAGTTTTTGTTACTTTTTGATTACTGGTTTCTTAAAAATAAAGTTTTACTATGTTTTCAAAATATTTCATCTAGTTTTGTTAATAATAGATTATAGATCTTATTATTAAATACCCATTCTGAAATATTCATTTTAATTAGTGGATAGACCCCTATTTCATTGAAATTCGTAAGTTTACGAACACTTTTGGGAGCCACTGTGTGTGTATATATATATATATATATATATATATATATATATACGCACACACTAAGGCTTAGCTACACCTTACATTTGTTTATTAAATAAATATGCCACGAAACTGCAGGAATATAATTATTTGAAATCTATAACTATACCTCCAAATTTTATGATGGTATAGTTCAATAAAGAATATCATTTGTGAAAGTGTACACAGAAGAAACTATTATAAGTGCAGGGCAATGCAAGATGTACTCTTCTCCAATTCGAATCAAGACACTTCACATCTCGTAATTCTATCCCTCATTTAAGGATATGTACATTTGATTTTTTACAGCAAAATTAAAGCTTTTAAAAAGTTGTCGATTCACGTGTCAAAATAGACAATGAAATTTCTTTTTTTTTCTCAAAATATTTGTTTTTAGTATATACTTTAATTTTCAATACTGCTTAAATCTCCTTCTTTACAAGTGAGTGAATGATGAACGCTTCAGCGGGCGCGCCAATTTTTGGAACACCAGCAGGCGCGCTTGGCACAAAGTGCAACGTCCCTTTCCACCTTGATTATTCTTTTTGTAATATACTTTTTTTTTCACATTGAAAAAAATACTGCTTTTTATGACAATATATAAAATGTTTATAATATTGAGGTATATTTATAATTAAAAGCCAAAGAATGCAGATGAAATCGCCTTATTTGAAAACTGCCAGGTTTATTGGATCTAAGGACAACTTGCGAATAGATTCATATCATGTCGAAAAACCTAGAAAAACAATGATATTTTCAATCTTCATGATAATCGGGATACCGTGTAATTATCTGTACATTTCATCGACTACATCAACTCCTGCATTTGTCGTATTGTAATCCAGTATAATTGCTGGTTTACCACGGTTATATCACGAGTAACAATGAATTGAAACGAATACAAGTGTCAGAAAATCAGACCTGCATTACAAAGGGTGTAGCTATAAAGGAAATATGCTTTGAACATTCAAACCTTACATGTAAAATCAAACCATTCAAAATTACGAAAATGCTGCACTTTGTACACGGGCGTGCACGCTTAAGGGTTAAGAAACTTTGCTGGTTAACAGATAAAATAAAACTCTTACACACTTGTAATTATGCATGCAAAGAAAATATTTACAATAATTCTAGATTACGACAGTCGTGTTTCTATCATACTGCAGCAAAACATTTTCGCAACCCTGCGTGTAAGATATGATATTTTTCTAGAAATTTTTTTAAAAAAGCAAACTAGTGGATGATTTAAAAATTCAAGACACAAATTTATAGATTTTTAAAAAAAATTATTCTGGTATGGTAAGTTAAAAATTATAAGAGTGCTGAGAGTTTGTTCCTTTCATCAATTTTATTTTTATGAGAGGAATACTGAAATACATCTATTTAAGTTTGCATCCCAAGACATATAAATGTACGCATTCAGAGGACACCTCCTAGCCTCCGAGATTGGTATTTTAACAATTGGAAATTTGAAATACGGCAGATAAGTAGGCATATAACTAACAATATCTTCCAGTTTACTCTGTTCTAAAATTTCAGTCATTAAGGTTATGTAAATCACCTGCATTGTTTCGATTTGCTACTTAAAGATGCAGAGTAACAAAGAGATACATTAAACAATATCGCGTAAGTATTCTTCAAGACTGATATGCATTCGCAATCATATACATTAGGGTTTCTAACTCATTTAAATTGTTTTTCCATCGGGGTCGCAAAATGCCATAATGCCAAAACCTTCAAGCCTCGGCGCAATTTATTTCTGTATACTAATGAGACAATAACCTGATTTGGCGACGAACAATGCCATAAATTTTGTGAAGAGGAAGTGATTTGTATTCATTTTACTCGAACTGCCTTATCGCGGCAAAGAAAGAGTCTGAGCGATGCGTTTGCGCGATAAATTTCAGTACTTTAAGCCTCCAAAATGCGTTCCATAAGAAATGTTTTGCAATATTCTTTTAGATGGAGATATAAATGAATTATTGCAAATATGAGTTATAATTTTCTAATATTTGGGGATTTCCTGATTCAATTTAAAGTGTTGGTGATATATTGAATGAAATCTGGGGTTTTGCAGTTTTTAAAATGTACGTTAAAGATAAAAGCCAATGAAACAATCCCCAAAGACGTTTATAATGTTAATATTAATATTTATATTTCACTTATTTAAAAGAAGGTTTAAATAAATATTTATCCGTCCAGCCAGGCATTAATAAAAACATGCCTTATGGGTTGTCCTTCCAGATTATGTCAGATAAAGGAATTCAGGATACACAACTGCAAGTGGAGTATCCTCTAAACATGCGAGCTCAAAGAACTGAAAAAAAAAATCAGGTACTCTCTTCTAACGAAACTAAAGCGGGTTATTAACGTAGGATTACTTATCGTTGCTTATCTCTTTTGTATGTGTATATTGTTACGAGTTTAGGGCCAACTTGGCGTGTTGTCGCCAACACACGATGTTTTGAATTTACGATAAACGAAAACGATAATTTTGCACGTTCAGCGTCTACCATGGGGTAAATAATAAATCCTACTCTTAGGTCAATAACAGAAGGGTGAATTAGGTTAGAGCTGTGTGGAAACACGAGGTTACAGTTGCTACGTGAATAAAACCAAAAACAAAACATGGAACCTCAATAAAAATAAGTTTTGCGAGAGATTTTAGACAAGCAATTCTTAATGAATGATTAAGTGTGTTACCAGACACGGCTCACACAATAAGAAGTGTTGGGAAAGAGGTGAAATACAAGGTCGTATGTTATGCTTAAATAATTGATTTAGAAACTAATTTTACATTTGTATTCCCCCTTGTGTAACGAAGATTTATTTAGGTGCTGGAATTGTTTAGCTTCCAGTGAAGTATCAGTATTCACAACTGTCTACATACCTGATATTTGTATAAAAGTGTACTGAAGTTATGATTTATATAAAGTCCTATGATTTAATTAGTGGTGAATGGCATATTAATTTTTGAGTTTGTTAATTTACTAACACTTAAAATAACAAAAAGTGTCCACTCATCGCTCGGATTCGGAACAATATTGTAAGGACTTTGCCTTAAATAAAAGACTGCCAGCCTTTTTGTATTTTATGCTTTGATTGCATTTCTCGACTAAATACAGGCTATTTACAATATATATGAAAAAAAAATATTAAACTCCTGGGTTCACGGCGCCGACGAGGAAAGTCAGACTTGAGTTATCGGTGTGCTTATTCAAGTCTATCTAGACCTGACAGTATCTCCTTGTCTCCGGCTCCAGCGTCACTCTGAGTAACTTAATTTATGAATCACTGACTTTTCTACTATTTTCCTGAATCCGCGTTCAACGTCTATTTATACATCCGCTGAAAGTTCTGGAAAGGTCTGGAAAACTCCGCCTTTCTTTATTCAGTTACGTTCCCCTACGACTAGGCACCTCCGGTCGGCAACTTCCTTTTTGTAGCTGACGAACTGTTCTGTGAGCTGTCGGTAGCACTTCCGGACATTATGTCGGCAGGCGACTGTCTGTCTGCAGCAGTCCAAATCAATTATGTCCACAAACTGCGCGTTGACCCACAATTCCCCCGCGCAAAATTTCGCTGTTGTACAGGAGTCGTTACAATAAGTATGTATGTGCTATGCATATATGTATCTATATATAAACGCATGTTTATATATATACATACGTGTATGACGAAATTTTAACGCATTTTGGTACTTTTCTGTTTAACTTTTTACCGCTTGTCGTAGCCATACAGACTGGGTTTGGCACGCTGCAAAAATTATAACTCGCGAGAACGGATGGACGGACGGTTTTAGCGTCTGAAATTTTCCTTTCCAAAGGAGCGTTATGAAGGAACGTAATCCTACGTTAAAACACTAAAAAATACAATATTTTCATTTACCTCCAATGGACGGAAGGAACATATAGAATCAAAAATGAAAGCTTTGAAGTTTAGGGAAGTTAGGGAAGTTCAGACAATTTCATCAAAATTTAAGTGTAGTTCTTTAACTTACGCGTTTAGGAATTTAACTTCTAACGGTTGATTTTTTTTTCACACTTATTGACACTTTTTTCTTAACTGTTAATTAAATTTATTAAAGTGTGTGTGAAATATTTTCGTATTATGTTTCCAGAGAGTTTTTTAAGTGTATTTTGTTGTTGTTCATAAAATTTTTATATCAACCTTTTAGCATTTAATTGTTTAGCGAAGTTTCATTTTCTTTTTTGTGCTTGATTTTGAATCCCGTTAAGTTCTTTTTATATTGTTTTTCCAATCTGGACTTCCGACTTTTTTTTAACCAATAATTGTAAAAGAAATTAGGGTAAATTTGCCTATTGCAAGAATTTCCATATCCATAAATTTTACCTTGAATCGATCGAATTTCAAGCCTTTAAATTCGCCAAAGAATGCTAGCTCATATAGGGGGAACAGAGCAGAAGCAGGTTATGCCGAAAACAGATTTATAGCCCAAGCCATTCCGTCCGTATAGGAGTATTATCACATGAGCACAGTTCAGCTCCATATAATGATATAGATATATATCCTCTAAGCGTTTATGAAGCTTTTCTGCACTTGATCTTAAAAACTGACTTTTTTGATAAAACTGAAATCTTCATACAAGGTTCGACCATTAATTTCCAGGGCAATCTAATAACTCCAGAAAATATTACATGAAATACATACACCAAATTACTATGTTTCGAAGTAACTCCCACCTGCTGTAAATGCACTTCTGTGCTCGGCTGTATAAGTTTCGGAAAAAAACTTTTAAAGTCCTCTTTCGGAATGCTCTTTAATGTGGACATCACCGTTTTCTTGATGGCTTCGACATCCTCAAATCTTGTTCCCTTCAGTAAATCTTTCAATTTCGGAAACAAGAAAAAGTCTGCCGGTGCTACGTTTGGAGAGTATGGACGATGCTGCATCTCCACGACCTCATGCTGGGCCAATTTTCTTAAGTTAACAAGATTTGAGGATGTCGAAGCCATCAAGAAAACAGTGACGTCCCCATTAAAGATCATTCCGAGTGAGGACTTAAAAATTTGTTTCCGAAACTCATACATCCGAGCACAGAAGTGTATTACGGCAGGGGGGAGTTACTTCGAAACATATTAAATGGGTGTATGTATTTCATGTATTATTTTCTGGAGTTATTAGATCAGTCCTGGAAGTTAATGGCCGCCCCTTGTATTTAAGGATATAAGCATCATTGTCTTCAAACCATTAGATAAGACTGGAATCACTTCTTTTAATTTCTTTGGGCAAAATGTAGGGTAAGGACCTGTTCACATAGGAGTCCGTTGCGTTGCGTTAAGGAAAAGATGACGTTGAGACGAAAATAAACCAATCATATGCCTCCAAACGATTAGCAATGAAATTTTTAACGCCTATGATTCGTTTATTTTCGTCTCAACGTCATCTTCTCCTTAACGCAACGCAACGGACTCCTATGTGAACAGACCCTAAGGGATGAGATAGGCTTGCTGTTTTTGAAGGGCTGGAAATTATTTAGAGGAATAATTGTAGAGCACACCTGTGCCGAAATATTTAGGCCTGGATTCTTTTTCAAGTCATTCCAGAACATCCACAAATTTGATGAGTCATGTCAGAATTATAGACCATTTTTGCCGTTTATAAATAATCATTGGCCAGAAGTACCGCGGTGCATATAATTCTATAAGGGTATTTATCGGGAAGAAATTGAAGGACTTATTTTACCTAGAATGAATTGACGGAAATTCTAATAAGTTATGGGTTGTTCATACTAGTGCATACATTTCTGACTTTCCAAGGTAGGATTTGATAGCCATGATCTGGCTTTTAACTGGTCATCACTGCTTAGCTAATCATCTGAGACGCTTTAAAACTCTAGAAGTGTCCTTTATGCCCAATTTGTGATAAACCACAAGTAATGGACATTTACCACCTCCAGACTTCTCAGACACTGTCGACTCTGGATCTCTGTAGCCGACATTGTGTCGTAGGACCATTGAGCAATTGATACGTTCCCGTTTCCTTATTCGTTTCACTTTTAGTAAGGCGCCAGTTCTGGTGAAATTTCCAAGTGTGTTCATTTCAAGTGTTCCGGTGTTCATTAATTTCTGTGTCATTGCTGTTTCATGGCTGATGCACCGCAACCGTGCTTTTCACGGGGAGCGTTTTCTTTTTAGAGAGTTAGGGTCGAATTGCAGACGAGAGCATATGTCGTGAGAGGTCAACTCGGAATGCCAACAGAGTTAGTTTATCGAATACGGTTCTGTCATGGTAGATTAATGTCTTTTAATATTTTACGTGTTTCGTTGTGTGTTGTGTCCCTCAAAGAAGATATGATAAAAAAAGTTGGGACTAAGTATGGATCTGTTCTTTTTGCTGTCTCTATATCTCGCATCAAAGAACCCCCACGCAAGGCGGTTAAATGTTGTACTTTTTTCATTGTTGTTGTCTGATTTCTTGCACTTTCTATCTTCTGGTTTTTGTTTATTGCTCTCTATTGGGAATTTAAAAAAAAAAAAAAAACCAGAATTTTAGCACTAAGTTGCTGTTGGCATCACTGATAGATTTCCGTTTCTGCCTTTTTCATTCTTACCCAAATTTCAAGAAAAAAAGGCGATGTAGTAATGCCCTGGTAACGTTTATAATAGGAAGAAAAATACAATGATTTTTATACATAACATCTTTGTGCATATTTAAAATATCGAACCTAGATTTCATTTTTTACAACTATTTGCATCTAGTAATATTTTAACAAATGTATTTTATATTTCAAACTATTCTAATATTATTTAATAGTTATTTTATACAATTAATATTATGATTATCAATTATATATTATTTGTATATATAAAATAGTTCAGTGACTGACAGATAACGCACAGATCAAACTGATGAACCTAAAGGGCTGAAATTTTGCATGGCGATTCTTCTTATAGTGTAGGGGTGCACTAAGAAAGATTTTTGAAAAATGCTTCTTAGATTTTTTTCAATTAAGTTTACAAGCTGTTTTTGTAACATTTTTTAATGTTTGCCTTTAAAATAATAATCTGAGGGTTATATAATTTATATCACGAAATAAATCATAAAAATCCCTATCAAATGAAATATTTTTCGAATATTTGGTGAATCTCCATTTTCGGATTTTTGGCGAATTTTTAAATATTCAATTTCAGAATTTGATTTATTAAATGCCGATCACGTGGTTTGTTTTCTTGTTGTGATACTTTAAATTGATTTTGCGTCACGTGTATAACAACGAAATAAATTGGTAAAAAAATATTAAAATGCGGAAAAAGATAAAATTTAACCACAATACTGAGATGGAAGTTTTTTTAAGAATTTAATTGAAATTCGTATGTTATATGGATATTAAACATGAAAATTAATTGTATACATTGACCGTTGTATTTAATTTGAATATTATCTTCTACAGTATTTTGTCTATAAAAATATCCGTTACGATTTTTTTTTATAAATATAGATTTATTTTTGGCATTAATTGCATACATTGACCGCTGTATTTAATTTGAATGTACTCTGTACGAAGCACGGGTATTCATCTAGTTTATTAATAGAAATTAATATTTCATTTTATATCACATATTACTATAATTATGTAATTATTATAATTTTCTTATTGTAATTTTAATTATCTAATGTAAATATTTATTTGCATAGACCAGCCCTGCGAATTCGAGATGTGATGAGGGCATAATTACATTATGGAAAGCTGCTTCGAGCCGCAAGAAAATTTGATTGATCGAAACAAAAAATATTTTATGGGAAAAATAAATTGCTGATTATTTAAAGAAATTAATAACTACTAATATTCATTGTTTGTATATTCCATTCGTAATAATATAAACATAAAACTAATATGCTATATTTCTATAATTTAAAATATTATGCTGCTTTACAAAAGGCTTCGCGGGTCACAAAGTGAGTGCTGACGGGCCGCATGTGGCACGCGGGCCGGATGTTGTGTATGATTGGTATATGCTAGGTGTGGGTGACAGCTTTGTGTAAGAGGAGGCTAGTGGAGAGTCACACGTTTTAAAATTCTTGCATTTATTAGTTAACTTTGCATTTCAGAAATTGTGTTAATTGTATCATAAAAAATCCATAAATATAAATAAATAAAATATTGGCAGTTTTTCTGGGTGTCTTGGCGGGCCACAAAAAAATCTGTAGCGGGCCGTAATTTGCCTACCCCTGTATAGACTATTAAACAGATGAAAACTCTTGAACAATGTGAAGTTTCGTCACGCGAAGTTTGAAACTGAAAACTTGTAGAATGTTAATGTACGACGTATTAGATTAACCAATAAATATTTTAATTCCATATATTTTTTTAATGTAAAATTATAAAAAAAAATATATTTGATGAAAATAAACAATAAGTGCAGTTGTATTGCCAGATACGTTTAGACAGACCAGGATAATAATGA
This sequence comes from Dolomedes plantarius, assembly GCA_907164885.2. NCBI lineage: Eukaryota > Metazoa > Arthropoda > Arachnida > Araneae > Dolomedidae > Dolomedes > Dolomedes plantarius. Next base: position 14,282,576 of record OU015502.1, read on the forward strand.
AGTGCCTGAAAATGTTGTCATCTCAGAATCCTTACGTTTCTCTCATTTGATTGTGAAAAATCTTATGGTAAGTTTTAAGACAGAGTATTAAAACATGATTTCTTTGGATAATTTTCTTCCCCAGACTCCCCTGAGAAAAATAAATTTAAAGAAATGTTGGCTACAAATTTTTACTACGCACCAAGGTCCAGTTAAAACTTTAACTATTCCACCCCCATACTTTATAAGTGCTTGCATTCTCAGATTTTTTTAATTAATTCTACCATAAAGATATTGGTGGCTACTATAAACGGCTTTATTAACTGCCGTTCGTAGACTGTGATTGGAGAGTATCGAATCAAGCGTAGTTTTTCCTTTCGTCGTATAATGTTTTGGATTCGTTCCTTCTTTTTCGAACGGGATTATTATCTTTGTTCTTCAGGAACTAGTAGAACACCTCTCTAAGTATACCTCTTAGTATACCTCTCTGATTTTGTAAGTAGTGTCCGTCGTTGATATAAGGGGGTCCAGGACACAAAATTGTTGGAATTTTCGAAAAGAATTTTATTGAATCAAAAAATTTTGTGTTCTTTTACGCTTAAAATGACATTTAAATAATGTTTCTATAATAATTAGAACAGGAGAAATTGTTATATATATTTTTTTCAACATTCTAATAGTAGCCAATCGTTGTTTAAACCTGTAAGTTCGTTTTTCTGCATGTTGGATTTTTTCCCCATTTCTCGTCTTTAAATTGTTATAAGTCAAGAACTGGGAAAGAGAAATGGTTGAAACTTGTAACATTTCTTTTTCAACTATTTTACTTTAATTTTGATTCGGCAAATTTGAAAAAATATTTACTTTTGAAAATATGATTTTTTAAAAATAAGTTCATAATTTTTATTGTAATTTTTCATCTAAATATTTTTAATTTTTTTAAAAATTAATATTTAAAAAAATGGTGCATCAAAATTAAAACTTATACATTTCTGTTAAATTAAATGAAAAAATTTTGAAATTCGACAAATAATATTTCGAGTTATAACGATTTTAAATGACCCCACTTTTATTAAAAATTTTAAAATTAAAAATTTTTTTTAAACTTTTTGAGAAGTTTTATGATGTGATTTTGTTTATAAATTATATGGTTAACCATCACAAAAAAATTCAAAATTTTAAGTCAATAAATAAAAAAAAATTAAATGTGTCCCGGACCCCCATAAGCAGGATTTGCAGAAAAATTGTCGAAAAAATTGGCAGTGTAATAGACTGTTTTTTTCTCCCCTCCACACAATCTTCTTTTCAGCACCTACTATGCCATGTGACCATGTTTCCGGTGTTCGTGCTGTGTGTTAGTTCGTTACTTTTCTATCAGCATGTAGAGTGTTCTGTGATGTCCTGCAATTAAATGTTCGTTTGTTTAAATGTTCGTGTTTTAGTATTCTTAGTATGTGGACTTTATTTTAATTTTAATTTTTAAAAACCCCGAGATGATTTTTGACGAGAATGTTAAAGCAGCAATTTTTCTCAATTTTTTTGTCACAATTACTAATTGTACAATTGTTATCGATTGCTAACTGAAATATTTAAACCGATTTCTCTCTTGAAACTTTTTTTTCCACCTTAAAATCTTTAATTTTTTTTATATCCGATATTTTATTAATCAGTTTCTTTTAATTTATACAGTGGTTCACATCGTTTTTCCTCAATACGCGTTCTTTTGTATTGTAACCTATTCTGTCTCCATTACATAGCTTCATCCTCTATCAATGTCTGCGACCCACATAGGCGTACCGTGCTTCTAACTTTTTTTATGGGGGGGGTGCAGGAATTTAATTCAGTTAGGGCCCTACTCAGCGCCTTGACTGCCGGATGGTCCTTAAAATATGAAATGTTATGTATTTTTGAAATTGAATAACAACAGAATTGATGTTTGAGTAGTATTCAAAAGTTATACAATGAGAAAAATAAATGTAGTATAAATAAAATGAGAAAAAAATATAGCATCGAATTTTTTTATGTATCATATCATCGTTAAAAACTATGTTAAGGCTAAAGACATAATCGGAATCTCCAGTTTCACAGTTTGAAAAGGTGGAAAAATCAACTTTCTTAAAAGTTTTGCTACAATTTTCTGATTTTAACTGAACTTCTATTAACGTTTTAATTTATTTCAAGTTAAGTTGGGGGCACCTTCCCCTCCCTGCGCCCCCCCCCAGACGACACACCTATGGCGACCCATGTATACTTTAATATCTGTAGAAAGATTTTCCCTTAAATTTTGTTAATGTAATCATATGGTTAATATAAAGAATATGTTACGGTCATGATAAACTGCTAATGTGCTAAATGAGGTTGCTACTGCAAATTTCGAGAAACGCGACGTAAATATACGCGTAAAACGGCATGACGATAGATAGTTTAAATGCATTCGAAAAGAATAGCACCTTAGTGGTGAGAATAATAATGGCATCTACTAGACAGTTACAGGATGTGGCAGAATGGATTCCCTCAATTCTGAAGGTCATCGATAACAGAGTGGTGAAGGTAGAGCGGCGCGGAAGGTGGTAACCGTTCTGGCCGATTTTCTAGCTGTCGGTAAACACCATAAGTTGGTCCGGTGTACATCGCGGTTTTGTTATCGAGGCGTTCTTTAAAAACAACGCTTCTGTAACCAAGACACAGGGGGCATTTAGGACACACTTCGGGCTCTGTGCAACTTATGCCATTCCTGATCGAAAAACTATTCTGCGATAGGTATCAAATGTGAGATGAAGTGGGTCTTCATAACAGGAAAGCCAAGTGGTCAGCCTTGGAACATTTGAACACCAAAGGGCGCAGTGGCCAAATTGGTAAGAGCAGCGGGCCAGTGATCTGAACGTCCCTGGTTCGATGCTCATCGCTGCAAATCCACCGTCGTGTTCACTAATGGTGATCGGGGCACGTAGAATAGGGCGGGGCTGCAATGTCTTCTAAGTTCTCAAATTTACCACTGGACGTACGGGTTCAAGTGTTCTAGTCTCGTCACTTGACTTGGTTCAAAATTACGGGTCCGGTCATTTAGCCAAGTCGGACTCCGATCCTTGCGGTGCTAATTCAAAACAGGAGCCGCCTTTCAGCCCAATAGCCTATTAGGACCTGGTGAAGGGAGCCTCCAACCATGGGGTATTAGCAACCATAACAACAACATTTGACACCTGAAAATGCTCAATGAGTCCATAGGTTCACTATTTGTGAGGAAGTTCCCCCGGAGATGACCGACAGAGCGATGCAAAGCGACCGACAGAGCGATACTCTGCCGATGCATTCGGCAGAGTATTGGCGATAGTGGGCCTAGAGCCATCCTGCGTTTTTCTTCTTAAGGGGACAGTAAGCATTCAAAATTTTGAAATTTGCCCAAAATTTTTATTTCTTTATTTTATTGAATTGGGAAACTACGGACGAGTAAGAATTTGTTGCAAAAAGAATTTTTAATTTATGTGATTACATTCCTAGTTACGGACATTTGTATTTAATTTAGATATGTGGTTACCACGCAATAACTTTAAATGTGTTTTTCTCAAAATAAAAATTTTCATGTCATACGGATATTCAAACTGCTCCAGGCGCATTTCTAATTATCGTATTGCTTTGAAATTCAAGTTTTTTATACTTAACTGTATATCAAATAAATCTTATTGAAAAAAATTGTGCTTCGTAGATCACAATTTCTAAATTTCGTACTTAGAAAATCTCAAAATACCTATATAAAAGATGATATATAGGTATTTTGCGTAATAAAAAGGGTGTTTTCACTATTATTATTTTTTCTCTTTATATTTTTCATGAATTTTTAAAATAAGCAATAAGTTTCATTGTTAGTTCTTTAATGTATCCTGTAAATAAAAATTACCATATTATATGCAAAAGAAATGCGCATGGAACATTTTTAATTAGGCCAATTTTTGATATAATTAATAAATCATAATTCATAAATTATCAATATTTCATCATTAAATTTTAACCACTTTTACATATCTATGGTACTAATCACATATTCAAATTTCAAGCAAATCCATTCAAAACAAAAAAAAGTTAGGTTTGAAGGTCCACTGTCCCCTTAAGCGGCGTAAAAAATATAAAAAACAATACTTGGCTTAACCAAGGCAAAAAACAATTTAAAAAACCACAAACTGTAAATAAAAATATTTGTGCTTCTATCCTTAAACTTCTGTCTCACATTTTATTCCTTCACTACATCTCTGGTCTTAACACTCTCGTAATTGCGGAGTGATTCCATTCGTAGTGAAGCTTTACAAGCTATAGCGACTGGACATCTGAACCCTAAATCTATTGTCTTTATACTAACCAATTACTTCCTTCCCTTCTACACCTCTCTGCCAATTTGAATCCAGCTTACAGACAATCAAAACCTTCACCCATCCAAGAACTGATCACACTGAATACTGCTTTACTTGGGTGAAGAAAACTGGAGGATCCAAGAGCTATCCAATTAGATAACTCCATATCTGACTTCGAAGCACAATGGTTCCTCGATGTCACTTTCTGAAAGCTCTGCGTTAGAGGTCTCGGTCTAGGCAACGCAGTTCAACCCAGTTTTCCTGTAATCCAATGGTCCTATGGCAGGCACCACCTGAGAGATGTCATTTTCAAAACCTAGAAAGAAACAAAATAATAAATACTTTTCTAAAATATAAAGCTCTTTTTTACCATATTTTTATTTACTTGCTTCCTTGTAACTGTGTGTGTTTGTCCAGTACAAATCTTGCAATCGATTTTTAACAAACTCCCCGACTAGCTAGAAATTTGAAACTTTTAGAATAGCTCAGAACACGATGACAATGCATTATTTTAATACTTTTAGCCATCTTTAAGCAGCATTGAATTAATTTTCAGTTAATTTTGTTTTGTAGACTGGTGCAGCCATCTATCGGCTGGGACGGAACGAAAAGTTAAACACAAATTAACTTCCAATTAACTTCATTTTCTTTCAAGTGGATGGGATAATTCACCAAAAATTTTTTTTTAAAGTGTTTATTAATACATAGAATTGTCAAGTTTATATGATTCAACAGAAAAATTAAAAATATGGTATACATAAAGGTCTTTTTATCTTGTAATTATTCTGCAAATTGTTTCGTTCACTTTTTATGACCCTTTGAAAAGTGAGTCCATTCTTCCCCACCTGTATATTTAGCATTATTATTATATGACGAAATTTTACATGTTTTTAAAGTAGGATTACGTTCCTCCATAACGGTCCTCCGAAAAGGAGAATTTCAGACGCTAAAACCGTCCGTCTATCCCTTCTCTCGTGTTATAATTTTGGCAGCGCGCGAAACCCAGTCTATCGCTTGGACAAGTTAAACCGAAAAGTACCAAGATGCGCCAAAATTTTGACTTACATATACAGGTAATCCCCGTATAACACGGCACTTCTACAGCACAGATTCACTCTAACACGGTTCGAGAATTGGGAACATCGCCGTATAACACTGTGCTTTTATAGCACGATTCACTGTAACACGGTTCGAGAATTGGGACCACACCCATATAACACGGCACTTCTATAGCACTGAATCACTCTAACACCGTTCGAGAATTGGGAACGTCGCCGTATAACACGGTGCTTTTATAGCACGATTCACCCTAACACGATTCGAGAGTTAGGTAAAACCCTCGTGCAACAGTAATAAAAACTAATGAAAGTGAACTTTCTCTAATTTGAAATTAGGGAAATCCTCGCACAACAGCTCAATAAACGTGATAAAACTTTAAAGTGCGAAATATACCTCATTGACATTTTTCATTCGAGCGCGTACATACTATCAAATTTTCCTGCATAATTCTCATGGAAGAAGAAATTTATGAAGCAGGTTTGGTAGAAATGATATCTGGATTCCACGATAACTCAGATGATGACAGAATAGGTGAAGACAAAGAAGTTAAAAGTTTACTCTACAAAGCATAAAGAAAGACTTAGCCGAACATTGAAGTCTTTCTTTATGCTTCATATTTCTTAAATGAAGATCCTTCAAATAGAAGGAGCACAAAGCTTATGAGTCATATTTCTTAAATGAAGATCCTTCAAATAGAAGGAGCACAAAGTTTAAAAATGAACTTCATAAGTGCTTAGCACCATATAAGGAAATTTATAAAGATCTTTTAACTAAAAGCAAGCAATGTAAAATAACAGAATATTTGCAAAAGGTAGAACACGTATCTGAAGATAATGCAGAAAAATGCTCAGAGGATAAGGATATCTTGCCAAAAAGAAAACGCCCTCAGTTAATAGTGCTTAGTGATGACGAAGAAAACATTGTTTAATTCATATTAATATGTATTACTTCTTAAGAAAATTTTAATAAATATAGTAATCTTAATTATGAAAATATAATAGCCTTTTTTTTATTTTTGAAACCTAACCCCCCTTTTTGTACTAGTTCTTTGTTTCGTATAATACGGATTCGCATAATACCTGTAATTACATGTACCCCATAATTACCTGTATGTATAAATACATACGTACATATACACTGCTGGCCACTGTAAATGCAACACCCTGAAGGAAACATGCAAATAACATGAAATTTACAACATGCATTAGCGGAGGTGAGATATGCAAATGATTAGAATTTCAGCGCATACGCACATCACGCGCGCCTGTGGCGCCACTTCAAGGCGCTATTTAAGGCTTGGAGATTTCGACGATTTCAAGTTCGGAAATTGTAGTTTTTTTAAAAAAACGATCAATTATGCCTCGTCGAAAACAGCGATCATCTTTTAATCAAGTATCCGAGTTTGACAGAGGAAGGATACTGGCCTACCGAGATTGAGGATTATCTTTCAGGGAAATCGGTAGTCGTGTTGGACGCAACCAAACAACTGTAATGCGGATAAGTGATCGTTGGATGCAGGAGGGTACGACGGACCGCCGTGTTCGATCGCATCCACCTCAGCGCACCACTTCACGTGATGACAGGCAAATTGTGCGCATGGCAGTGACGGATCGCTCAGTCACATCACGAACCATAGCACAGCACATGCAGTCTGTAACGCATCATCCAGTGTCTGCGCGTACCATTCGACGCCGTTTACAGCAGAGTGGTCTGTCCGCAAGACGTCCATTGCTTTGTCTACCCTTGACGCAGAACCACAGACGTCTCCGCCGCCAATGGTGCGATGGCAGAAGGATGTGGACGGCAGAATGGAATGAAATTGTCTTTACTGACGAGGCACGCTTCTGTCTGCAACACCACGATGGTCGCATTCGAGTCTGGAGACACCGTGAAGAGAGGATGCTGAACAGCTGCGTTATGCACCGCCACACTGGTCCTGCACCGGGTATTATGGTATGGGGCGGTATTGGATATCACTCTCGCACACCTCTAGTACGCATTGCCGGTACTTTAAACAGCCAGCTCTACATCTCCGAGGTGTTGGAGCCAGTTGTCCTTCCTTACCTTCAGGGCTTGTCCACAGCCATATTTCAACAGGATAATGCACGACCACACGTGGCACGCATTGTCCAACGGTTCTTCGTCAATCGCCAGATTGAATTGCTTCCCTTCTTTCCAGATCCTCTAAATTCCGGATCTTTCGCCGATAGAAAACATGTGGTCCATGGTTGCTCTACGATTGACCCAGATTCCATCCCCAGCTGCCACAGCAGATAAACTTTGGCAACGTGTGGAAGCTGCTTGGTCTGCTGTACCCCAAGAACTCATCCAAAGTCTCTTTGAATCAATGCCGAGGCGTGTGGCAGCGGTGATCTCCAACAATGGCGGCTACTCTGGCTACTGATTTTGGCAGGAACCACACTTCACAGAAGTCTATAAATTTAATCATTTGATACTTGGTCAACATGTTATCTACAAAATAAATTTTGTTGTGATATCTCTTGTCTTTCTTGGTGTTGCAATTTGGGTGGCCAGCAGTATATATATATATATATATATATATATATATATATATATATATATATATATATATATATATATATATATATATATATATATATATATATATACAGATAGATATATAGATACATATATACGTACAAAAGCGGTAAGCAACGATAAGCAATCCTATGTTAATAACCCGCGGTGGTTTCGTTAGAAGAAACTATCAGAATTTTTTTTTTACAAACAAAAATTACAACACGAAAGCGAAGCTAAAAAGTTTAAATCTCACATTAAACGTACAATGATGCTTATTTTATAAACATTTATAAATTCCTATTGGCCTAATTTCCCGCTTAAGTTTTAAATAAAATTTAAACGAGTTGCATAAATGCATATGTAATATCCGTAAGTAAGTATATGCGAGACTATTTACAATTATCTTTGTATGCAAATGAGCAACATTTAATTACTTTTTGAATTACATTTTTTTCCTTCCTACAAAACAAAAAAAGGTTAAAGATTAATTTCCCATCTACTATTAATCAAAGTAATAAATGGCTTCGCTGTTATTTAATGATTCGACTGCACCAACACCTTGCAAGTAATGAAAATCTTTCTCCCTGAAGTTAAAGTACTGCAGAATGCTAAATTGTTCAACATGGAAGCGAAGAGATTTTTTTTTTCAAGGGAGCTTTGAGAGCACTTAATTAAATAACACATATTTCAAAATACGCGATAAAGGTAAACAGTTATTTTTATTTTCCTCGAAACTTTTTAAAATGCTTAACTATTAGAAAAAAAACATGGTACTGGACAGTGACGACGAAATCTGATATCAATTTTATGCAGTTAATTCCAAACACTTTTTTCCGCTTTAATGATAATGCATTAAGTTTATAACGGATAAACAACTTAGAAGTAAATAAATGCATGACTGAACGTGCTATTTTAGGCAGTACATCCAATCTTTCACATTGGTGTGAGAAAAAATTTAATTGTATAAAATTTATATTTAACATTATTGTATATTATATACAGGAACATTTTCCTTTCAGAGAGTTAAATGACCTATTTCTTGTATGATATTTTTGGAGGACATTTCTTCCTGCAATCGATCTGAAATATATTTTATCATTTAAATTAACCCTTCAGCGGGCGCGCCAATTTATGGAACACCAGCAGGCGCGCGTGGCACAAAGTGCAACGTCTCTTTCAACCTTGATTATTCCTTTTGTCATAAACTATTTTTCAAATTGAAATTAATAATTCTGCGTTTAATGAGAAGATATAAAATGTTTATAATATTAAGATATATTCATAATTAAAGGCCAAAGAATACAGATGCAATCGCCTTATTTCAAAACTGTCCGGTTTGTTGGATCTAAGGACAACTTGCGAACGGATTCCTATTATGTCTAAAAACACCCCCAAAAATGAGATTGTCCATCTTCGTGAAATGCTGGATAATGTGTAACAGCTGCACATTTCAGCTGCACTACATCAACAGCTTTTGTCATCGAGTATAATCGCTGGTTAACCACGGTTAAATCACGACTAACAACGAATGGAAAGGAATACAAGGGTCAGAAAATCAGACCGGCATTACAAAAGGTGTAGCTATAAAAAAAACTTCTTAGAACATTCAAAACTTACATGCAAAAAAAAAACCATTCAAAATTACGAAAATGTTGCACTCTGTACACCGGAGAGCTCGCTGAAGGGTTAAAATGCTCTTTTATACACTGAAAGGATAGCCAAAACTCCGAAAAAACCGGAAGTTATTTTGTTTTTCAAATAAGAGTCAGAAATGTGTAACAGTCAAAATAAAAGCTATTTCAAGGCTCTTATTTTTACCAAGTTTTTATTAACTCGCTTTCTTGTTTGTGTGTGTGTTTGTTCGGTACAAATTTTGCAATTGATATTTAACTAACTTCCCCACTAGCTACACATTTGAAACTTTTAGAATAGCTCAGAACACAATGCAATGCATTCTTTAAATACTTCTAGCCATATTTAAGCGGAATAGAATTCATTTTCAGTTAATTCGGTTTTGTAGACTGGTGCAGCCATCTATCGGCAGGGACGGGAATGAAAGGTTAAACGCAAGTTAACTTCCAATTAACTTCATTTTCTTTCAAGTTGATGGGATAATTCATCAAAAAAAGGTTTAAAAAAGTATTTATTAATACATAGAATTGTCAAGTTTATATGATTCAACAGAAAATTTAAAAACATGGTATATAAAAAGTGTTTATTATCTTGTAATTATTAAAGGTTTGTGACTTTATATGTCCCTTTAAAGTTCCAACTGGATGATGGCCGAGTCCTTAGGGTAATGGCATTCGGTCCAGAGTCTGTGGGTTCGAGACCCATCATCGGCACGCTTGTCTATAACTGTTCAAAATCGGTTTGGTTTGGAGCGCTTCGGTTAATTTTTGGCTACACGAGGACTAATTAGACCGGTACCTACTGCTTCAAGCCGATTTCGTCCACGCCAAGAGGGGGACTCGAACTCTCTGGTACCGAAATCCAGCGCCGTAGCCATTCGACCGTCGTCCGGCCAGTTCGGAATCGGCTTTAAACTGTAGGTCCCGGTTTAATGAGATCTCGTGTAGAAAGTGTCACCCGTAGCTCTCTAAATCAACCAATTCTTTAAAGTTCCAAGAAATAAATTTGAAAATAATTCAAAACTAGCAAAACTGAATATATGGTTGATATTGCATTAACACTTATTTCATATCAGAAAAAGGAAATGTGAGTCTATTGCAAGGAGTATAAGATGCTATAGCAACAAAGACTTTTGGGGTAGTACGTTTCTTGCCTCTAATGCTTACTCTACACCAACGGCGACAGCAACGAAAGACAAACACATTTTGCCACCTGTCTCTGTGGCTGTCATAAAAGCCTTCACACCGCTAGGAGACGGGGAGAAAAGGCAATTTATTTGCGCATGCGCATGATCTTCTCTTTCTATTCTGATTGGCTGTCGAGCATGGCGGCAGAAACAAAAGTTTGACTTTCTTCCAACTTGAAACTACAGAGATCAGAGACGGAGACGAACTGGGGAAGTGAAAATTTGTTTGTAATACACATGCGCAACAATGAATGACATACGCAACGTGATTTTGGTCTCCGTCGCCGTTGGTGTGGAGTTAGCATTAGACTGCAGAGTAAGGTGGAGGGGTGTATATGCCAGTGATTCCCAAATTGATGAAAATACAATTAATAATTATTCTCATTTTATTACCATGTTTATATTAACTCGCTTTCTTGTTTGTTTGTTTGTGTGTGTGTTTGTCCAGTACAAATCTTGCAATCGATTTTTAACTTCCCGACTAGCTAGACATTTGAAACTTTTGAAGTAGCTCAGAACACGATGACAATGCATTCTTTTAATGCTGTTAACCGAAAAAATCCGCAAGGTGGCGCTTCGATCGAATTCAATGCTTGCGCTTTTGCGTAACGGCGTTTGACGATTTTGAAAACAGAATACGTGTGAATTTAGTTTGTTTACAAAAATATTGTGCGAAAAATTTTAAAAATATAAATAAGTTAGCAGTTTTTAATGTCTGTAGATAGTGGAAACGACTAAAAAGTGATTAAAATTAAATGAAAGAAAGTGAAAATAATAATTAAGTGAAGGTTTGTGCAATTAAGAGAGAATTGTCAAGTTTATATAATTCAACAGAAAATTTAAAAAAGGTGGTATATAAAGAGTTCTTTTTATCTTGTAATTATACTATTAATATTATAAATATCAATTATATTGTTCATTAAAAATAATGAATAATGAGACATTTTATATTGCATATTACTAAATACTTATTTTATTATCTAATGTATGTATTTAAAGGTACAGACCAGGCTTGCAGAACTCGAAATGTGATGAAGACCTCATTACTTTATGGAAATCGGCTAAGGGCCGTAAGAAAATAGGATTGATGAAAACCGATAAATATTTTATGGAACAAAAAAAAAATAAATTACTGATTACATTAAATATTAATTAAATATTAATATTTATTACCTTATATTTTACCATTATATATTCGTAACATTATAAATCTAAAAATAATATTCCATATTCTTGAGATATAAGGGAACGATGGAAGTTAAAATCCATTTTTTTCACTTTTATCAGAGATCTGGTGGAATGTATATATGCACAAAATTTCATAAGTATATAGAATACGTTAAAAGAAATTTCCAATCTCATTATAATTTTAAGATTTTTTTAAAATTTAAAATTGATAAACAAATTTTTAAAATGCTCCTTGCGACTTAATTTTTGAAATATTTCCTCTATTTTGCATTTTAATCACTTAAAACTGTATTACAGACAAGGCGGGGTATCAATTACACAGTTCTGAAACTAAAAAGCTGTTTGATCATTCTAAACTAATTTCCATGTATGTTGGTGTGCTGAATACGAACAAAAATTTGAAACAAATCCCTAGACGTCAGGATTTAACACAAAATGCAAAATTCTTTTCGAGAATTTTGCATTGTGTTAAATTCAGAAAAATTTAGCAAAATTTTCTCAATTTTTGATATTTTTTTTTAATCTTAGGGTTTTTGATTAAATTTAAAGTCAAAATTACTATTAGAGTTTTTATTATTATTGTTATTTAATTTTATCTCATAAGTTCATTTTAGATATACAATGCCAGAAAAACATAACTTTCAAAGAAAAGAAATACCAAAGTGAGCTAATGGAAACCAGAATCAACAACTTGCAAGCTAACCGCGCTGGCTCTGATATTCACGGGCTTGATTCAATTTTTACTTGTTCTGGCTTGTTCACACTTTTTCACCTCACTTCGTGTTATCTCGTCATTCTTAAACCGTGTTTCCCCAAGTTATGGCTCCGCGGGAGTGTATTAATTCGCCTGACAGCTTCTGTTTCATTTGCGGTGAATATACAGTGTTGAAGCACCAGCTGAATATCACAGACTTTGTGGAAAAAGTATACTTCGCATACTTTGGACTAAAACTTGGAGATCAAGATAAAGTTTGGTCGCCTCATAAAGTGTGTAAACGATATGTTCAGGACCTCCGAAACGGGTTCAAAGGTAAGAAAAAAGCTCTCCGTTAAGGGATTCCTATGTTATGGCTATGGTATGGCGAGAGCAAAACAACCATAGTGAAGACTGTTAGTTTTGTTCATGCGATGTGAATATTCAATGTTGAAGCAACAGCTGAATATCAGAGACTTTGTGGAAAAAGTATACTTCGCATACTTTGGACTAAAACTTTGAGATCAAGATAAAGTTTGGTCGCCTCATAAAGTTTGTAAACGATATGTTCAGGACCTCCGAAATGGGTTCAAAGGTAAGAAAAAAGCTCTCCTTTATGTGGTTCCTATGGTATGTCTATGGTACGGCGACAGCAAAAGAACCATAGTGAAGACTGTTAGTTTTTTTCATGCGATGTGAATACACAGTGTTGAAGCAACAGCTGAATATCACAGACTTTGTGGAAAAAGTATACTTCGCATACTTTGGACTAAAACTTTTAGATCAAGATAAAATTTGGGCGCCTCAAAAAGTGTGTAAACGATTTGTTCAGGACCTCCGAAACGGGTTCAAAAGCAAGAAAAAAGCTCTCCGTTAAGGGATTCCTATAGTATGGCGAGAGCAAAACAACCATAGTGAAGATTGTTAGTTTTGTTCATGCGATGTGAAAGATTCGAAATGGAAGCATTCCATTTCATACCCCAATCTCCACTCAGGAATTCGTCCCATCCCCCAAGACACAGATATACCAGTACGCAAGCCCCCTGTTACCTCGGAAGAGATACCTGTCACCGATGAAGGTGAAGTCGTACCTGAACCAGATGACGAATCAAGTTCTGACTTTGAAGATGATACAAGACCAAACATTTTTTTCGCAGGAGGCGATGAATGATTTGGTAAGAGACTTGAATCTTCCCAAAGATGCCACTGAGTTACTCGGTTCAAAGCTCAAAAGCAGGAATTTATTGTTGCCAGGAGTGTCTTTTTCATGATTCAGACATCGTGTAAAGGAGTCCGTTCCTTACTTTGCCCAGGAAGATAAGTTGGTTTATTGCATCGATGACAAAGGTTTGACGGGTCGATTCAAAATTCAAAAGGATTCAACGCAATGGCCTTTTTTATAGATTCTTCAAAAATAATTCTGAAAGCAGTTTTCATCCGAAACGGCGACTTCCATCCCTGTAGGTCATCGTCGGACAAAGGCTGAAAGCATTTCAGGTTGTCTGATGAGTTTGAACTTGCATTTCCCCCAATCCCACATTGACAACTTTCCTGAACATTTGGGAGCTGTGAGTGAAGAAGATGGTGAACGATTCCACCAGGACATTAAAGAGGTGGAAAGAAGATATCAGGGAAAATGGAGCATTACAATGGTGGCAGACTACTGTTGGATGCTTCAGAGAGACATTCCAGATGCTACTCACAAGCGTAAATGCACCAAGAGGAGTCTCACAGGGAAGAAGAAACGATTTTAGTGCGTTTTAGATATCTCATTTCAGTTCAAAAATGATTTTCATTTAAAATTTGTAATTAAAAATTAATTTTCTAAGTATTTTAATTTATTTTGAAGTATTGCTGTATCTGCGATACAGACTGGGTTTGGCGCTGCCAAATTTATAACTCGCAAGGTACGGACGGACGGTTTTACCGTCTGAAATTTTGCTTTCCGGAGGACCGTTATGGAGGGACGTAATCCTACGTTAAAAATAAAATTATATGAAAGCAAATTTTGACAAACTATTTTAAAAATCCAGATTTGAAAACCACACACATAAGCAGAAACAAATGGAAGCAATAATATATTTTTTTACGGTAGAGTTTTTGCGAAGTTGTGGAATTTTGCTATTGAATGTTTGAAACTTTATTTAAAGATATCATAGGACATATAGTTTAATATGTAAAACAAAAGTATTAAAGATAGAAACATGTGCTTTTAGAAAATTTAAAGCGTATTTTTTAATTAAATAATGCAATATGACAAATTTCAAATATGACCATCCGTGAATCTTCCCTTTTTTTTGGCGACCACCCTGTGGTTCGCTTTATATGGGGATGCGACACTAGGAATGCTCCAAATTTTACTTTTGGACGACTTCCTATTTCTGCAAATGAGTGGAAGCCAAATGAAATTTCTGGTAAAAACTGCAATATTAATAAATTTTTTTAAATTCATTTAATATTTTTCATTTATTTGTGGTGTTGGGAGGGGAATTCTAGCTAAATTGGGTTTGTGTGTGTGCGTTAGTTATTTTATTATATCTATGGTGCCCGGTATAAAGGGCTTAAGGCTGCTATGTACTAAGAAAAAAATCGTATTTCCATTTTCCTCTTCTTGCAGACTCTTGTGGTGGGAGGAGTCCAGTTGACAGTTCGAGAATTCCACCCCCCCCCCTTAGGATTGACATTTTGAGGGATTGTAATGGCTCCCTCTATATATGGGGGGGGGGGGGTTAAGCGCTGCCCCCAAATATTTTTAAATGTATTTTTGTCAACTATTTACAGGTACATAAATGCTGATAATCAAATAAAATTGGTATTGCCAGATACCCTGAACTTTTGTAGAAAGCGCTACAGGATTCATTTTATAAATTTCGTCCACCGAAGGAATTTAGGAGAGTTTAAAACACACTCTACCAGATTTTCCCCCGAATAATTTAAAATTTAAAATATGAATTGCATTTTTAAAAAAACGAAAAATGTACACAAATGTAAAACTTCGTTCTCTATGACGGAGTACATTTTTTTAAAAAAATCTTTGAATCCAAGCCGGCAATCCGTGGACAAATTTTCTCCATATGTTAACATTGAGGTGAGCGAATCCAGTGGGGTTAGTACATATCAGCCTTAAGTCAAAAACAGTGATTTAAGTATACCAAGTTATTGGCTTGTATACCAATCGCGGAACAATAATTTCGACTAGAGTCTTTTGCACAATGAAATGTACTTTTGTATACAAAAGTGATAGACTTAAACCTTTTATACAAGTTAAAAGATTTGATTTTTTTTATCAATACTAACAAATATCTAAAAAACCCCTTTTTTTGACTTAAGCCCTTTATACCGGGCACCATAGATATAACATTTTCTCTGCTAATAAGAATAAAATTGTGTATGAAATGAAATATCTAAAAACTACTTTTTTACTTAAGCCCTTTATACCGGCCACCAAAGATATAGCATTTCCTCTGCTAATAACAATAAAATTGTGTAAGAAATGAAATATCTAAAAACCACTTTTTTTAATTAAGCCCTTTATACCGGGCACCATAGATATAACATTTCCTCTGTTAATTAACAATAAAATTGTGTAAGAAATGAAATATCTAGAAACCACTTTTTTTAATTAAGCCCTTTATACCGGGCACTATAGATATAACATTTCCTCTGTTAATTAACAATAAAATTGTGTAAGAAATGAAGTATCTAAAAACTACTTGTTTTAATTAAGCCCTTTATACCGGGCACCATAGATATAACATTTCCTCTGTTCATTAAAACAATAAAATTGTGTAAGAAATGAAATATCTGAAAACTATTTTTTTTAACTTAAGCCCTTTATACCGGGCACCATAGATATAACATTTCCTCTGCTAATAACAATAAAATTGTGTAAGAAATGAAATATCTAAAAACCACTTATTTTAATTAAGCCCTTTATACCAGGCACCATAGATATAACATTTCCTCTGTTCATTAAAACAATAAAATTGTGTAAGAAATGAAATATCTGAAAACTACTTTTTTTGACTTAAGCCCTTTATACCGGGCACCATAGATATAACATTTCCTCCTGCTAATAAAAATAAAATTGTGTAAGAAGTGAAATATGTAAAAACCACATTTTTTGATTTAAGCCATTTATACCGGGCACCATAGATATAACATTTCCTCTGCTAATAACAATAAAATTGTGTAAGAAGTGAAATATCTAAAAACCATTTTTATGACTTAAGCCCTTTATACCGGGCACCATAGATATAACATTTCCTCTGCTAACAACAATGAAATTGTGTAAGAAGTGATATTAGCTCTAAAAATACTAAATTATAATAAATGTATATTTATGGAACGTTTGTAGTACAAAGACGTCAATCGTTCAATCTTTTCCGCTTATTTGGCGATTTCATTTCCTGGCAAGGAGTCAAATTTTCATAGTTTGTATCACTGTGTTTCTTTCTTACACACTCCAGAATAACTGAACAGGACTGTCAGTTGAACGCAACAAAACACAATATATTATAACCTCATTTAGCTAATAGAATTTTTTAATAAAAACTTTGTCAAAGTGTTAAAAACGTTTTCTTATGCATACACTCCGCGATAAAAAAGATTTAAAGTGGATTTGGAATTATTCATTGCTGGAAAGAAACCTTTAAAATAAAATTAAAAATTGTGTTCGATTTCCTATTAATTGACTCCCTAATAAAGACAATTTGCGGAAAGAAATTTTTACGGTCACATGTAAGTGATATCAAAGTAAGTGATATACGCTATGTCTGTACATAAAATAGATGTATTAAAACAACTTAACGTGGAACATAAAAATATACATTTCTAATCAACGAAGCTAACTTAATAGTAAAATATAGCGCCCTATTTCTAACTCTGTAACTTCAATTGAAATGTTACCTCAAAGAATTCATATTCGTATATAAGAATTCTCATTTCTAATGTAAAAGTAAACAATATATATGATAGAAATCGACAAAAGTTTGTATTTATCTAATCAAAAGAATATTCATTTTTGCATAAAACGTAGTTTTGGATCTTTGCTTGGGAACAATATGTTAATTCAAGTGAAGTGTTATAACGTCAGACACATTGTCATTGTATCTAGATATAAAATAGACATTTTGAAACAACCTAACGTGGGGCATAAAATAAAATTCTAATCAACGAAGCAGACTTAAATGAAAAGAAATAACGCGCTGTGACATTGTCTCAATTACTACCCGAAATTAATACTTATATAAGTATGTGATGCCTCTTTCCTACTCTCAACATGTCATCTATCTGCGAATTCTGGATCTGGGTGGTCTCATAAACTCTTAGATAAGAGGCCATAAAGTTCTTGTAATGTGCGGTTTTGACGTTATAGAACGCATAAATCCCAGAGAGGTTCGAAGGCTTTTCAGATTTTTGACACTATAGTGACGGCTGGAATCTCATAAACTTCGAACACTTACCAGCACTTCAAACGCCAGAGAAATTCCTTTGAATTCGCCGACAGTATAAAGATAGACGGCAAGAAAGAGCTGTTTTTTAGGGCAGAGAGACGGATTCTCTCCTAAGGTCGGAGGCATTCGTAAGTCAGAGCTGTCTTTGAACCTGAAGCCAACCTGACGATCTAACTATACAGTATGCCCACTAAAGTCCCTTCCCACCCTCTTAACTTCGGAACGGCTGCTGCTATATTCATAAAAGTGGTGTCTAGGTATAGTAAAGTAGCCATGCGCTACTGAATGAAACCACCTACCGCGCCACCTGGTGGAAAACCGCGGAGTTAGCATTCCTATCTCGAAAACGGAACGAGATAGGGTAAAAAGGGGATTTACAAAGTTGTAGAAAATCATCGATTTAGTACGAAAAGATACCTTGTGAACATTAATGTAAAGAATAGAATGGTTAAAACGCGCATTTGTTTTTTCGTGATTTCCTGCCATGTGACGTCACAAAACTTGAACGAAAGGAGAAATGATTATTTTTCGGGCAAAACACGACACCGCAATGTGCACAGTGGTATATCGCGTTTGATCCCCAATCAAACTGACCGCGATTCAAACCTCGAGGGTTTCATCCTTGTACTGATTGTCTTTATAAACAGAGTAGACAATACATAGATCGTGTAAAATAGTGTCGCATCAACTCAACGCAACTTGCGCTTGGTGTACGAAATTTTTGCAGTATGCAAATACGTAAGAAGCCTCACGCCTGTTCACCTGAGACAGCTATAAAAGAGACTTCTTCTTGGGGTTGTAGTATGTTGATGCTCGTGGTCATGGCTGAGTATTCCAAAGCTGAGATCTCCAGTGAAGCGACAACTCGTCAAGGAATTCGGGGACCAAATAATTGGGTATGGCAGTTTCGAAGAGTGGCCTCCACGTTCGCCTGATCTGATTCCACTGGACTTTTTCCTGTGGGGATACCTGAAACAGAAGGTGTATGCGACCCCTCCACAAACATTGCAGGACCTTAAACGACGCATTACGGACGCTTGTGCCAACATGTCAAGCTCTATGCTCCAACGTGTGCAACGTGAGATTCAAACGAGGATCCAAATGTGTATTGCAGCTGACGGTGAGAAGTTTGAACATCTCAAATAAAGATATATTGTTAAATTTAGTTGTTTTTTTTCTTTCTCAGATCTTTTTGTCACGTCACAGTGTAGAAAATCACGAAAAAACAAATGCTCGTTTTAACCGTTGTAGTCTTCTCATTAATGTCCACAAGGTATCTTTTCGTACTAAATCGATGATTTTCTACAACTTTGTAAATCCCTTTTTACCCTATCTCGTTCCGTTTTCGAGATAGGAATGCTAACTCAGCAGTTTTCTACCAGGTGACGTGGTAGGTGGTTTCATTCAGTAGCGCATAGCTGCTTTACTATACCTAGACACCACTTTTATGAATATAGCAGCAGCCGTTCCGAAGTTAAGAGGGTGGAAAGGGACTTTAGTGGGCATACTGTATATTCTAACTCGCTGTACATACTTCCTTTAAATGTAGTAGTTGTAGCATGTTTAACGTATCGTAGTAAACAGTTAAAGCGAAAGGCTTGTCTTATAATTGACTACGTTACAGCGCCTAAATATGCAACCGCATTTAAAATGCTATCTCACACAGTTGATGATTGTACTTCATCATTCTCATTCCTAAAGCAAATAGAAAATGATATATCGCATCCCGGCAAGGAAAGTGACACAACTCAAAAATGCATTTAAGAAAAATGAACTTAAAGAATACTCTACAGCTTGAACTATCATTACAATAAACCTGATACAACTGCCCTCAGGTGGACAAATTGCAAGCTAGATATGGTTCGCTCTTCGTGCACGATGGGGAACTTCCATACATATTTTTCAATGACATAACCTCAAAATTGTCATTTCTTGGACTTATGTCACTTTTCTTGCCGGGGTGCAATACGATAGAAGTAACAAAACTTTGTATAGAGTTTATGAAACAAACTCTGTACAAAGTTTAATGATGTATAATAGTTTGTTGCTAAAATATAAATCAAATAATTCAACACAGAAAGATAATTATTATCTGGAAGAATGTTGACAAAATAAACAGAAATCGCGCACTTAGGACTCAACGCACCATAAGGCAAGATTCTGTATCAGTAACGGAACTAAACCATATATCGAGGTAACCGACTGGTCTCGTCATCAGGAGGCCTAACCAATGTATGTTATTAAACTAATATATAAATGTACATGATAGAAACCTCCGAATATATACGTAACATAAAATTATATATGATTGAAGTGACAAAACTTTGTGCTTATAAAAAGCAAAATAGTTTTTGCGTAAAAATTAGTATTGGAGCCCATGTATGTCAACAATATGCTAATTCAAAGGAATTGTTATGACGTCAGACACACTGACGTCATCTATACTTCTACATGGAATATATATATTTTAAAGGAACAAGGGACCTTCAATCTCGTTCTTATTTAATTTTCAATATTTTACTCTATATACTACATGAGTATAATTAATATTCTTTTCTACTACATTGAAAATACTTAGAATTCAATAAGTATTTTGCGGAGGAATTAGACGTATTTATCAACAAATTCTTCAAAAATGGTAGAATTTTTCAAAAGTCTCCATGCGAATTCATTTTCTTCTCCTATTTTCCAAATTTCTCAGAATTGTTAAATGAAGTGTATTCCACAAAACTGGGCATAATTCTTTGAAATCACGATTATTTTTCAAATTTAGAGACCATAAAATAAAGTACAAACATAAAAAATGACAGGCAGAATAGAAAAAAAAATTATTTAAGAATTAGATTCCCACAAAAAAAAAATGCACATTTACATTTGTATACACATGGTAAACTTATAATAAAAAAATTAAAGACTTTATAATTAATATTTTTTTTTCAATGCGGAGGCACTTGTCGCGAAGACATTCACCTATAATTCACCGCAGTTTTGCTGGCCATTTTATTATGGGGGCGCCATATAGGCAGACCAGCATTGTTCCCTATGAAGGGACGACACAAACGGAGGCGTTTTAGTGGCGCTTCACCAGGATTCGATCTGAGCACCCTCAGCACAGAAAACCAGCGCGCTGTACCACAAGGCCGCCACGGCTTATAATTAATATAGAATGTACATAGAGCATTTTGAAAAAATTTAGGATTTTTGAATAAAAATTTGAAAAACAGTCTTTAATCCGCAAAAAATTCCTTATTTTGAATTCTAAGGGTATTCAATGTAGTAAAAAAAGAAAATTAACTATTCTCCTTTTGTATAAAGAGTTAAAAATTGAAAATTAAAAAAATCGAGTTTGAAGGTCAAAGAAACTTGACCGAAAACATTCACTACTAATCAATGACGCCAACTAAAATGAATACTGAAGTATCGCATCCTACTGCTCTATAACTCTGTAATCTTAGTTGAAACCTTCAGTTGAAGATTGTGTTTTAGCATTCTCATTTCTAATGCAAAAGGAAAATGATTTTTGATACAAGTTAAATAAGGTTTGTATTTCGCTTCAAAAAAAAAACGAAAAGAAAATCGTTTTTGCACAAAAATCAGTTTTGTGCTTTTGTATTTGAACAATATGCTAATTCAAGTGAGTTGTTATAACATTAAACACGTTGATTTCGTATCTAGACATAAAATAGACATTTTTAAACAACTTGAAGTGGGACAGAAAACAAACTTCTAATCAACGAAGATGACTTAAATTAATTAATAATAAAGTAATACGTCTAACTGTGAAATATTATATTAAATGCTATCTCACAGAGGTGATGATTGTGCTTAAGCATTCTCATGCATAATGCAAATGCAAATGATATGTAATAGATGCTGACAAAAGTTTGTATTTAACATATAAAACGCAAAATCGGTTTTGCATAAGCATTAGTTTCGGGCCTTTTTATGGGAACAATACACTGATTCAAATGTTAGAACGTCAAGCACATTGACATCATGTCTGTATGTAAGAAATATTTTAAAGCAACCTAAAATGTGAGACAAACAACTCACTTCTTATCAACGAAGCTGACTTAAATGAATTAAGAAGTAACAAATCTAACTCTGTAACCTGATTTGAAATACTATCTCACAGAGCTGATGATTGTATTTTTGCTTTCTAGTTCCTAATGCATAAAGAAAATGATATTTTACAGAAATTAAGACTAGATTGTATATAAACTTATTATTATGCAAAAATGATTATGCAGTTTTGCAAATTTGGGGCTTTTATGTGACCATTATG
The DNA here is from genome assembly GCA_907164885.2 of Dolomedes plantarius. Taxonomy (NCBI): domain Eukaryota; kingdom Metazoa; phylum Arthropoda; class Arachnida; order Araneae; family Dolomedidae; genus Dolomedes; species Dolomedes plantarius. Next base: position 14,304,936 of record OU015502.1, read on the forward strand.
TTAATACAAGGGAATTGTTACAACTTCAGAGATATTCGCGTCATCTATATATATAAAACAGTTTCGTAACTGACTTACTGACTGACTCAGTGACATACAGCGCACAGACCAAACCGCTGAACCTAAAGGGCTGAAATTTTGCATGGCGATTCTTCTTATGGTGTAGGGGTGCACTAAGAAAGATTTTGGAAAAATTCTTCTTAAATTTTTTAAAATAAAATTTGTAAGCTGTTTTTGTAACTTTTTTGAAGTTTGCATTTCAAATAATAATTTGAGGGTTATAAAATTTATATCACTCGAAAGATCCTGAAAATTCCTTTTAAATGTAATCTTTTTCGAACCTTTACCTCAATTTTCTGAATTTTGGCGAATTTTTAAAGATTAATTTTTAGAATTTAATTTGTTAAATGCTGATCACGTGATTTCTTTTTCTGGTACTTTAAATAAATTAATCGTCGCGTGCATAACAACGAAATAGACAAAAAAATGTTTTTTTTCTTTCTAATGCAGCAGACGATTGGATATTATCCAAAAAAAAAGTATTCCTTACAATTTATATATATATATATATATATATATATATATATATATATATATATATATATATATATATATATATATAATTTTAAATTAAATTTTGGCTCTCTTTGTAATACGTTTTTTAAAGTTTGCATTTAAAATAATAATTTGAGGGTTATAAAATTCATATCACGAGAAAGATCCTGAAAATTCCTTTAAAATGAACTGTTTTTTGGATCTTTACCTCCCTTTTTTGAGTTTTGGTGAATTTTTAAAGATTCATCGTTAGAATTTCATTTGTTAAATGCTGATCCCAAGGATTCTTTTCTTTTGGTAATACTTTAAATTAATTTTGTGTCACGTGTATAACAACGAAATAAATTCACAAAATATTTTAAATACGGTAAAAGATAAAATTTAACCATTAGGCTAATTGAGATTGAGGTTTTTTAAGAATTTCATTCAGATTAGTATGTTTTATGGATATTAAACACACGAAGTAATTGCCGTTGTATTTAATTTGAATATTTTCTTCTACATTATTTTGTCTATAAAAATATCCTTTACTATTTTTTTTATAAATATATATATTTTTGGCTTCAATTGCGTACATTGACCGTTGTATTCAATTTGAATGTTCTCCGTAGCGAAGCACGGGTATTCAGCTAGTCTATACATAATATAGATATTTCAAATCAACTTAGCATGGGACATAAAACTTACACTTCTAATCGATTATGCTAACTTAAATTAATTATGAAATGACGCGTCTCTGTAACTTCATTTGACATGCTATCTCACAGAGTTAATAATTGCATTTTTAAGCTTTCTCATTTCCTAATCCAAAAAGAAAATGATATATGAGAGAATTTCACAAAACTTTGTATTTGAACTTAAAAAACCAAAATCGTTTTTTCAAAAAATTAGTTTTTGGTTCTTGTATGTGGACAATATACTAATTCAAAAGAATTGTAATAACGTCATACATATGTACAAAAAAACAGACATTTTAAACAAACTTAATATTGGACAGAAAACGAACTTCTAATCAACGAAGATAATTTAAATTAATCATGAAATACCCCGTCTATCTCTAACCTCATTTGAAATGCTATCTCAAAGAGTTGATGATTGTGTTTTAGCTTTCCCATTTCCTAATGTAAAAGAAAATGATATATGACAGGCGTTAACAAAAGTTTGTATTTGACTTTGAAAAAAAAAAGCAAAATCTTTTTTGCATGAAAATTAGTAATGGCAATTTTCTTGAGAAATATAGAATTGAATTCGCGGCATATGTGTATTTTTCACAGACGTTAACAACGCACACAGCCGTTATTAAAAATTCCGTCGGGGGGAAATTCATAATTTACTTTCTCCTTTCGACGCCAATAACAAAAGTTCCGTTCACGCAAGCCGGGGAAGTTAGTTTCAAATCAGATTCAGCATGCAAAGAAGTTTACTGAGAATTTAATAAAACATTCATCTTTATTTAACTGATGATTTATGAAGCAACGCGAATTTTCATTTTTCTTGGAGGTTTGTTTTACCGTTATCACACGAGATAAAAATCTGACAAAAGTCATAAATCATTGAAAACAGTTTTATTTGTAGAAAAGTATGTTTCTTTTTTTTTTAAATTTCCAGTATGACCAGAAATAAAAGAAATACACTTGTTTTAGGTCTGTATGAAAAATCATTTCGAGTTTTCAAAAATGGAAAATTTAAGATTCGGAATGTTTCCTAAAATTTTTAACGGCGAGGAAACAAAGTGTTTGATTAATTAATAAATTGATTAAGTTTTGGCGATTAATTAAGTTTGAACAACGAAAGTCTTAATTTACCCCGATCTGATCATTATTTACTGTCTAAATGTCATTAATTACTTTTGAGAAATGAACTGAACTTCAATTCCATTATTTGCTAAAATAGAGTCTTATGCTAGTATTTAAGAATTGACGCTCAATGATAAATGTATTTACGATTTTTTCTTTGTTCATCGCGTATTTGAGGGTATTTGTACATCAGTTTGAAATACTTGGGTGATTTAAGCATGGATATAGCTGGGAAACTTAAACGCGAAGGTAATGCCTTTAATGTGTATCAGGTGTTCCATTTCTTTATTCGGATCGACAAAGATTTTATCTGTTTCAACTCAGTTTTGAAATTGTTGCAAAAACTAAAGCTTAACCTTTCCAATATGTGCGTTCACTAAGGATGTACTGGTTTTTAAATTAAAGCGACATTTTTTTAATGATCTTTGTACATACATATTGTCTGTTTTACTACATTTACTCTCCACTGATGAATAATATTTATTAGTATTATTGATCTGTAATATTGTAATATAATATTATTCTAATTGCACTGTAATTATATTATTATATTGTAATATTATATTATTATAATACATTATATTATTGGTTATATTGTAATATTATTGTAATATTTAACATTTATCTACGAAATACACTTAATTCTCTTCTTTAATATTGTCAAAGGTAACTTTTCCTCAACTTATGTGCCATTACATATTGTTATGAATTTTACTAGTCTATGGTAATGTAGCCAAATATGAGAGTTATCGCAAACTTGGCGATGGATTTGGTGACTTATTTTGGTCACCGAATTTGGCAATATTGCACAACATTTGGCGATATGGCGCCAAATGGTCGCAAACTTGCCGTCTAGACCTTTCTAGAAGCTTCTAGAGATATCTAGCTGGCTAACCGATAGGAGGCGCTTTGGAAGTCTATAAGTATACCTGACATTGGCATTGGAACTCAGTTTTTTTTTCCTACTGCGAATTAAATGCGTTGATAGTGCGTTAGGCGTGTATTGTATTGAAGACTCCGGTATCCTGACTTCTGTTTTTAGAGTTTTCTGCCGTATAGAAGACAGTTGTGACATGTTTTCTGCTTGAATTTGTGTATGAGCCTGAAGAATTTACAGAATAATAAATTTTATTTCTGCGCAGTTTCTGAAGAGATTTTATTTAATCCTAACGAACCTAGTAAAAACCCAACAGTATAAAGAAAAATTTCAAATAATATTTTTTTTTACAACGCGGTAGGTGCTTCGTCCTGACGACTTTGACCCCTCCACACCGGAATTCGTGGGCTACATTATTAGGTGGGAGCAGAACCATAGATAAGCCAAAACTTCTCCCTATGAAGGGCGGGCACGATATCCCCCATGCTTTATCCAGGATTCGAACCCGAACCCACACCGTGTAAGCCTGTGGTGCTAACCACTAAGAAGGTAAAAAGTTTTTATTTATATTTTTTTATCAACTTTGCAAATTTTGAACAATTATAAATCTGCTTCATAATCATTGTACATTTTTTTCGAACAATGAAAGCGTTTCATTCATAACATCACCTTACAAAATGTTTTACTTAAAAAAAAATTAACTGTATAATTAGTTTTAAGTATTTTAATCAGAATTTCTCAGACACAAGTATTGTAAGGACTTTGCCTTAAATAAAAGACTGCCATCACAAAATATTCGGTATCGTACGGGAGTCGTTACAGTATCTTTAAGAATAATTTAACATTTGAAGTATTTTCGAAGTATTTAGCTGCATTAATATCCACCGAGAAAACACATTTGGAGAGTTGTGTTTATGAGAATATTAAATAAAGTCGGTTTAACCCTCTAAGACATAGATTCTTAAAATGTGGCCCGCGGACCCCTGGGGGTCCACGTATCCATTACCGGGTGTCCGCGAAACAATTTTGACATTAACAATCTATACTTGAACAAGATATTCTCTTGGAATTATCATGCAATACGTCTTTGAAACTAGAATTCAACAAAAATGAACTCACAAACTTTGGTTATTTCTCAGATCTGATTACCCTGCACTTGCAAATGAAGCCCTCCAACATTTGATTCCGTTCTCCACAACATATTTAAGTTTACAGGCTTTTTCGGTGCTGTTATATAGATGAAATCAAAGTATAAAAACAAACTCAATGTAGAAGTGGACCTCGTAATAAAATTTTCCAACATAGAGCATCCTTTGCGGTTCTGGTTTCAAGAGAACCACTGCATCCATCTCATTAAGTAAAAATCATTTACAGAAAACATATAATAATACAGATCTATTTTGACCAATATTTGACCAAGAAATGTTTGTATGAGTTTAATGTATTATGATTTGTAACTTTTAAAATTCTTTTTACTACTGTTTTTATTCATTTTATGTTTTTTATTCTATGTCCTAATAAAAATGTTCGTCTCTATAAATGCGTAAGACTATTTATCAAAATAACCAGCGATACATTTTTAACAATATTTATTATAACGTAGTGCCTATGAGATTATTGAGCCAGGAATTAAGTCTCAAAAACGACTTCAAATGCCTAAAGTTGGGATGGGGTCCGCAAAATGAAATGTTGTTCAGGGGGGGGGGATCCTCGGACTACATAAGTTCAAGAACCCCTGCTCTAAGAGTTTGAGATATACATTTCCTTCGTATACTTTCAACCTGAAAAGCGTTTGTGATAGATTACCCCAGCCTTTGTATGGAGTTCAAAAGTATATCAGATGGTATAATTTTAATGTCTCTGAATATCAAATTAGACGTTGGAATCATTCGTCAGAAATATCTTTTCCAGCTAAAAAGACAAGCAGTTAAAAATATGATACACAAATAAAAATTGAAAAACAAAAACTTGAAATATAAAAGTATTTACGACTGAAGCTTACTTTGCACATCTGATGTTTGCAAGTCTCACGGGTAAATATTTCTTTCATTTTCAAAAATCCTCATACTTATGACTCAGTTTTCTTACCAACTCGTCTCCGCACACAAGTTTCAGCTAATGTTTCTTACGCCGTTGAGCACACAAGAGGATCTGTGTCAACTGCATTTTATTTGATAAGAGCAAATACTCATTTCTCTTTTTTTTTTTCTTTGTACGCGAAATATCGCTGAACGTTTACTTTATGAGTGAGATCAGTCTTTTAAAAACTTAAAAATGGGATAGGCCCTCGAAGCATAAAATTCACTCTAAAAGGCTTTTAAATTTTGTTTGTTCACATAAACGATGCATTTGCCTCGATAAATAAAATGAAATCACTAAAAACCATTTGCTTACGATTCGGAAAATTCCTGTCATAAGAAATATTCGAAACATAGGAGGAAATTTTATTCTATTACATTCGAACGTTAAATGATATTCTGGATAATGCAATAAGTATTTTCTCTGGAGCGAATAATTACGAATACCTCGAAATAAAACCGTGTTTCTCGTCTTTAAATAAATTAAATTAACTCTGCTAAGTACACTATCAGACTGTTATTTGTTTGTTTAAGTTATTTGCATTTCCATATTCTATTAAAATATAGCTATTTTCAAACGCTTATCTTTAAATGTATTTCTAAAATTATTAAAAAAATATTTTAAAAGCTTTCAATTTATTTGTTTTTAAATTCATAAAATGAAATATTTTTATATTGGCTTCATAATTGGTAGCATTTATTTTTTATAAGGAGTATTTCTCATGCAGGCACGTGCAACAACATCAACCAACCTACAATTTTCTTTCATTCAGTTGATGCGAATTCTTTGATATACAGTGTGATTCAAAACTCCATGTACAAACTTTTAGTGGAGGTAGAAAACTCAAAAACAAAACAGAATCACATAGGAATGTATGACCAGAAACGTAAACCTGATCAGCTAGAGGATCAACAAATTTTCAGAAATGTTGGTTTTTCATTTTTGCAACTTCGTTTATCGTCTAGCTGATCATGACCGGAAACGTAAACCTGATCATCTAGAGGATAAACAAAGTTGCAGAAATGCTGGCTTTTCATCTGCAACTTTGTTTATCCTCTAGCTGATCCATATGCAACTTTGTTTATCCTCTAGCTGATCATGACCGGAAACGTAAACCTAATCAGCTAGAGGATAAACAAAGTTGCAGAAATGTTGGCTTTTGATCTGCAACTTTGTTTATCCTCTAGCTGATCATGACCGGAAACATAAATCTGATCAGCTAGAGGATAAACAGAGTTGCAGAAATGTTGGCTTTTCAATCCTGCAACTTTGTTTATCCTCTAATGATCCAGGTTTGCGTTTCCAGTCATACATTCCTATGTGATTCTGTTTTGTTTTTGATTTTTCTACCTCCTCTAGAAAAATGCGATATTTCCGACCATCCAGTGCGGTTGGTAAGAGGTATGGTACGATTAAGTAAACAGCGCCCTCCAGCGTCAGGTTTGAGTTTCCGGTCATACAATCCTCTGTGATTCTGTTTTGTTTTTGAGTTTTCTACCTCCCCAAAAGTTTGTACATGAAGTTTTTAATCACCCTGTATAGCCGGGTAATAGCCGAATGGCTAGATGACGCTGCCATACGGTACCAGAGTTTGGGGATTCGAGTCCCACTATTATCATGGATGTGCGTAGCCGTTCGGAATTGGCGTTAAACAGTATGTCCCGGTCTGAGGAGTCCTCTTGTAGCACAAAATGACCATAGCGCTCCCGACCAACCAACCTTTGATGTATAATCAGTAATAGTACCAAATAATTGAATCAAAGTTATAAGCTGTTCTTTCCCAGTTTTGAAGATAAAACTTAACCAACTTTTATATTTTAAATTTGATTGTTTTATCAATTTGTTAACAAACGTTAGTATGAGAAATAATACGGGGTCAGAAATTCAAAGAATCTTGTAGCTAACCGTTGTTTTTTTGGATTGCGTCCATCTCTGAGGTGTAGTTTCATTAACCCCTGAACGATTGCACAAGTGCGTGTGTGTGTGTATGTATATATATATATAGCCATAAAGAATTAATTAGGAAAAGGAAATAATTAAGTTAAAATTTAAAGGGGGCTTCAGGATAATTTATTCCGTGGCATTAAACGTCACTGTTTTCATATTTCAGGACGCGGTACGGGTGATTTTAGGGGAATACCGTTTTTGAGAGATGTAACCTTGACTCGAGCGAACTAATCTATATATATTAGTTCGCCGAATATATATATATATATATATATTAAAAATATGTACTATATATATTTTAGTACAATTATCCGAAGGTTACAAATCTAAACATTACCCAATTACGCCATTTCCCCCACATCTTCAGATTTAGAAGCTGACACCCACAAAATCAAGTGAGTTAGTTACATTTTGTGTCGAATTGGCTATATTCAAACATCCACTACAGCCTAAAACATTAGCAAAATTATGCGAGTAAACAATGAACGAGATCGCTGAAACAGCATTGTTCTTTATTTGCTCGAATGACATTGTGCTGTTTATTCATAAAGATTAAAATATCTTTTCAACCATAGTTTGGAATTTCGTTGACGTTCAAGCATAAATAACTTAATCAAAGCTCTACGAGGACAGAATGCAGTTTCTCCTCTCACTGCTTCTTTTCATCTCTTTTTTAAAGAATATATTCTTCTTTTGTTGAATATAATGGAATAAAACTTTCTAAGTGGATATGGAATCCTATTACTTTTAAATTTGATTCATAGAAGCATAGAATTTCTGAAAAGATATGATTTCATCTTTGTTCAAAAGTTTTGTTAAAAAAGTTTTTCCTCTTAAATTTTTTAGAATTTATGTTTTCGGAACATATTCTATGACATCAAACAGTTGAGTCAACAATATATCCAGCGCATGTGAAGCTTTTTTTTTCTATACAGCATGAAGTAAAAAAGAATTTTATTTTTCATTGTTATTTTGCGTTTTATATTTCTTGCTTACCAGAAAAATATCTTTAAAATAAATTAGATTTGTTAAAATACTTAACGCATTAGTCACTGGGGTCAGAAAGGAAATTTTCTTTTACCTCTTTTCGAGTGACTTCCTGTGGCTAATTATGGCTTCCTATAGAAAGGAGAGTTACTTACTTGCTTGTGATTTAATAAAATAATAATATTTAAAAAAAAAAAAAAAATTAAAAAAAAAAAATTGTTAAAGTCAGTACTGCTTTTGGAGTTTATGGACTAGTATTTCAATTATAAATATTAACTCACTCTATGGTGTTGGTAGGAAGGAAAATTATGTAAACAAGTAATTAAAAGTATTTAAATAGTCTATTGCTAGTACAATTAAGTGTATAAACTTATGATTATCTAATTAAATAGATAATTAATTAATTACAATAATTATAGGGGTGTCACTGTTCTTCATTAAGTCTAAAACATTAATTGAATTGGTTTCAATTTTAGAAAAAAAATAATAATAAATAAATAAATAAATAAAATAAATAAAATAAAATTTAATCAATTGAGCTGTATACTCTTCTAGTATATACTTTCTTCAGTGTGGTTTCGCCATCTTGTATTTAGGGGAGGTGATAATTTTCAGTTATGCTTAATGGTTAGGCATATATAATATCAGTAATGGTTACCTATAATTCAATTTAAGAATAGTTTTACTCGAATTATTGTATAGTGTAATTTGAAATCAGGCTATGTGGTTATTAACACTGGACTAGGGCTAATTAAAAAAAAATGACAACATGTGTTAATGGTGCTGGTATGTTGAAAAATATTTGCTTTGGCAAAGCGAATTCAATAAATACTCGTATGTTAACTTCTCGGTCTGCAAAATTTAACCTTTTCGGCTTTATAGAATTAATTTCACTTGACTGTAGTAGTTATACAGCTAATTAGCACAATATTAGGAGTACAATATATAAACATTAATTTATAGGGTACTTACTTTTGAAGTGGACGGCGGCTTACTTCGCTGTTGGCTACGGTGGGTTGATCTGAAATTAGTGCTCAAGGTGTTCAGTGTTATGCTATAGTGTGGAATTTTTGGACCAATCGAGCTGCCCGTTATTGGTGCTGCGTTGTTTTGGCTATTGTGGGAAAAGGTAAAATAAGCTATTATAAGCAACTCATTAACTTACTTTGGCTCTTAAACGATAAAATTAATAAGCACAAAATTAAATTTGGGATTCTGGTGATTTGTCCCACTTTATGGGGGTGAATTGTAATAAGTAGTTTCATGAATAATATTTAGAAATTATTAGTTGGATTATAATTTGAGTGATTTGAGAAAATGGGTTTGGATAAGCATGTGGCAGGTGGTCTAGTGGTTTAGACACGTTGTCGCTGGAATCTTGCTGGCTTAGTTTCGGGTTCGTTCCCGCTTGTGACATTAAGCTAAATGATACTGGGATTTGGAATTTAGGAATTAAATGGATTGAGTTTATTCTAGGACCTAAAATGAAATTAAATTAATTCAAGTAAATTTAGTAAGTTTGGTTTAAAAAAAATATGTGCTACCCGTTGTCAACTACTCTAAGTAGTTTCTAAATTTGCTAGTTTATTCCGACTTAAAGGGGGTTTGTCTTCGCGCATCCTGCGGACCCGGTGGGCCGGAGGGACTTCTATTGCGCGGTTGGTCATCAATTTTTGCCGATACGCGAAAGCGGAGGGGGCTGTGATGCTTTAGATTACCTCTTTTCGAGAGTTTGCAAAATATTTTATCGGTGTCGGTGTATTTTAATCAAGTCTTTCCTTTCAAAAACTACTGACAAATAAAACTTCTCTCCTAAGACTTGTTTATTGCTTCTTATAAAACTTATGTCTCCAAACATTTTCAATAGTGTGTCGAAGCTAAAGAGCACGTAACTAAAATGCGTAACTGAAGACAGTGTTACTTATTACTCTATTACAATTTATTAATCTTCAAGTGTTTGAAAGATATTAGTTCTGAATAAGTTGAGTTAATATAATTTATTCAGTATATAGTTTTTCAGTTTTATGCAATAGACTATCAGACTCGGGGTCTAAATTGTGGAAACAAAAGTTACAGAAATGTTTTTAAAAAGTCTATCATGAAAAATCAGAGAGCATGTAAGTAAAACGTTACGACACCAGAGGGTACGCGTAGCGTCGGGGGAGGTGGTAACTTAACTTGAAATAAATTAAAACGTCAATAGAAGTTTAATTAAAATCGGAAAATTGTAGAAAACGTTTAAGAAAGTTGGTTTTTTTCCGCTTTTTCAAACTGTGAAACTAAAGATTCCGATTACACCTTTAGCCTTAACATAGTTTTTAACAATGATGTTAAGACTCCATGGTTACGTAGAGATTATGTTACTATTTATAAGTTTCTGAGTGGCAACATGTTTAGATGGCATGGAATGTTATGTATTGAATTTAGTTTCAATTCAACTACGATTTTATATGCTACGATGTTCATGCAGTAGCGTTACGACTTATTGTGAAGATACACGTTTGAATAAATATTTGTCTCTAAAATGAAATTACGTTTAAGTTTCAATATTAGTGGCGTTCGCGATTTAAAAAGAACCTTGTTACGTTTTCCAGTAGCTTACGAAATTGACTCTATTAGTGATACACGAAGATGAGACTGGCATTTCTCTGAAATTGATCTCTGCTAAATCAAGAGTAGCTCCAATGCAAAGGGCATCCATTCCCCGAAATCCAGCTTACAGATAGTCATTGACTCCATCCCCATCAGCGAATCAACACGAGGATCCTGGAGGCATCCAATAAGAACTCTTCTTTTCACCCTCCATAGTTCTGGCCAAATGACTCTCTGCTTCACTTTGTGTTGCATTTTTCGGTACAGATGAAGTCATTTTCGAACTTTCATTTCTCATCTCTGAGATATTTCCGATCTCCGCTGACATTCTCCAGAAATATTTGTGTTAGAAGGCGTTGGCCTAGGTAACACAGTTAGTTACTCGTTCCTATGGTCCTATGATAGGAGCTGCGATTGGTGAAAGATTGGCATCCACCATACAGTCAGCGTTACAGTTACCTCTACAAACTATTTTGTAGACTGATTCTATGGTTGCGCTGAGTTGGGTCACGAAGAGTGAGCCTTAGAATACCTTTCTTGGCAATCGTGTGAGAGAAATTCGGACTCTCACAGATATCAACAACTGGAGATTCGTACCCGGGGAAATGAACCCAGCAAATTTACCTTCTCACTCCTGTAACTTTGGGGAACTATTACGCAGTAGATGGTAGGAGGGACTACCATGGTTACCTCAACCAGAAACCTCTTGGCCTATTGTAAATATTACGATTCCTGAAGAAGCATTGATGGAGAGAAAGAAGTATGTTACAGCAAGCACTTACATTGAATTTCAGAATGAATATTTTAGCCGAAGATTATTATATTTCTCAAATTATCCTAAGATTATACGAACGATTGCTTGGGTACTCCGATTCTATCATAATGATAAGCAGAAACTTCCAAAAATCACTTCAGATTTAACCGGTCTAGACATAGAAAATGCCGAAGCAGTGGCGGTACGATTAGTTCAGTCAGAATGGTCGCCTGAAAAGAAAAAAATATGCCAAAAGCATACAGTTCTATGATGATGGCGATTTACTAAAAGTAAAGACTAGGCTGATTCTTAGTGGTGATCCAGACGATGTGTGTCTTGATATTACAGAGAAGGACAAAACCACGAAAAGAGGAAGAGTTGTGAAACTCCCAGCTAGATATTGTGACACTTAAAACTTTTAGTTAAAGGAACTCTCTTAATGAACATTAGTAACTTTGCTTATAATGTAATGTATATTTGTAATTTTTTTTATAAGTGTGTTCATATTGCTGTTTTATTAGTTAACTGTTTAGCTTTAATTTGAATATGAGAAAAAGAAAAAGAATGTAATTTTATTGTCATATTTACTCGAATTAGTACGTTTGTAAGAAGTTTTGTATTTTTTGTTTGATTATAAGCCATATAATCAAAGGTGGGAGTATGTTACGACTCCATGGTTACGTCGAGATTATGTTACTATTTATAAGTTGCTGAGTGGCAACACGTTTAGATGGCATGGAATGTTATGTTTTGAATTTAGTTTCCAGTCCACTACGATATTATATGCTACGATGTTCATGCAGTAGCATTACGATTTATTGTGAAGATATACGTTTAAATAAATATTTGTCTCCAAAATGAGATTACGTTTAAGTTTCAATAAATGATATGATCCATAACAAAATTCGATGCGATATTTTTTTTCTCATTTTATTTATATTATATTTATTTTTCTCATTGTATAACTTTTGAATACTACTCAAACATCAATTCTATTGTTATTCATTTTTATAAAAATCATAATATTTCATATTTTAAAGACGGTCCAGCAGTGAAAGCGCTGAGGAGAGCCCTAACTGAATTTAATTTGTGCCCCCCCCCCCTCCTCCAAAAGTTAGAAACACGTTACGCCTATGCACCAGAGTCTTTGGGTTCGAGTCCCATTGTTGGCATGGATGTTTGTAACCGTTAAGAATCGGCTTTAAATAGTAGGTCCCGGTCTAATAACCCTCCAGTGGAAAATTGACAGTAGCTCTCCAAATCAAACCAAACCGAAATAATGACCTTAAATATTTTTTTTTAATTTCAATTGATTTATTTTCGAAATTTCGATTGAAATTAAATGCATATATGTTGTGGTTCTGAATAAATTGAGTTACTATTACTTATTTAGTATCTAAGTCTTTCAGTTTAATTTTATAGACATGAGTCTATCAAAATCAGGTCAATATTGTGTGTCGTGTTGCCTGTCTTCAATTATTTATTTTTTGGGCGAGATTCGTAAATTATTTGGGTTAGTACAAATTATTTATAAGTAATAGGTATTTTGGTGCGTTGTGTTTTTTATTTATTTTCTTGAATACAACCCAAAGCTCTAGACAGATTTGCAACCGAACAGGTCAAACATACTTTGCTTCTAAAACCTTCCTTAGATCAACTACACAAAACAAAGATGACTGACTCCAATGTAACAAAATAAAATTGATTTATTTACAACCTTATCTATCTACAATTTAACTCAAAAACCGAATCACCAAATCTTCGCACACAGTTTACACATTTTACTAATCTTTTAGCATTTTCTCCTCGATTCATATCGAATGACATGTATTTAATTAAATCTACACCTTTTGGATTCAGGGAGCATAAATTTATTTATTTTACCTACGGCAAAGAACTACCCTCTCTCAAAATCTATATTTAAAAAAAAAAACATTGATCCCGCACTCAATCATTCAAATTTTCGATGTTGGGTCTGAACAAGACAAAATGATTAACACTCACTCAGTTTGATGCTAACTAGACTGGAACACGGGTGACGATCTCATCATCGGACTTGGTATCTCCTTTCTTTATCGGTGGAAGCAGCAACCAGATTTTTCTCAGCAACCAAATAACTTCTCTCGAAAACGGGATTATTGAGCAAGCATACCGGGAAGAATCAACCGGATCTCCTTATGTCGTCACTCCATCGTGAAGGCGCAATTCTCTCCTCTCTCAAAAACGGGATCATGATGCAAGCATACCGGGAAGAATCAACCGGATCTCCTTATGTCGTCACTCCATCGTGAAGGCGCAATTCTCTCCTCTCTCAAAAACGGGATCATGATGCAAGCATACCGGGAAGAATCAACCGGTTCTCCTTATGTCGTCACTCCATCGTGAAGGCGCAATTCTCTCCTCTCTCAAAAACGGGATCATGATGCAAGCATACCGGGAAGAATCAACCGGATCTCCTTATGTCGTCACTCCATCGTGAAGGCGCAATTCTCTCCTCTCTCAAAAACGGGATCATGATGCAAGCATACCGGGAAGAATCAACCGGTTCTCCTTATGTCGTCACTCCATCGTGAAGGCGCAATTCTCTCCTCTCTCAAAAACGGGATTATGATGCAAGCATACCGGGAAGAATCAACCGGTCTCCGACAGTTAATCGACAATCTCTCATCACCTGCGATGCTAAGCACCGGGGGAAGGTAAACCCGGGCAGCATGCATAAGTGAATCCTCGAAAAAACTCTAAGTCTTCTATTTATTTATTTTTTTATAACAATGTCCACGCCTTCTCGTGACTCCTAATCCATTCAGGAAAGCTTTCAAAAATCCACCACTTAGCCTCCATTTTCATTTCTTGGATTGGATAATCCCATAACTCATGCACGCCTTACTTGCGTCATACAACAGACCACCCAAAGTCCAGTCCACGTGTTTTGCGGTCTACAGGCCCAATAAATTCTTTACAATAGGGTATTTTACTTTAATGTCAAACCCTGGTGCCATCCCCTTATCTGCGTCTGGAATCACCTACCCCCTATCGCGCACCGCCGCTTTTAAATTGGCTAAGGCGTAAAAGACGACTGTTCCGTCCTCTAATCAAAGACGGCTTCCTAGCATTCTAACCGAAATGTGATGAAAAAAGCTTTCGATCACTTTATCTCTCTAAAAATTTTAATTTTTCTTTAAAATCGAAAGCGCTTCATCACATTGTGGAAACGAAAACTATCGAAACACCTTTAAAGGGTATCTGTAAAGTTCATTCAATTAGGAAATCAATAGAGGGTTCATTGAGTTAAGAAGGATGCATTATACCACGCCACTTTTTACGATATGCATACGTCTTCGAAACACTACTTTTCCACAAGATGATTTTTAAGCTTAAAATGATATGAAATAACAAAATGTTGAGTTTACATTTCATTTTAAATTTCTTTCTCATTTAGAGACCGTCATGCGATTTTTTTAATTATCCATAGGACCATAGGAATAGTGGTTTAACTACATCTCCTGGACCACGCCCTCTTTTGCAGGTTTTCAGAGAGCGGGAAACCGTCATTGGACAGGAAGTTAATTTATAAATCGCCAATGAATTAAAGAACTCTGATCCAAAGTTATTCTTAGAAACTTTTCAAAAATACGTTAAAGAAATTTTTTGTCACCGTTTTCATGATATCATTTACTTTCCCAGAAATATTCTACAAACCTTCATTGGGGATAGATCACTTTTATGACTCTAGAGTAGATTTTTTTCGTTATGTTTCTTACGAAACGTAGATAGCATAACTATTGTTAGAATGATATAAACTTGGTTAGTGAGTGAAATAATTGGATATCATATGATTTACCAGTAACGATTAACTTAGTTCTATTCAGTTATGTTTAGGGGCGTACCACGTAACCTGCTTTTGAAGATGCGGTCGAGCCGTTTAAATTTGAACTTAAATATTTGATTTATATTTTAGTTAATAATCTACCGAAAATTTATGCATTTTTTTATACAAAATCTGCATTTATCAGAAAATAGAAAAAAAAAATTCTAAAATGCACTAAAATGGTAATTGATATAGGAGATAACTAAACTCCCTTGAAGCATTTAATTTTAGTTCTTTATATTTTTAGTTCTCTTGGACGAATCTACAGTAAAAAAAATGCCTCGATAAAAATATATATTTTTGCTTCAAACGTGGCTTTTGAAAGTTTTATTTTTCTCTAAAAAATTCAAAATAAAATAATTAAAACCGGGCTGAAACTTTTTTTTTCAACTTCATGGTTTTTCTTATGGATTGAAAATATTGATTAAATTTTAATGGATTGAAAATTATATACTTTTGCCATAAAAATTATATACTTTTGGGGTCCTTAAAACCTGACCGAAAATTATATAAATTCCCCATGTGTACTGAACATTTTCTCTTTCGAGTTTTTACTAACCAATCAGCTTCCATTTCGTCAACTGGTTACATGCTTGTACAGTTCGCTAAAACTGCGTTGGTGGGCCAGGCCCAGTGTTGCCAACCTCTACGAAGTGCCTCCCCCTAGCGCCATCTCGAAATCCCCCTGTTTCCCCCTAACACCAAATTGAGATCACCCTAGACCTTCCTAAAAGAAATTCTGGTTCCAAATAGGCATCCTGTTTGAGAGATAAATTGAAATAAATAGAAAATACACAATTACATAATGAAATGGAGGTTTATTAACATTTAACATATGTATGGAACTCATAACCGAATAAAAAAAACGTGTCTCGATTTACAAAATAAAAAAAAATGTTTCCCCAACAAAATGCCCTTAAAAAAATGTGGTCCCCTAAAAACACTCCTTTTCGTCTAACTTAGTCCCAAATTTAGGGGGAAAACCCCCAAGTTGGCAACACTGTCCAGGCCCAAGAAATGCAGTTAAACCCCAACTTCTATTGGTTTTTGAAATCCCAGTTGTTTATATATTTTCATTATGTAATAACGCTATGGAATTCTGGAACTAATCTCATCGCAGTTTGCTAATTACGATCTCGATACAACTTTTCAAAATGGATAATGATTTTAAATGTTTTCATTTTATAGTTTATGCATACATGTCAACATTTTTAAAAGTTAATATATATATTTTTTTAGTTTACTAAAATAATTCAAGATTCGATTTAATATATTTCATTTGCATATTATATCACAGTTTTAATGAATAGTCAAATAATGAGTTTACACATTTTTAAACGGTTTTAAGTAATTATAAAATACATAAATTGTACATATTTGAAATTTATAGAAAAATATTTAAAGGATTAGAATACTGTATGCAGGGAGACAAAAGTTTTATTTTAAAAATAGCTGCACAAGACGATAAATCATCCTTATCAAGAGAGACTAATAAAATTTTATTACAGCAAGTAATTTCAGAAAATCTTGCAGACATGGAGGAAATCATGCAGAACTTATTACCTTTATTAATGGTTCATTTGTTTAAACCTACGCCCGTACTTCGTAAACAAAGGAGAGTTAATTTTGATTTATGGAGGCAATTTTAAAAGTTAATCGATTCCATTTTTTGGATGCCTATCTAGGATTAAAATTATTATAAGATATCTGTACTTTACCTGGAAAAGTCTAACGACCTTCAAAGAAATTAATGAATTTTTCTCACGGGGTATTGTTATGAAATTTTGTAATACTTTCTGACTTAGTCCTAAATTACTGAATAATTCTCTTGAAAACTTTTGACAACTAAATCAAATGATATAAGTTGCGTTAGTTTTTTAAGCTAATTAGTTACTCAACAACTGGGTGTTTGTATTCAAGTAAAATATTAGCACACTGTTGACTGGTACCGAGTAAGCCTATGTTTTTACATGCAAATTTTGAAGACAATTTAGGATAAAGGTAAGTCATATTGGAAACATATTTGGATTAACTGAACATTGCTTTACTTGAAAACTACCTTTACTATAACCTGAATGAGATTCAGGCAGATACTTATATTTTATAGTTTGATTCAGAAAATAAAAATGCTTTACTTTATTCGAAAATTTTCCCTCTTGCCGGTGACTTGGGTATATATTTTAATAAAATTGCCGGTGAACAATGCATTAATGTTTAAAAGATTTCATATTTTCCTTCAGTCTTTTGGAATTTTATAAAAGCGAAATGTTTTAAAATAAGATTATGTGTGAATTTAAAAATTCTTATATTAAAAAAAAATAATTATTGAATATTGGATTACGATAAACCTACTTGTACGTAAAAAGAGCGTGGAAGAACAATTTGATAAAAAGGTTGTTTGGCATCTCACGTCTCCATAGGACCACAGGAAAATTGTGATGAAATGCGTTTCCTAGACCACGCCTTCTGACGCAGATATTTGTGCGATAACATCGGAGATAGAGTGTTCCTCGATGTGAGATGAAATCCACGAGGAGATTGGTCACCTTTCTCATCCAAATTTTATCCAAAAATTAACTAAACCTTCTCAACTCACTTGATAATGATCTACTTTCAAATCTCGCCAATTATGACCCAGTCGACCCTGCGAACAGAAAACGGCCTAGAGACGCTCTCTGATATTAATTTATTATTCCTTTTTCCCTCCCTTTTTCTCTCTTATTTTATATAATATTTATTAATTAAATATCAATCTAACTTTTACTGCTAAGTAATCTTTTTGCTCTACTACTGTAGACAATTTCTTTTATTTAAGTTAAACTCTCTCCTTCCTTGCACTGCTCCCAATATTAACATTAAACTTCCTTCTATCCTACAAATTACTTTTGTTCATTCTCCCGGATCCAAATTTCAACCTATCTGCTTTCATCTTTCTAACGATTGGTCAATTACTATGCATATCTACGTTGGCGGGCGAGGCCCATGTAACGTAGTTACATCACTGACTCTAATGAGCTCTAATGAGCTCATCGATGTGACAAAAAGGAGTGAGCTCATTGGTCGGCTCCAGGATCCTTCTGATTGCTTCGCAAAAGTGAAGCAGCTTCCATATCAGTCAGTACTTAGATTTGTGAAGACTTTGGCTGCCTGTAAGCTGGATTTCTATTGGCAGGTAGGAGAAGGAGGAAATAAAGTGAATGGTTAGTGAGGAAAGAATAGATTCAAGGTTCAATATCCGTGAACTCAATCACTATAGCTTGGAGCTTCTCTTGGAGCTCCAAAATTTGCGATAGTGTTACAGGATTCATGTTTTAAAGATGGCAACAAAAGAGAAAAACAAAAGACTACTCAATATTAAAAAATGAAATTATGAAGGGTTTTTCATCCTATGGGCACTGGCACAACACATAAATACAAAATACGTTGAAAAATTAAATAAAATAAGTGTCCATATACACAAAGCAGAGATGCAAGTTCTCTTGTCCGCAGTCCTTAAAAATATCGCACACAGTGTAACAGCATTAAGAATATAGGCTTCGGCAAATAGGATAGTCATCCGTCTCCAAGAAGAGAATTGCTGAAGGAAGGTAAATAATTTGAAAACCCGAGTGGATAAAGGTGTATGTCACAACTTTTGAAAAAAAAATTCATGGAGGTGTCGTGTGTCTATCTCTTATATAGCATTAATGAATCATAGACTGATAAAACTTGAGAACAACTATAGGTATTAAATAATCAATGATGCTATGGGATAGACACATAACACCTTTATCAATAAAAAACTATTTTTCAAAGCTATGACACAGCTCCTTCATCCATTTGTGTCTTGAATTTGAATAGAGAAACAAGTTTTAAAGGTAAGAAAACGTTATGTGACGTATTAGAGGCAGTTCGGAATATTTGAATGTAAAAGGCAGTGGAAAAAGAGCTAAATGGCTAAAATCATCAAACTATTTTTCTCTCACTTTAGTATTGTAACAACTTTTGTAGAATAGCTAATTTTTTGCGAGGGAAAATTCCGGGAAGACCAATCAACGCGCGGTTTGTGCTCATAATTGATTTAAACGGCTGCAGACAGACAGTAGCCTGGCGACATAAAGACCGGAAGTGCTACCGACATTTCGCTCAACATTTCGTCATCTACAAAAGGGAAGTTTTCGACCGGAGGCGCCTAGTCGTCTGGAAACGTAACTGGATAAAGAAAAGTGGCGTTTTCCAGATATTTCGAGAACGTTCAGCGAAGGTATGTAAAGTATCCGGACGCGAGTTAAAAAAAATTCAGTGATTCAAAAATTAATTTATTCCAAGTGACGCCGGAGCCGGAGACCAGAAGATAATGTCGGGTCTAGATAGACTTGAATGAGCGCAGCGACAACTCAAGTCTGACCTTCCCCGTCGATGCCGTGAACCCAGGAATTTAATTTTCTCGATATATATTGTAAATAGCCTGCATTTAGTCAGGAAATGCAAATAAAGTATTAAATACATGAAAGCTGGCAGTCTTTTATTTAAGGAAAAGTCCTTACAGTAATATTACCATGCTTTTATTAACTCGCTTTCTTGTTTGTGTGTATGTTTGTCCAGTAAAAATCGTGCAATCGATTTTTAACTAACTTCCCGACTAGCTAGATATTTGAAACTTTTAGAATAGCTCAGAACACGATGGCAATGCATTAATTTAATACTTTTAGCCATCTTTAAGCAGCATTGAATTCATTTTAAGTTAATTTTGTTTTGTAGACTGGTGCAGCCATCTATCGGCCGGGACGGGAGCGAAAAGTTAAACGCAAATAAACATCATTTTCTTTCACTTTGATGGGATAGTTCATGAAAAAAATTTTAAGAAAGTATTTATTAATACATAGAATTTTCAAGTTTATATGATTCAACAGATGATTTAAAGCATGGTCTATAAAAAGTTCTTTTTATCTTGTAATTATTTTGCTATCCCTAATTATATTTTTGCGATACTTTAAACCGTACTGAAAGAGCTCGGACTTGACCGCCGTATCTTACACTTACTGACCCTGATCTTATTTCGACAGACCGTTCACATAGATAACTTGTTATCTAATTCCAGAAGTAATTTATATATGTTATTCTTTCAGTTCGAAATTAATATATCATGGATCGAAAAATGGATATACATAAACGTTAATAAATTAAGACTAGTGATAATTTATATTAAATACATTTCAAGGTGAGATAATTGTTTATTATAAATATTTCAAACCAAGGAGGACCTAAAAATTTTAATTGCAAAATCGTATTCAAACATTTGGGCCACCGGCGTTTATTAATACACTCGGTTTGAAATATAATAAATTTTACGTTCAAAACGTTAAAATTCACGATACCGTAAAGATGTAATTTTCCAGAATGTGAGAAAAGGGCCCAGATTTTCCCAAATGACTTCAGCACTGATCCTGAATATGAAAGTAGACACATTAAAGATATCGCTTTGCGCAAAAGCATTAAACGAGATTCAAATATAATTGCAGAATAGCGGGCGCCACGCGTCAGATGACGGAAAATTTGCAGACTTTGCATTCATTGTGTATTATAACTGGCTGAACACGGTAAGTATGTTAATATTATCAAGATTTTTAAAAGCAATAATTCTGGTCTAGGTCTGAATTTAAAATATATATAATTAGTGCTGAAGGAAAGGAAAACTAAAGCAAGGTGCTTTGTAAAAGCGATTGGGAACACTTAATGTACGATGCGATCGACACTTTTACAAAAGACACCTTTTAAAGATATTCGAGTGTAATATATTTTGGGAGCCATTATTTAAAATGCGTTTGAATTCGCTGACGTTCAGTAACTAGAGATAATTTTAATTACTGTGTAAAGTTTATTTCAAATTTGGATCTAATGCATTACTCGGTGAAATATTGCATTTGTTTAGATAGCACAATCGTAATCTATTACAATTTATTGCCGTTTTAAAAGGCAGTACGTAAAGAGTGCTTTATATCGTTTCTTAAAATCTCTGTTTGTATTTTTGATAGAAATATTATTATGTGACTTCCAGCTGCTGTACAAACATTTTAATGCAGGTAGAAATCGCAGCATGTTACCCAGTTGAATATTTTAAATAGTCAAAACTAGCCGGGCTTCATCCAGCTTCCGAATCACTTGTCACAGTTCACTTGAATTTAATTTTTTTTTCACTTTTAATTGCCAAAAAATCAGTACATCTTCAAATGGTCTATTTATGATTGAAAAGTTTGATTTAAAAGTAGGAAAAATAGAAAAATAATTAAAAATTAAACACACGATGAAACATTTCAGTGAATCATTTTTTTGTTGAGAATCACGCTGTGTTTACATCGTAAAACATGGTAGTTACTTTTTGTTCGGTGGAGTATGCATTTAGAATTGACATACCACTAAAACTATTAAAGTAACAGAATAAGTGTAATATCAAAAAATTATCAGTTTTTAAAAGTCTTTTCAAATATGTAACATTTATGTACTTCTATGAGAAAAAAATACATCGATTTCGACATTTTCAAACGTAGCTTAATTTCATAACGGATGCCATACCGGAAACGGTCTACCCGGAATTGTTCGACAAAGTTTTTCTTTTATTTACGTAGATTAAGATGTTTCTTAAGATTTCACATTACATTACATGTTGCTTAAAACGTATATTAAGATGTTACTGAAAGCATATATATCAGGTAGTGCATTTCAAGTAGGACTTCAGAAAGCACAAAAGGGAAAATTGACCTCTACCATAGAGGGCGGTCAACACCGTTGCAATGTTTGACCTCTCCTTGGCAGCCATGTACAGTGCAACTTCTCTATGGCGGCCAGTAATGGTTCCAAAACAATAGTGGCCTCTTATCGGGGTGGCCGTCGGATAATGGCGGAAGGCTAGAGATGTTTCACTGTATATATATATTAATTCAAAAATTATTCAGTTTACGATGGTTATACAGCAAAAGCTCGTTTATCCGGATCTCCGGTAAATTCGGATGAGATTTGTAGACATTTTTACTATGTTTTTATTAACTCGCTTTCTTGTCAATAATTTTGTAATAATGCCGTTGCATATTCTTGAAATATGTCATTTTTATTTTACCATGTTTTTATTAACTCGCTCTCTTGTTTGTGTGTTTGTGTGTTTGTGTGTTACAAATCTTGCAATCGATTTTTAACTAACTTCCCGACTAGGTGGACATTTGAAACTTTTAAAACAGCTCAGAACGCGATGACAATGCATTATTTTAATACATTTAGCCATCTTTAAGCAGCATTGAATTCTTTTTCAGTTAACTTAGTTTTGTAGAATGGTGGAGCCATCTATCGCCCGGGACGGGAATGAAAAGTTAAACGCAAGTTAACATCCAATTCTCGAGTTAAAGGATTGATTACGCATTTGATACCTCTTTATTAAGCATTTGATCATTTTCTTTCAAGTTGATGGGTTAATTCATCAAAACATTTTTAAAAAGTATTTATTAATACATAGAATTGTCAAGTTTATATGATTGAACAGAAAATTTAAAAACATGGTATATAAAAAGTTCTTTTTCTCTTGCATTTATTTCTAGTATTTTAGCAATAATAACTACAGATATTTTAATCATTATGCTAAAATATGATGCAAACAAAATATTTTTATACGATTACAGTGAAAATTAAAAGCACGAGACTTGCTTTACATTTCGAAACAATATTTCAATATTTACTCTAACTATTTTAATGTAACTTTGTATTACCTTTTCTCCCTTATTATTAAATTTACATCTCTCTGCACTGTTCAGTAGTTGAAAAAAATTCCAATACTCATGTTGCAGGAAAGAACTGGAATATTCTGGAACACTTGCAAGAACGATTTTGGGCTTCGTGTCAGTTACTTATTACGAAAGTAATTACTCCACTCACTTTTTTTACTCGAAAGTCACTGATGATGCGCAGTGATTTCTAAATGCTCTGTAAATGATTTATCTACGAACAGCAAACGTTTCCCACTGCTAATGATTCTTGGTTTAGAAAAAGCTCTTTGAATAATGAAGCAAGTCTCCAAAGTGGAAAAATATACACTTTTCACTTCAATCATCGAAAAAGATAAGATTCTTAATTGCTAAAGAAAATTTCTTTCCTATTAAACCGGAAAAAAATATTCTATTTTTATAATCCGAAATTTATTTTACAGATTGCGTAACAACGTTTGCGAAGATTAAGATATTGATTTTTTCTGATTTTTAATGCATATTTTACAGTTTAAATATGATTATTATGCTCGTCGATTAACCCTTCAGCGAGCGCTCCAAATTTCGGAACACTAGACGTCCCGCGTGGCACAAAGTGCAACGTCTCTTTCAACCTTCATTATCCCTTTTGTAATAAACTATTTTTTTTTCAAATTGAAAACAATAATCCTGCGTTTTATGACAAGATATAAAATGTTTATAATACTGAGATATAATTAAAGGTCCAAACAATGCAGATACAATCGCCTTATTTCAAAACTTCCGGTTTATTGCATCTAAGGACAACTTGTGAATGAATTCCTATTTTGTCCAAAAACCTTAAAAATCAATGAGATTGTCCATCTTCGTGAAATTCCGGATACCGTGTAATAGCTGCACATTGGATCGACTAAATCAGCTCCTGCTTTTGTCGTATTGTAACCCAGTATAATCGCTGGTTTACCACGGATAAATCACGACTAACAATGAATGGAAAGGTATCCAAGGGTCAGAAAGTCATACCTATGCATTGGAAAGGATGTAGCTATAAATAGAAACTGCTCAGAACATCCAACTGTTACATGTAAAAACAAACCATTCAAAATTACAAAAATGTTGCACTCTATACCCGGGCGAGCCCGGTATAGGGTTAAGTCAGCTATGAACTGCAGACAGGGAATGCTGCTTCAGATAAAGAAATCTACCTGTTTCAGGGTGTCCCGTTTCTGGGTAGCGAACGGACCTGTTTTGGGTATCCCATTTTTTTAAATCTTAAACATGCTTTTGTGCCATTCCAGATACACTTCCTTTTTTTGGACTAAACCTGCATTTCATTTTTACAGTGTGTTGTAGTGATATTCCATTGTCGTAGCTCATTGTAAATCTACGAAGAAAATATTTACACCGATTGTCGACTTGGATTTAAACTTTTTTTTCTCGAATTGGACTTCGTAATAAGGAAATAAATTTTTTACATTGTGTTTTTTCTCTTCTCTAATTCGAACGCAAATAATTATCATGGGAATATGGTACAACTATTTTAAACGCAGATAATTTCTCTCGGTGGATAAAATTACGAAAATGAAAAAGGGTAGTCGATCAAAAAATATCCATCTCTATTAAGGAGTACAATTTTAAAAAATATGTTAATTCAAGTTGACCATTATTACACTGGAAACGTTTTGTCCGTAGATTAACACTGGAGCGAATCAAATATAGTTTTTTTGGTAATACTAATTATTATTATTTTTTTTAATTTTTTATTGGTAATAATAATAAAAAAGAAAAAGAAAAAAAGAAATGATAAAATTTTGACGAACTATTTTAAAAATAGTTGAAATGTTAATTTAGGGTTCATATTTCCTTTGCGTAATACGGATTAAAAAATTCTCTTGCTTACATTCTTCACTTGTTTTTGTCAAATCTCGTGTGACTAAAAATTCACATTTAAAAATTATATTGTATTTGTATTACATTTAGGTAAGATATAATAAAAATTAAATTTCAAAATTTCAAAATAATAAGCTTCATATTAAAACACTAGCTGAAAACCCGCTCTTCGCTACGGAGTGCATTCAAGTTAAATACAACGGTCAATGTATGCAATTAATGCCAAAAAGAATATATATATATATATATATATTTATAATAAATGAGACGATCAATGTATACAATTGATGTAATAAATATATATATATATATATATATATATATATATATATATATATATATATATATATATATATTTATAAAAAAATCATAAGCGATATTTATTTTTTTTTTTATAATATCCAATCGTCTGCTGCATTAGAAAGGAAAAAATAATCTTGTTTTGTCTATTTAGTTGTTATACACGTGACTATAAATTTATTTAAATTACCAGTAAAAGATATCACGTGATCGACATTTAATAAATTAAATTCTAAAAATTCTTTTAAAATTCACCAAAAATCAGAAAATCGAGGTAAATATTCGAAAAATATATCATTTTAAGGGAATTTTTATGATTTTTCTCGTGATCTAAATTTTATAACTCTGAAATTATTATTTTAAATGTAAACTTTAAAAAAGTTACAAAAAGAGCTTAAAAATTTAATTTAAAAATGTCTAAGAAGAATTTTTCAAAAATCTTTCTTAGTGCACCCCTACACCATAAGAAGAATCGCCATGCATAATTTCAGCCCTTTAGGTCAAGCGGTTTGGTCTGTGTGTTGTATGTCAGTGAGTCAGTTACGGAACTGTCTTTATATAGCTTGATAATTGTAAACCTTATTTATTTAGCAAGCAATAAAATAGAAAAATAAATATTTCAGGTAGTCTCCTCTAGCGAAACTACCGCCGGTTATTAACGTAGGTTTACTTATCGCTTGCTATCTTTTTCTTTTTTTTTTTTTTGACGCATTTTGATACTTTTTTGTTTAACTGTTTACTTTACTGCTACTGGGTTTGGCGCACTACCAAAATTATAACTCGCGACACAGTACAATTTTTTTCTCTCCGAAGGACCGTTATTGCGGACTACGTTAAAATGACAAGGAAATCAGATAATATTTGTTCCATATTTGGTGAAAGAGCACTTTAGAATGCTACGTTCGTATCATCTTCCTGGTTAGGTATTGATCGTTGTTTGGCTTTTATAGCGACTCATTTTGAAAACTCAGTCTCACATTGATAAGTTTAAGGGAATGTAAGCAATGTAAGTATAGCGTTACAAGATTGGTTTGACACCTTATTATTTAAGGATATATTATCATATTTTATACAAGTAAATTACATAAATAAAAAATATTAATAATTACAAGATAAAAAGAACTTTTTATATTCCATGTTTTTAAATTTTCTGTTGAATCATATAAACTTGACAATTCTATGTATTAATAAATACTTTGTTAAGGCCCCAACTCATGCGGGCTAAATTCATGTACGCCGCAACGTAACTGTGGTGCGGCTGTTAGCGTTCCCCCACGCTGAACTGGAAAAAAGATATACAGTGGCTCCCAAAAGTGTTCGTACACTTACGAATTTCAATGAAATAAGGGTCTATCCTTTAGTTAAAATGAATATTTCACAATGGGTATTTAATAAGATCTATAATCTATTCTTAACAAAATTGCATGAAATATTTTGAAAGGATAGTAAAACTTTATTTTTAAGAAACCAGTAATCAAAAAGTAACAAAAACTTTATCTCACAGAAGTCATCGTACACTGAAATATTTTCGGATAAATTCATAATTTAAATTTTCGTCTGGCACTTTATTTTCATTTTTGAATTGTGGTGGCATTTAAAATATCATTTGGATTTAATTTTTGCTTGCCTACTCCGTAATATTCTATTTATTATTTAAAAATGGCTCATAGTCGTAAAGAAACAACAAACAACATTCGAAAATTGATTATTTTTCATCATAGTAGTGGTAAATCAGTTCGGAATACTGCTAAATTACTTAATTTATCCCATTCTACTGTGCAGTATCTGATAAAACGCTTTAAAGAAGAAAACTGGATCGAAAACAAGGTAAGAAAAGGCCGTCCAGCAACGTTAACAAAACATTCACGTTTGAGTGAAACATTCACGTTTGAGTGCTGTAAATGTTTCTGTAGAATTCAATAAAACATTTTCTACTTCAATTTCACCTGAAATTTTTTGACGAGTTCTCATAACAGCTGGATTACATGGGCGTTCTGCCCATAGAAATTTTTTTGTGAGTGAGAAAAACAGAAAGTTTATACTTCCCTTCACACTATCAATGATAAATAAGCCCCAAACCAATTGAATAAATGTCTTATTTGGCGATGAACATTTTTGGTGCTGATGGGCGTATAATTGTATGGAGAAGAAAAAATGAGGAACTTAATCCCAATAACTTAGTAGGAACAGTTAAGCATGCCGGTGGAGGTATCCTTGTGTGGGGGTGCATGTCAGCGTCAGGACTAGGAAATTTGGTATTTATTGATGGCATAATGAATCATGCTGATTTTATAAATATTTTAAGAGACAATTTAAAATTATCAGCTCAAAATTTGGGTATTGGAAACAACTTTGTTTTTTTATCAAGATAACGATCCTAAGCACACGGCTCTCAACGTTCGCATCTGGTGTCTCTATAATTGTCCACAAGTTTTGAAAACACCACCTCAATCGCCAGATTTAAACCCAATAGATCATATTTGGAGAGAACTGGAGGTTCGAGTATGAAAACACGACATTCACACGAAAAGCGAACTAAAAACAATTATGATGGAAGAATGGATGAACATTGACGCAAAAATTACAAAAGAACTAAAGCAATCTATTCCCAGACGTTTAAAAGCTGTGGTGGATGTTAAAGGATATCCTACTAAATATTAATTTAACGAAATATTAGAATATTTACTAATATGTAGAGATTTTTTACAAGTGTACGATGACTTTTGTGGGATAAAGGTTTTGTTACTTTTGGATTATTGGTTTCTTAAAAATAAAGTTTTACTATGTTTTCAAAATATTTCATGTAGTTTTGTTAAGAATAGATTATAGATCTTATTATTAAATACCCATTCTGAAATATTCATTTTAATTAATGGATGGACCCCTATTTCATTGAAAATCGTAAGTGTACGAACACTTTTGGGAGCCACTGTATGTGTGTGGAGCAATGGCGGCCAGATCGTTCGCTAAGCTCAGTGCTGTGTAAAATAAACCTTTCTTTTGTGTGAAATTCGTGTACAGTCCAATTCTTATAAAATGTGTTTTTTGAGTTAATTAACATAAATATGATCCTTACGACTCCGAGCGTCTCACCGATCTATGGATTATAAAAACTGTTGTATTTAGCGAGTGTTCTAAAAGCCGTTGTATTTAGTGAAACGGAAGTAGTGTTAAAGTGTTTAAAAAGTACTGTGGAACTCCGTAAGCTACATCATTTGTGTGTGTACAGTGTGATTTACTGCTGCGTACGTCAAAGTAATAGAGGTGAGTGATATTTTATACAATTTTAAAATGGAAGTGTTATTGATCAAAAAAAGAGTTCTGAAAGCGAACATTACAAAAAGCACTAGTGATGTGCAAAAAAGTGTGCATGCCAAAGTGCAACTCGATTCATTTGAGAAAAAGTGCAATATAATTGAAATTGAAAGTTCAGAGCTTTTTTATAAAATGTTTGAAAATTGTGACAAAAAGGAACTAGAAAAATACATCGAAGAACAACATTCTGTTAATGACATTAGTGATAATTTGTGGATATTAGATAAGAATAAATTATGTTTATTAGTTGTAAATAAATCTACTTCAAGTTTGTCGGAAGTTAGCAATCTGGAAAATGTGAGATTACCGAAATTAAATTTACCATCATTTAATGGTAATATTCAAGACTGGCTCAGATTTAGAGATTTGTTTTGCGCAAGCATTCGTAACAATTCGAAATATCTGGTTCTCAGAAACTTTCCTATCTAAAATTATCCTTGCATGGTGACGCAGCTAAAATCGTTCAGTCTATTTCAATAAGTGATTCAAATTATAAAATTGCGTGGGATTTTTTGGAAGAAAGATATTCCAATAAAAAGGATCAAGTGTTTTCTCATTTAAAAAGGTTTATGTCGATACC
Source organism: Dolomedes plantarius (assembly GCA_907164885.2). NCBI lineage: Eukaryota > Metazoa > Arthropoda > Arachnida > Araneae > Dolomedidae > Dolomedes > Dolomedes plantarius. The sequence goes on from OU015502.1 coordinate 14,334,182, forward strand.
TCAGCATTCCAATTATAATCCATATTCCACACTTAAATTAGTAGATACTACTACTGAATGCATCCGTTCATTAGAAATCTTAGAGCAAAAGACTGAAGGATTCTCAGAAACTGTGTTAGCGTACATTTCACTGCAAAAATTAGATTCAACTACAAGGCTTTGGTGGGAAAGAAATGGTAAAAAGGATGAACTACCAACATTGTCCGAGGTTATTTCATTCTTAAAGGACTATGCTCGTATCCTACAGTCTTCAAATACATCTAATAGTATTGTGTATCCAAAAAAGTATCCACAAAATCAAAGAGTAACAACATTAGTTTCTTATGTGAAAAATTCCAGTTCTAATTGTATTTGTTGCAACTCAGACACCTTTCATAACTTGTATAAATGTGTCAATTTTTTGAGAATGAGTGCTCACGACAGAATCGAGTTCGTGAAGAAACACAAGTTATGTTTTAATTGCTTGTCGAAAAATGCTCACACAGTAAGAAATTGCACTTCAAAATATACTTGCTTAGAATGTAACATGAAGCACAATTCCCTACTGCATATTCCGAGGGAGGGTGCGTTTCTTCGCCCTTCAAACCAACCGCAGGTGGACAATGATTCCCCCCCCCCCCTTCGAACCAAACGCAGATGTTGAACGCTGAGACGAAGTGCTTCGGGCCAGATATTTTCCCTCAGTTTGTGGTAGCTCAAAGGAGCATAATTATTTGTCGGGCTATTCTCGCGAGAAAGATCCTGAACTGACCCGGCTAAATTCAGATGTGGAACGGAGTCATGGGGTGACAGAGTTACAGCCTGTACAAAATTCATTCACCGCGATAACAAAAACGAAAGAAAAAAGATTAATGCTCACTACTGCTTGAGTCAGCATTAGCAATCCAGTCAGTATTGTGTTTGCAACTTCGCGGGCATTACTCGACTGCAGTAGCGAAATAAGTTTAATATCTAATGTGTTAGCTGACAAATTAGGTTTAACGGAGAAAATAAATTTATCTGTGACAGGTATTACTGGACATTCAATGAATGTAGCGTATCGCACTACTGCTATTTTGTTTAATGAGTCCCAGAACAACTATAGAGAGTTGGAATTTTTTATTGTGTCAAAAGTAACTAATCTAATTCCAAAACAGTACATCGATCTTTCGAATATAGAAATACCAGAAACGATAAATCTTGCTGATCCTGAATTCTATAAACCAAGTAGCATTCATGTGCTTCTCGGATCAGAAGTAAGTTTGGAATTATTGAGACCGGGAAGATTGCATATCTCAAATATAAACTTAATTCTCCAAAATTCTGTTCTCGGCTGCTTGATAAGTGGAAGTTTTTCTAGTCCATGGTCTCAGGTTTCCGTTCATTGCGGATTAGTGAGAGAAAAGGACAATTTAAATAAGGAATCAAGTAATAAAAGAGTGAAAGATGATAAATGTGGCAGAGAATGTGAATGTGATGCAAAATCTAGCTATCAAGCACCCGATGACTTAGGATGCTATTTTGGAAATGATAAAAAGCCATGCTCTGGAAGAGTTGTTTGCAGATGTGGTGAATGTGAGTGCTTAAAAGCGTCAAAATCCCGAAGAGAAGATACATGGTCAGTTTTGAGAATGTGATAAGTATTCATGTGATAGATTTGATGGAAGGATTTCTAGTGGTCTAGACCCTGGAATCTGTGATTGTGGAAAAGGCAAATGTCTAGAGGGTTGGAAAGAAAATAACTTCAGTTGTAGTACTTCCGTTCAAAATTGTATTCAACCTCGTACTGAAAAAATGTGCAGTGGGTATGGTGATTGTGAAAGTTGCCCAACTTGCACTCTGATCGGTGATGACTTTAGAGATTGTGTTGAACGTCAGTTATTTCCTGATGACAATGATGTTCCTCCAGAGAATTGTACTGATTGTACATTTAGTACAACTGGTGTTGACAAAGTTGAAATCAAAGATGAAGAAAAATTGTGTGTTTTCCGAGATGACAACGACCATCAGTTTACTTTCAAATACAAACTGGATGCTGATGACCAACTAATTGTTCATGCTCAGAGAGCTAAAACTCCTGGAAATTTAACTGGTATTCCATGTGCTTCTAAAGAAACTTGTGGTGATTGTATTACTGCTGATGCAGAATGTGCCTGGTGTTCAGAAGAAGATATCACACTAGATGGAAACAGTATGTGTGATTATAATGGAAATTTACGTGGTCACTGTTCTGGTGATCATATTGTAACTGCTGCTCCACTGAGGGAATTAACAGATAAGGAACTTTCAGAGGTCTCTCAATGGAAACATGTTTCATCTGCTGAACATCCTGCAGATATAAAATCACGCAGTTCTTCACCAGCTGTGTTACAAGGACATTCCTTGTGGTGGCATGGGCCACCTTTTATCATCGAATGGCCGGAGACAGCTGAGTGTAATCCTAATGCTGACCGTGAACTTAAGTCCACAGACATGGAGCTGTTTAATAAAGAACTAAAGCACGACCAAACTGCTGAAGTAGCAGAAAATCTAAATTCTAGTGACTCTAAGTGTATAAATTTAAGTTCTGAAATTTCTTTGTTTTTTGATGAACTGTTAAATTTGAGTAATAATTATGTTAAATTAATTAGAATTTATAGCTATATTCGCAGGTTCATTGTATATTGTAAAAAGAAAAAACGGGAAAGAGGACCACTTACTTATGAGGAGATTAATACCGCTGAGATTTGTGTCTTAAAAATGCTCAAAGAGAATTTGTTGAAAAGGGATCTGTTGTAAGTAAGCTAAATTGTTTAACACTAGAACCGCGGAGCGGGTCAATTTGACCCAAAACGATGTTTAATTTATCACCACGCGATAAAGTATCGATTGGAAAAATAATTCCTTTTATGACTTTTAATATTTTAAGGTGAACAACGATTTACCAAATTTAAAAATTCGTAACATAAATATTTTTCCGATTATTAACACTTATACCTAGAACCGCGGAGAGGGTCAATTTGACCCGTAAGAAATGTTAATGCACAAATAACGAAAAACAGATGCAATTTTTCGAACTGTAACTGTAAAATACTTCTACCCCACCCTAGAATTCCTTAAATGGACTGTACCAGAAGGGGGAATAGTGAAGGTTTTTCAGTCAAGGTCATTATATTAGGTTTGAAACACGAACTACGTCCGAATGCAGTGAAAAATTACTGCGAATATTTAGAAGACTTTTTGAAGTTGTTTTTATTCTGTAATTAGTATATGTACAAAAACTATGTCACGACGCCGTAATCTTGCTGTTCAGGAAGCTTTAGAATATTTAAAACAATTATATGAAAAGGATTCAGAAGGTTCGGAAAAAAAGGTTTCTAAAGATTCGATTTTGAGTAGTAAGGATGAATACCTGCCTGCTAATGAATAAAATTTGGATTCGGATGAAGAAAATTAAAGTGAAGATGACTCTGGAAATGCTCTAACAATCCCTGGTCCTTCTCATCGCAATACTGATGATAATTGATATCTGATAAAAAATAAATATCAAACATTCCAAGAAAAGATACACACACGCAAAGAAATTTGAAAAAGAAATCGACAATAACATTCAAAGTTGGAAATAATGAAGATGGGAAAGATGGGACAATTTGGAATGTCGCTCAATTAGGAACAAACGATAGAGGAAGAAAATCAAAGTGTAATATTTTGAAAGAAGTAGGGGGGCCCAACACCACATGCTAAACGCAATGTTATCGACAACAGTCCTTCAAGTGCTTGGAGACTTTTTATAGATGAATGGATATTGAAACACATAAAGAAATGTGCTGAAGATGAAGCTCATCGGCAGATTCAGGAAGGAGAATGGAATATAACATTAGAAATAATAGATGCTTTTATATAAATTTTATATGCACGTGGTATATGTTGTGCAAAAGTGACTTAAAAAGGATAGCTTCTGGTCAAAGAACTGAGGACCACCATTTTTCCAAAATACAATGTCAAGAGACCAATTTCGTGAAATAATGGGATTTTTACGCTTCTACATGAAATAAACAAGATCAAAGCGTCTAGAGACAGACAAATTTGCCCTTATTTAGGATATCTGAAATCGTTTCATGGAAAATTGAAAGACTAACTATACACCAGGTCCTAATGTAACTCTAGATGAACAGTTATTTCCTACAAAAGCTAGGTGTAGTTTTATTCAATACATGCCAAACAAACCATATAAGTGTGGAATCAAGTTCTGGTTGGCTGCAGATTTGACTCAAAATATCTGATAAATGGATTCCCGTATGTTGGAAAAGATAACTAAAGTCCATCCAACGTTTCTATTTCATAATATGTAGTGCTGCGACTAATAAGTCCATATGAGAACAAAGGTAGAAATGTCACTGCGAACAACTATTTCACGACACTGAAGCTTGCAGATGCATTGAAATCCAAAAACACTAGCCTTGTAGAAACTGTAAAACGGTCAAGAAGAGAATTACTAGTCTCTGTAAAAATATTAAAATCCACATTGTATTCCACTAGGGTCCTTTATGGGTCACTAACCCATAAAGACATGAGTCTAACTGTTTATCAAGGTAAAAAAGATAAAAACGTTTTGTTGCTAAGTAGTTTCCATCCAAACGTAGAAATTGCAGATAACCCAAAAAACTCCTGATACAATCGCCTTCTACAAAGCAAATTAATACGGTGTGGACGTGATTGAACAAATGGCAAGGAAATTTACAGTCAAATTTGCTTCACGTAGGTGGCCGGTGCAGGTTTTTTTGAAATATTTTGGACCTTGCTGTAATCAATGCCTGGGTTTTATATAAAGCTGTAACTGGAAAATCTATTAGTAGACGGCAATTCATTCAAGACTTGGTTGAAGAATTGCGAGAAAAGGTTGTCCTCTTCCGACATAAAAACTGGCAAAAAAAGTATGTGAAGGAACCAATGAAAACGACGGACAACCAAAAATTAAGCGTAAACTCGTCCGATGCCACATTTCGAAATGTGAAAATAAATCTCTAGATATCTGTTCAAAATGTAAAGCACCCATCTGTGAGAAATGTACAAAATTTATTAATCAGTTTTGTACAAAATGCATACAATAAATTGGATTTTATAATCTGTAAAACTAAGTACTGATAAAATTTTTAGTAACTGATAAAATTTTTAATTTTTAATTTTTTGAAATTATGTCTAAACATATTAAAAAGAGATACTCTATTTTTCCATTGAAATTAGGAAATGTATGCCATATTTTTTTAAAGAGACATGTTATTATACTCAAGGACATAAAATTTTAAATAATACGATTTTGTAAAAATTAAGTTAATTTCTCTTGATTTATATAAATTATTTAATGTAAATTCTGAGAAATATTGATTATTATTTAAAAATAAAATGTTTTAGTAAAATAAATTAAGCGCTTGTGCATATTTTATAAGTTTACAATCTAGGGTCAAAATGACCCGATCCGCGGTTCTAGGTATATCGAAAGTCCCGCGGTTCTAGTGTTAAATGTATTTGCAGATAATCAGGGACTTCCTCGTGTAGGTGGTAGATTGGAAATAGCTTCCTTGCCATACGAACATAAGCATCCAATTGTGATCCCCAATGGACGATAAATTGATGTAATTTTTTATACCTTTCATGTGAGACAGTTGCATGTTGGCCCTCAGGCCCTTTTAAATTCTGTAAGAGTTAAATTTTGGACCCTAGGTGGTAGAACCACGGCCAGGAAAATTGTGCTAATTAAAGACCATCTACCATGTTGCACATGGAGAATGGGTAAAATTACTGATGTTCTCCTTGGTAAGGATCAGAGAGTCCGTTTAGTTAATGTTAAAACTCAGTCAGGAACTTTTAAACGACCAATTACAAAAATTGCTGTCCTAGCCCTAGAGGTGTGATATTGTGTATTATTGCATATTTAATGTCATATAACTTGAATCAGTTGCCCTATGATTAGCATGTATAATTGGATTAATAATGTGTATTGAAAAAAAATGTAAATTGGAAGATCCCTGTGGATTCTTCCAAAGCCGGCGGTATGTTAAGGCCCCAACTCGTGTGGGCTAAATTCATGTACGCTGCAACGTAAGTGTGGTGTGGCTGTTAGCGTTCCCCCATGCCGAACTGGAAAAAAGATATAGTATGTGTGTGGAGCAATGGCGGCCAGAGCATTCGCTAAGCTCAGTGCTGTGTTTAAAATAAATCTTTCTTGTGTGTGAAATTAGTGTACAGTCCACTTCTTATAAAATGTGTTTTGTGAGTTAATTATTATAAATATACTTTTTAAAACGATTTTTGATGAATTATCGCGTCAACTTGAAAGAAAATGAAGTTAATTGGAAGTTAACTTGCGTTTAACTTTTCGTTCCCGTCCCGGCTGATAGATGGCTGCACCATTCTATAAAACAAAATTAACTGAAAAAGAATTCAAATCTGCATAAAGATGGCTAAAAGTATTAAAATAATGCATTGTCAGCATCGTGATCTGAGCTATTCTAAAAGTTTCAAATGTCTAGCTAGTAGATTGCAAGATTTGTACGGGACAAACACACAAACAAACAAGAAACCGAGTTAATAAAAACATGCTAAAAATGTGCAATTGTAGAAAATTTAAAACATTTTTTTATTTAAATAATTCTGTATGATAAAAGTTGACATCAAACTAACCCAGAGCACTCCAATTTTTTTTTCGCGACTAATTCGTTTGGTTTGGAGCACTACGGTTTGCTACACGATGGCCGATTATACCGGGTCCTACCGCTTAAAGCTGATTCTAAACGGCTACGAACATCCATGCTAACAGTGGGACTCTCGTACGGAAGGCCAGCTCCGTAGTCATTCTGCCATCACCCGGCCGCTTGCGCACCATTGATTTAGAACATGAGAAACACAAACAATATAGAAACAATCACATGCAGTTTAGCATAAATTTGTTTAAAGCTTTATATAAGTAAATGAATTCAAAAATGTAAAGCTTATATATATATATGAAATTACCAGGATGATTATCTCCTGAGAGTAAGACATCGAGACTGAAATGAAGAGGATTCGAATTCAAGAATAGATTAAGTTTATTCCAGCAAAATCATGACCTTGCAAATCGACGTCTAGCTCCCTTCTGGCGAGCATACAAGTAGCTATAATCGGGTTGCCGGAAATTGGCGTGATAGGTTAATACGTATTGGTAAAGGACGGAAAGGTTACCATAGTGAGAGAGAACTCGGAATACAGGCGATTAAAAATCAGAGGTGGTTAAAACCTATTATATACAGTAACCACCGCTTATAGTGATCAGTGGTTATAAGAATCAACCGTTTATAAGTATCAAAATCGCGAAAACAAAAACAAATGTATCATTTCCATCTTAAAATTTTCGCTTTAAACAATCAATCCACCGGTTTTAATAATCAGTTTACACTCTTCGCTTTCCTTTCATTTTTCCAAAAAAAGCCACTTAAACCCTCAAAAGGCCCGAAGGTTTTTTGTTTATTTTTTATTTTTAAATATTGATAAGATGGGATGGAACATTGTCATAAAAGTTATCCCTTTCTTTGTTCGAAATAACATTAGTTTCTCCTTAAACGCTTTAGCACAACACTGTCCTATTAGCTTGACCCGGTGGCATCTTTCCCCTTCAGGGTGTGATTTCACTTTTCTCCACTGACAAACAAAAATAGGGACTCTTTTTTCCCACCTCCGACATCCTGGTTGTGGCTTCCTGGATCTTGAAACACACAAATCTTCGTCGAAGTGTGTAATATCACTTAGGCAAAAGCGACATTAGTAGATTCAGCACGTTATCCAACCGCGAAACGTAAGCTAGAAGGTGAATCTTCGTCTGAGACTATTAGTATTAAAAGAGGTATAAACAGCCTCCTGAAAATTTCATTACGTCAAACTACCATAGAAATCTTTTTCTTCCTCCCTTCCTGTAGTTGAAATGTTAAAACTGTTAAGCAGGCATATTGTAACAAATATTGGATTTTTTCTTCTCTTACTATAATCATGTGTATCTACTTATAGGTCTATAAATTAGGTTGTATTTTTTAAATTATAGAAAAAAAATAATTTTAATAAAAGATAATTAACGTAAGTTAAAGAGTATTTTATGGTAAATTATTTAATATATATATATATATATATATATATATATATATATATATAATCTAAACCCTTAAATTAAAAAAAAATTATTTTTCATTTTATAAAGCCTTACGAGCCAAGCCTTTGAAAAGTGATCAACTGTTCGCTTTAGAAATTTTAAAGGCTAAAATATGTAAAATAAAGAACTTACTCAACGTTGGTTGACATAAAATAATTTTCTATTCAATAAAACAATTCCTCGTATCTGAATAAGATTAAAGCTACCCCTGTTACTCTGTATATTTAGATCAGTTAAGCCAGAAGATGGCCGAATGGGTAGGACGCTGGCATTTAGTACCTAAGTCAGTGGGTTTGAGTCCTATCCCCGGCATCGACATTTGTAGCCGTTCGGAATTAGCTTTACGCAGTAGATCCCGGTTGAATCTGCCCTTGTGTAGCAAAACTCGATCGTAACGCTCCAAACCAAACCATTTAGATCATTTGAATTTAATTTCTGTGTTACTTTAAGCGGAGAATGACGTACCGTTTACTATTATTTAACAGAAATTAAAGACACACACTCATCCTTTATTTTCTGATTCAGAGAGAATATAATTCCTGATATTTTACTATTTACAGCGATAAAAGACACTCTCTGCCCCATTTCGTTTATTTTTCTTATTCAGAGGGAATTTGTCTGCTTCGCTTCCGGAAGAGAGATATTTCTGATCGTTCTTTAAAACTTATCTCCAAATAAAACTCCGCCTCCAACTTTTCCTGATTTTCGCAGTGAGAATATAACATATCTGTTATCTTGATGCTAAATTTCGGACATTTTATCACTTAATTGTGGTAATGTACCCTCCACCAATTTATTCAATTTTCTAATTCGGGGAGAATTTAGATTCTGTGTGACCCGAGAAGCAGAATTTCAAATACACTGGTGTAAGAAATTAAGAGAAATTGCAGACTTTGACGATTATCTCTAGAACTACTGTACCGATTTTAATTAAATTTGATATGTACATACATTGATACAATACAAAACAAATAACCATTCAATAATTGTAATACACACGCATGCTCGTGCGTAACACTCGATGGAGTCGGAATGTATGGAACAGCGGTTGCAGAATAAAGAAAAAAGGGGTTAATTGATGGGTTAATAGAGGGTAAGGTCCCCTCTTATAGATATACAGGTCTCGCAGCGTGATTGCATACTTGAAATAAGACAGTTTATCATTTCCTGTGGCAATTGGTCCCCCTCATTCAGCAACACTGTTTTCATTCCCTGGATGGTTCTCGGAGGGGGATTGCAAGTTGGAATTGCCCTCCCCAGAGCGTCCCAGACATGCTCTATAGGGTTAAGATCTGGAGATCTGGCTGGCCAATCCATCCGGCGAATATCCTCACTCTCTAGAAATTCGTCGACCAGAAGAGCTCTATGTGGCCTCGCGTTATCGTCCATTAAAGTGAACTCAGGTCCAACTGCACCCCTGAAAAAGGGAACATAGGGCTCCAAGACCTCATCCCTATACCTAACACCAGTCACAGTGCCTCTTTCAAAGACATGGAGAGTTGTGCCGCCATCCAACATGATGCCTGTCCAGACCATTAAACCTCCTCCGCCATAATGGTTGATTTCGCGGACATTGGAGGGTAGGTAGCGTGTCCCTGGTTTTCTCCATATGAACGTACGGCGAGAATCGTTGTTTAGGCTTAACCGGGACTCATCAGTTTAGAGGACGGTCGCCCATTGATCCATACTCCAATCTCTATGCTCTGTGCACCATGATAAACGGATTATCCTGTTCGTAGAAGTGAGCGGGACGCAAACATAAGGTCTTCTTGCAAACAACCCTCTCTCACGAAGTCTTTTGGAAACAGTCACCCTTGATACACTGGTTCCTGTGGCTGCATACAAGTCACGAGATAGCTGAGAAGCTGTAGAACTCCTGTTACGCCTCGCTATAATCGACAAATGGAGATCTTCTCTGGCCGTCGTGGCTCTTGGACTACCTTGCCCAGGCTTTCTCTCGATGGATCCGGTATCCTGGAACTGTTTCCATAAGTTACACACGACGCTAGGCGTTAAATTGAACTCTCTACAAATTTGGACTTGGGACTGGCCTGCTTCTAGCCTCCCCACAATTCGCCACCTCATTCCATCATCTAAACGTTGGTGGTTACTCATTTTTACTGTTACCATTTGAAATTAACCGATTGCTGCAAAATAACACCAATAAATTCACCGAGGTGTGCTAGCGAACGAAATGCGTCCGTAGTTGTGGTTAAGAAGAGAAGTGCCTTGGCCCAATGGGACTTTGTCTCCAGTAAGCAAGTTGTTAAGTATCAAAGTATGTGTGCTCAGAAAAAAATCTATTTAAAGTTAGAAGATATCTAAAGTTAAGAGTACATTATTATTAAGAATAAAATATTCTTAAAGGAGGAGGGAGAAGTTAAAAAATGATTAATAATTTAAAGAGAAAAAAATTTAAATTTTCAAGAATGGGTCGAAAGAAGGAAAAAAAACTCATGTCGAGAGGAAACGAAAAAAAAGCCAGTTTCAGGGTTGTACAACTACGTATTGAGATGATTGTGAAGCGTCTTAACTTACGCGCGCTTATAAAGCCTGTTTCTATACTGGCTACACCTACACACACGTGTACGCTTACGTATTTGACGTACAAGATTTGCATTTTTGTCTAGAAGCAGTGGTTTTACATTCAGTTCAGTTCTTTTCATGAAATTCGATAAAATATGCAAATTCTCTTAATTTATTTCACCATTGTAATTTGTCATTATTATCAGAAATAGTAGACTTCTCTCAATCTTTTTTTTATTTTTTAAATCAATGAGAATATAATATCCATTTTCTAAAAGCTAAATTTCAAACATTTCCTTATTTTATAGTGAAATTTGACATATACTCTAGCCAATCTTTCGTTTATTCAGTGTGATTTTATTTTCTGTGTTGCCTGAGGTTTCAGACATTGCAGTAACAGCTATTAGATTTCCCCCCCCCCCACTTTTCTCTTCACATTCGGAGACTTGAATGTAAAGTTTTTAGTATCACAATTTTTTTTAAAATCTATCAATAGTTTATTAAATTTTTATAGGCGAACCTTTCTTTTTCTTTATCTCACAATGGACCTGAAGAGCAGAATTTATTAATGTTGTTATTTTACTTCAATTTCAGTTTAATGCCTGAGACAGTTAAATTAATTTAAACTCTGTAAGATCGTTACAATAATATTTTGGTGACAAAAATGCATAAAGCACGCCAAAGAGGCGGAGCAAAAAGCAAATACAGCAGTGGTCGTCAACCTAGTCCCTACCGCCCATTAGTGGGCGATTCAAGCTTTCATGGTAGGCTGTGAGAGTTTTTGTCTGTTGCTACAAATTTTGCTCTTCCTCCATATATCCAATACAATGCTCACAACTCCGCGAGTTTGACTTTTTAAAAACATTATTTTGCTGCTTAGCTTTGAATTCCATCTCTAAACTTTGAATACAAATAGGAATTCACCGGACACTTCTCGAAGTATACTCGTGGAACAGGGAGCAAATAATTAGCTCCCAGGCCAGAGGCAAGAGTTTAATGTGCATACCGAGATCTAACGCTTATAACCTTCCGTCGTTCAGTCTTCGAGCTGTATCTCTTTCTTGGAAATGTAGACACTCATTAAATTTAAATTATCTATGCATAAACATACATAAAGTATAAATAAAAAGATAAATTTAAGGACATTTTTTTACAAACTGTTATTGCAGCATCGGAGGGCGGTAAGGAAATTTTACCATCTGTGCGGTCGCATTTTAATGGACTGTCGAATTTGTTAAATGAAAGGAAAAATCAACGTCGAATGTTAATTTTATTATAAATTTGAAAGAACGCCAAATTTATGCGTGCGATTCGAAAGTCAAAGACTGTGCGAAGTGCAGGCAGTAGGGTTGCAACAATCTTTTAGTACGCCAATTGGCGCTTGGCAAAATCTACAAGGAAGCTGGCGCGAACATACCGCCCGCCTTGAAATATCAATTTCAAATAATTTCAGATTCAAACAAATACAACAATAGGAACAAGCAATTTGAATGCAAAACTTAAAACAACGAAATTTGACAGAAGAAAATACTATGTAAAAACAATCTAATATATAAAAATGAATGTTTGTATCTCTGTAATTGTATAGAAATCCACAGTTTAGGAGCAACGATCGTGAAATTTTACATACAGGCGTCTTTAAAAACAGCCGAGGGTCTGAAGAACTTCAAAAATCGAAATTAATTACCGTTGATTTTTAATTAATAAAAAACCAAAAATTTTGAAACTAAATGTAAGATGTTACACTTTGTGGAATCACCACTCTGAATATGGCGTCCACGTTAGGCTTAGCTGGCAAACAGCGAGCGAAAAGATAAAAATAAATAAAATCAAAAAATTTCAAGTTATATATTAAACCAGAATAATAAATGAAAATAATAATCTTTCAGGTCAGATTTTCTACTCTAAAATAAATCGGATCCAACGGCATATTGACACTATCACACGCGATGGAAAATTCGAATCAACCACGCTAAGTGTCACAAGATCATTTTTAATCGCTACTGCAACCCCCTCGCTTATGTCTTTGTGTCTATTGAAGAGTTAAAGACTAAGCTTCTATCCTGCTAACTTATTTCTAACTTAAAACTCCTCTTACTCCATAAATACATGTATATTCACCAACCCATAGCAACTTTCCAGTAATTTTAATACAAATATTCTCCTATTTACACAATACACCAGCATGTTATTGTGGCGCATTCGGTAAGAGCGTTAATTTACTATACAACATGACGCGGGTTCGAATACGGATCGTACAGATTTTGCTAAACCTGTATTTTCAGCTTTTTTATGGAGGCTTTTTTGTTTCAGCTTTTATTTTATTATTTTTTAAATTATTATTATTATTATTTTTATTTATTATTTTTTTAATTATTTTTATTTTATTTTATTATTTTTAAAAATTATTATTTTTATTTTTTTATTTTTCATATTATTAATGTGTATAACACTTCGTATACTTTTTTTTCTATGTTATTTATACTGTGTTTATTTTTTTAATGGATTTTGGTAGGTTTATTATAAATTTATGTATTTTATGTTTTACTTTTCAGGAATTTTTGCTCCAATGATAAAGGCTAAATCTTTTCTATGTTATTTATACTGTATTTAGTTTTTAAATTGATTTTGGTTAACAAACATTCGACAATTTGACATTTTTACTTTTCAGCTTTACTTTCCTAAAGACAATTTGACATTTTTCCTTTTCAGCTTTTAGTGGTTATTTATACTTTAATCTTTTCTATGTTATTTATACTGTATTTAGTTTTTAAATTGATTTTGGTTAACAAACATTCGACAATTTGACATTTTTACTTTTCAGCTTTACTTTCCTAAAGACAATTTGACATTTTTCCTTTTCAGCTTTTAGTGGTTTATTATAAATGTATATATTTTATGCTTTACTTTTCAGGGTTTTTTTGCTCCAATGATGAAACGCTAAATCTAGCTGAATTCTGAAGATATTATTGTAAATTTATGGTTTTTTATGTTGGGTTTTCTTTTTATTCATGTGTATAACATTTCACATGCTTTTTATTCTATGATATTTATACTGTGTTTACTTTTTAAATTGATTTTGGTTAACAAACATTCTTAAAATCCCGGGCAACGCCGGATAAATTATCACCTGTGTAGGTTGATAATTTATAAATTTTAAAACTGTTACCACATGTATATTTACAGATCCACAAGAACTTTCCAATATTTTTAATTAATAAATAACCAACAACTCTCTATTCACAAGCGTACAGTAGATGGCGCCACTATTTTAATTTTTTGTGTGTCTATTTCGTTGTTATGTGACGATAAATTTATTTAAAGTACCAGATAAAGAAATCACATGATCAGCGTTTATAAATTAAATTGTAAAAATTAATCTTGAAAAATTCACCAAAAATTAGAAAATGGAGGTAAAGATGCGAAAAGAATTTCATTTTAAAGGAATTTTTATGATCTTTTTCGTGATATAAATTTTACAACCCTCAAATTATTATTTTAAATGCAAACTTGAAAAAAGTTACAAAAACAGATTAAAAATTTAATTTAAAAAAATCTAAGAAGAATTTTTCAAAAATCTTTCTTAGTGCACCCCTACATTATAAGAAGAATCGCCATGCAAAATTTCAGTCCTTTAGGTTCAACGGTTTGGTCTGTACTTTGTATGTCAGTCAGTCAATCAGTCAGTTAGTCAGTTACGGAACTGTTTTATATATATATAGATTTTTATTACTATCTCTATATCGTAACGTTAACTTCATGCGCACACATTATTTTTAACTGGCATTCAATTGGCTGTTAAAACTTTATATTTACATCCTATTTAAAAGAAGTAGGGTGTAAATTGTAGGGTGGAAAGTTGGTAAAATTAAAATTTTGTGCAATGTATTTTAATTTCTCGATTAAAAGTAGTTTTTTTCTAAAAATCAATTTATTTCGCTTGAAAAGCTAAATATTTTATGCACGCGGTTTATATTATTATTACTATCTTTATATCGTAACGTTAACTTCATGCGCGAGCATTATTTTCTTATGCTTTTTTTATTATTATCATCTTTATAATAGCTTTATTTTCATATGGTTTTAAGCAACTATCGTTGTTATTCATATTATGTTGGTTTTTTATTAATTAAAAATTAAGGGTAATTAATTTCGATTCCGGAAGTTCTTATCTTTATTTTCATATGCTTTTTCATTTACGAATTATTCAAATGTTGGTTAAAAAACTTTTGCGCAATTTATATATTTGTGTGTGTTTAATTATTGAAATTAATAAATTTATATTTCTGGAGAGGATGTTTCAGTTTTTAGTGGTACTATGATGAAAGGCTGAATATACCAAAATTCTGATCAGTTTATTATGGAGAGAAAAGGAATTTAATATGTAGAGGATGTTTATAGGAGTTAAATGTGGAGAGGAGTTGAATGGTTTGCAGCCCTCAATCAAACACTTCATTTTTTAAGAGGCAACGCTGCAGTCATATCATTGTTCTATTGGAAATTTCTGCTGAACCTGTAATTGCAGCTTTTTTTTACCCAATGATGAAAGGCTAATTCTAGCTGAATTCTGAGGAGTTTATTATAAATTTATATATTTATAGATTTCACAAGGTTTTTTTTCTATGTTATTTATACTGTGCTTAGTTTTAAATTAATTTTGGTTAACAAACATTAGAGAATTTGACATTTTTACTTTTCAGATTTTAGTATTAAAATGATGAAAGGCTGAAATTCTGAGACGTGTATAACATTTCACATATATTTTTTATGTTATTTATACTGTGTTAATTTTTAAATTGATTTTGGTTAACAACAAACATTCTTAAAATCCCGGGCATCGTCGGGTACTTCAGCTAGTTCTATATACAAAGGTTATTTACATTCATTAGTTATATGATACACAGAAAGAAATTTAACTTTTTCTTTGTTTTTTCCTTTTTTTTGTGGTTACTCTTCAAGTGGCAAGATAGCAATTTTAGATACGGGTCTTTTGTAGATCCCATTTTGAGTCTTTACCTTTACCACTCTAACTTTCTTGTCTTCACCAAAATATCTATCTAAAATTCTTCCTAACGACCATTTGCAACAAGGAAGATTATATTCTTTTAAAACTATCATGTCACCGATCTTAATTTTTGTTTTTCTATCATCCATTTGTGTCGTTGTTGTAGAGTATTCAAATAATTGTTTTGCCAACGTTTCCATATAATTTGAACCAATTTTGTGGGTTTTTTTTTTTGCCAAACATTTAATCGATTATCATTTATATTGTTTAGATTGGGTTCTGGAATTACAGTTAATGGTCGGCCAACTAAAAAATGTGCGGGAGTTAGTACGTCTAAATCATCAATATCTCCAGATAATGGGGTGAGTGGACGCGAATTGAGAATTCCTTCAATCTGACAAACGATGGTTAAAAACTTTTCATACTTTAATTTAGATCTACCAACAATACGGGTGAAGTGATATTTGAAGGCCTTCACTCCCGCTTCCCACAAGCCGCCAAAGTTCGGCGCCCGGGGGGGGGAATAAATTGCCAGTTTATGGCCTCGGATGACAGATAATCAACAAGGTTGGAGTCTGGTGTTTTGACTAGAGCATGCAATCTCTTTAGCTCAGCATTTGAGCAGACAAAATTGCTAGCGTTGTCACTAACGATTTTTTGCGGTTTGCCCAGTCGGGCAAAAAATCGCTTTAATGTTGCAATGAAAGCTTCGGTAGTTAAGTCAACTACAATTTCCAAATTTATAGCTTTGGTGGTCATGCAAATAAATATGCAAACATATTTTATGAAAGATTCCCTTTCTTTGACCTTTATATTTAATTAAAAAAGGTCCACAGAAGTCGAGGCCAGTGCAATTAAATGCAAAATCTATATTTACTCTTTCCTTGGGAAGATTCCCATTATTTGTTCTGTAATACGGGGCTTGGCTCTAAAGCAAGTGACACAGTTATAAACAATTTTCCTACAAATATTGCGTCCATTTAAAGGCCAAAATTCGCTCCTAACACAATAGAATAGATTTTGAGGGGCAATATGTAAATATTTTGTATGGAAATGCTCAATAATTAATTTAGTAAATTTATGATTAGACGGAAGGATCATAGGATGTTTTGCAGATACACTTACCTTAGAATTTTGAAGCCGGCCACCTACTCTTAAAATATTATTCTTATCTAGAAAGGGTTTAAATTCCTAATCTTACCTGTTGGGATTTTACCTTTACTAAGATTATTGATATCTACTCCAAATTTCTGTTCTTGGATGCAACGAACTAAAATTAAGGTTGCATCATGTAACTCTTGACCAGAAATTGGGCCAGTAAGTTTGCCAGAAGTATTCCTGACATTAAAAAAAAATCTGCAAATAAAGCTAAGAATGCGAATTAATATAACATAACTTTTACTTAAAGAAATTGATTAATGAATTCAATATTTGATGTAAGAGAAAAATTTATATTAGGAGATTGTTTAAGTTCAAGTAAATAATGTTCTTTATCAGGCGTTTCCAGTTCGGTTTATTCAAGTGGATTCATAACTTCGTCAAGAAGGGGTCCAGTCCACCATAATTTGAAGGCTTTGAGTTCGCTAGGATCAATGCCACGAGAGAGAACATCAGCAGGGTTGTTAGTAGATGCAATATGCCTCCATTGATAGTTTTCTGTTAGCAACTGGATTTTACAAACTCGATTCCCAACAAAAGTTTTCAATTGATAGAGAGGAGAATTAATCCAAGCCAAAGCAATTGTTGAGTCTGAGTATAAAACGGCTTTGTCGATATGCGTTTGTAGACAAACAAGAACTTTATTGACAAGTTTTGAGAGAAGCACACAAGAGCAAAGTTCCAAACGAGAGATGGATAAAGTCTTGAGAGGAGCCACGCGAAATGATTACCGGAATTACTGGATTTACTGGCAAGTAATTTAGAGGTACAGCCGCCAGATTGTGAAAAACAAATTAGATAAACCACGGCTCCATACGCATACAAAGAGGCATCGCAAAATCCAAAAAGTGCAGCGGATTATAACTTCATCATTTAGAATATATCTGTCAATAGTAATGCTTTCAATTTCTTTTAATTAACTAAAGAATTATGCCATTCAGTAGCCAATGGTTGCGGTAATTCCTCATCCCAGTCAAGTTTTTATAAACCAGAGTTTTTGGGGAAATATTTTAGCCTTGCAAATGACCGGTTCAAGTAAACCAAAGGGGTCATATAATTTTGCAATTGTAGATAAAACTTCTCTTTTAGTGTAGACAGGTTTTAGATTTACTGACACTTTGAAAATAAATTTGTCTTCATTGGATATCCAGACCATGCCTAAGGTTTTTACTGTGGCATCTGAATTTTCAACAAATAAATGTTCAGTTGGGGCTGGCCTTTTACTTTCTAGGAGTTCTTCGCAATTAGAATTCCATTTATGAAGTTCATACAACATGTTTGAAACATTGTAATGAGTTGATCTTTTAACAGCCTGGCGGATTCAACATCTTGGCATCCAGTGACAATATCATCCATGTAGATGTCAGACAGGGCGACCTTTGATGCTAATGGAAATTTGACAGATTCGTCCAACGCCAGTTGTTTGATAACTCTAGTTGCTAGAAACGGAGCACACTTGGTGCCATAGGACACTGTGTTAAGTCTATAAACGGTCGATGTTTGATTTTCCTTAGCTTTCCATAAGATCTTCAACAAATTTCTTTGAGCTGGATCTACTAATATTTGCCGGTACATTTGTTTGATATCGTCAGTTAAAACAATACTGTGTTTACGAAATCGCATCATTATGTCAAAAATGTCTTCTTTGACTTCGCCAGCAAGCAAAAGGTCATTTAGGCTTACACCTGAAGTGGTAGGTGCAGAGGCATTAAAGACTACTCGAAGTTTAGTAGAGGATTTTTCGGGTTTATAAACTCCGTGATGGGGTAAGAAGTACTCAACTGTAGCCGAAGGTTCATTAGGGATCTTTTCCATGTGATTTAAAAATTCATATTCGTTAAGAAAATGACTGTAGAGGCGATGCATTTCAGGATTTTTGTTTAGTCTTTTTACTGTTTGCTGCAATCTTTTCTCAGCTAAAACTCTAGAATCACCTAACGTATCTAATTTTTCTTCTTTAATCGGCATTTGAACCATAAATCTACCAGCAGGATCTCGTTTATGGGTTTCTTGGAAATGTAATTCACAAAATTCATCTTCCTGACTCAACGGTCGATCAAAGGATACTTCTTCTATTTCCCAAAATTTACGAGGACTACTGTCAAGGTTTTCGTTTTGAGATATAAACCCACAAAAATTTGGCGAATTGTTTGACACAACTGAGCCACTGGCAATAAGCCCAAACACAGAATTTTGAAATATTAAGTTGTCTGAAACTCTTAGTTTACCATCCTCAATTATTTGGAAGAACAGCTCAGCACCCAGGATCATATATATTCTTCCCGGTTTATGAAAATATTGATCTACTAACGTGGAGCGTTCTAGAATATTTATCAGGGAAAGGTCAATAACAGGTGGCGGGACAGGATCTACAATTTTTTCTACTACTAAGAGTTCAGCAAGAGCAGAAAAGGAAGAATTTTCATTACAAATAAATGAATTGACTTTCCATTTCACATTCGTGGTATTGCCACTCAAGCCACAGATGGGCATATGTACCTTTTGTTTTGTTAAACGTAGCTCAGAAGCAAATCGTGAGATAATTAAATGACACTGACTTCCACAATTGAGAATGACTCGTCCTGGTATATAACTATTTAACGGGGGTGACCACACCCAAACTATGGCGGTTGGTAAAAGTACTGATTTCTTTGAAGATTCCTGTATGGAGGAAAGTGTATGAACCTTTTGTTCCCTTTCATTCGAAGGATTTGTTTCATTTATAACACCACTGGCTGGAGGTGGTGCCTGAAAAGCCGAATTTTCAGTATAGTGCAAATTTTGCACGAAATCTTTATTTTCTTTTATTTCATTCGAGGAATTATCTTGATTTCGACACAAAAGATAGTCGTCGCCTATGTCAGGGAAAGCACAACAATATTTTGACTGGCATGAAGCTAATTTGTGCGAATCGGTCAAGCAATTTAAGCAAAGCTTATGCCTTTTAACTCTATTAAATCTTAGTAATGGAGTCAATTTTAGGAACGTTGGACATCGATATATGGCATGCGGCTTTTTACACATGACACATGATAAATCATTGCTTAACTTAATCATAAAAGTTCTTGATTTGTTGTGAGGAAGTTTAGTTTTAACCGAAGGTAACTGAACTCCTTGCTAGTTTTCTAGAACTTGAGAGCTTTTTTGTGTGAATTCCAAAAACTGTTCCCATTTGGGTATTTCATTGGATGTTAAACTCATTTCATACATCTTACGTGTATCTTTATCTAATTTTTGCACAATAATATTCATTAACAATTGTTGTGTTAACTCATTTGCTTCTAATTCTAATAATTTTAAACCTCTAAAGTTTTTATTAACAACATCAATAATATTTCGCAGCTGTTTAGCTGATTCAGTAGTAAGTTTTTCAATATTCAAAATATTTTGCACATGCTTATTGACAATCAAGCGTTTATTCTCATATCTATCAATCAAAACTTTCTTTAAAGAATTAAATGTATCCTCAGGAGTTTCAATAAAGGTTACTTCACCTTTCAAAGCAGAACGTAAATAAAAGAGCTGAGAATCAGTTAAAGAGGAGTTATTCGTTATTAAACTATCAAACTGGACCTTAAAACAATGCCAGTTTTCGATATTACCAAAGAATTCAGGTAAGCTCACGTCAGGCAATTTTACAGAACTAGAACTTAGTTTATTAATATTACTTAAATTAGAACGATTATTTTCTTTAAATTCAAATAAGAATTTTTGGAAACTTACTTTGATATCCTCTAGCTCTTCTTCCATGAGGTCGAATTGAGAATCAATATCCGCTAATTGTTCGTTCTCTAAAAGCTCATAGTAACGAAACTTTAGTTCACCTAGCTTAGAGGAAGTGTCCTTGACGTCATCGAGCTTGCTCTGCAGCTTATAACTATCTGCCGATGCAGCCTTTTCATTTAAAAACGAATTTAATTTCGTAATGCGAGATTTAAAGTTATCTTTTCGACGGTTCAAAGTTTTTAATGTATCCACAGGTTCACTTTCATCTGAATCAGACATTTCGAAAACAGTTCCAAAGTTCTTGCAAACGCAAAGTAAGTCGAAATTGAAAGTTATTAATAAAAATTAATGAAATTTTAGCCTTTTCTCCCGCTGTAACAGGACCAATGTGCGGTCGCATTTTAATGAACTGTCGAATTTGTTAAATGAAAAGAAAAATCAACGTCGAATGTTAATTTTATTATAAAGTTGAAAGAACGCCGAATTTATGCGTGCGATTCGAAAGACAAAGACTGTGCGAAGTGCAGGCAGTAGGGTTGCAACAATCTTTTAGTGTGCCAATTGGCGCTTGGCAAAATCCACAAGGAATCCTGGCGCGAACACCATCAACAAAGATGCAAAAGTGGGCGGTAGACATTAAAAGGTTGACGATCCCTGAAATACAGTGAGTAATTAGTCAACCGCCCCTCTAAACGGCCATATTTTGTTCAATACCTATTCAAGACTCCATTGAGCCATGGAACGTAGATAGTCCAGTTTTCCTATTGGTCCAATGTTATAGTAGAAGAAACTCCTTTATCATGGCCAGGCCTCAAAATGGCCACTTACTTTCGGAACCACGACTGATCGCCATAGATTAGGTTCAGTGTGTATGGATTTCATGCGTATATGTAACAGGACAAGGATACCTCTACACTGAAGATGTGTATTTTTTCTTTTAGTATTTAGTTGTCGACTGCGTTCGTTTGAATGTAGAAACATCAAACAGTGGTAGATACATACGTAATTTCAGTAACTGTAATTTTTTTTTTTGGGGGGGGGGGGCTTCTACTTTCATTAACCTGATACAAAAAGTTATTTCGGCATTGTCGTAACGTTTTGCACCGCCTTTTAAAACTATATTTTTCTTATGGGATTTTCCCTAACAGCTACACGTACCACATAAATGAGGATACTGCCCCTTGACTGCCCAGTTTTATTCAACGAAAACCTACTTTTAGCGCTAATAACGCACCCCGCTTTCCTTTCAGTGAAATTCCTCGTGTGGGGGAGAAAGGGTTGGTATATTACGCTACAAGTTTGGCTACTTTTCGCCTCCCTGAGATACACAGGCATAATCGCTTCTCCTTTGTGTCGCTTTGTTTTCGCAGTTTTTCTCGCCGATTGGTGAGCGCTCTTCTCCAAATTTGGTGGACTGATGGACACATGCGAAACTCAACCACCTGCAAGAGATCTCTCCCGACCCGTTGGACGAAAGACTCCAGAGAAGGGCTTGACAGGATGCCTAAGATGATAGGAGAAGCTTCGAAAACGGAGCTGTTCGCATGGGGACTCAAGACTCATCCACCGGTCTTAATAATCGAATAGAATAACAAATATTCTGTATTTTTGAGGCCTTAAGCCATTTTCGTAATATTTCCTAAAAATAAATATATTCCATGGTTCATAATTTTGGGGTCGTCATTCCTCGTTTTTATTGAAGTCATTTTTCTATTCCAGATAACGAAATACCAAGCACTATTCTGCAATATGCGCATCTCAACATATTTTTAATACCACAGGCATTATCTGGTGATGTCATCTATTTGGATTCGGGCCATGATTATTTATTGTTTAATGGCGTTGACACGCATGTGCTCGCTAAGTTGTGGGTAGCCTTGATTTGAGGACTTGGGGTACGTTTAGAAGATATGTTCTAAATTTGTCTGTAAGGAGAGAAAAGGTGACGTTTTGACTGAAACTTTTATCTCTACGATATAAGAAATCCTTATACGTCTTTCATCTCAATTCGCAAGTTTTTAATTGTTTCCTTCAAATAAACGCTAAAGTTTGTAACAGATCTTTATAGTCTCATATCCAGATTCGTTTTACAAAACATGCCAAAATCATAAGGTCAGAGTTCAAAAGAAATTTGATGATTTTATTTACAAATATTCTGTAATTTTTCCACTAAATGCTTCCTTATATGAAATTAATTATTCCTGAAAACAACTCGAAATATGCGAAATTTATTTTTAAATGAAAGTGTTAAAGCATGGTGAGTTTTTGGTATTAACACTAAACCAATTCTTAACAGATCATTTCTCCCCCTTTTGAGCAAAGGAAGTTTCAAAATAGTTGGCCCTTCAAGATTTATACGAACATAGTTTTTAGAAAAGAAAATAATCACTTTTAAGCGAAAGAAAAACAGTTCTGAGGGTAATTTGTAGTACAAGTAGCCTATTCTAAGAATTTTTGCTCTAAACTGAACTATCTGAATTCAGTGTATTGAGAAAAGAAGGAATGTGTACAGAATTTCGTGGAAGTGTCTAGCGAGGAATTTTAGATATGTTTCTTTGAAAAAGAAAATCCGGAAGAATTTCTTTCCAGCAAAAATATACTATAAGAACTATAGACATAAAGTGCAGATAAACAGATGGGGACGTATTTACTGTTCAGTATAAGAACTGTAGTATCTCGCAATATAATCATCACAGAATCTTACGGGTTGAGTTATTTCGATCTTTTAATAGTTAAAAATCTAAAAGTACTTTGTTCGAAAATCTTTATACCTAGGATCCACTTAAGGGGACCATGGACCTTTATTTGAGCAAATCTTTTTTATTGTAATACTAGAAGGTAACCCGTCATTTTTACGTCATAATACTAATAATGACTTTCATAATGGAAAACGTATATGAAAGTTAAAAAATATCCCGAATTATCTAACAATATTGCATTTAATCCACACCTTGTAAAAGCAAACCCTTTCATTATTTTTTATTTATTTAGTTTTTTCTGCGATTGGAGTAGTAGACTGCCATCCAACCCGTCATTTTGACGTCATGATAATATTAATGACGTCATAATGGAAAAAGTATAAGAAAGTTAAAAAATATCCCAAATTATCTAACAATATTGCATTTAATCCACACCTTGTAAAAGCAAACGCTTTCATTTTTTATTTATTTAGTTTTTCATGCGATTGGACTAGTAGACTGCCATCCAGTTTTTTACAGCTCACTACGCGATATGAATGCTTGAGCTACTTGATTCATTCACATTCAAGTTTGTTTACTTTCAGAATCCATCGCAAAAGTAAACAGATTTTTAAAAACTTTTAAATATACAGCTAAAAGCATCCAATTTTTTTTAGTTCTGAATCTTTTATAGAAAAATAGGCTTAACAAACGTGATTTGATGGAGAAGATATTAGTTCTTAGGTAAGAAAAAATTCTAATCCACATCTGAAATTGAAATTAAGCCTAACCGGCTGTTTGTTTACTGAGGGCTTCAATTGAAAGATGAGTACATCCCGGAAGTGTTATACAGAGACAACGGCTATTATATATATAATTGATCGTGTCATTGTAAAAAATATATTTATATTTCTGTAGGATAATAGTTCCAAAATAGTGTTTTTCAAGTAAAAAATCATTTATGAAGCTTCTCTAAGTAGTAATAAACTTTAAATCTGTTTTTCTTAAAAATTTTTTCAAGGTTTTTAGATTTTTTATATGCTCTATGCTACTTATTTTTGTTAAAAATTCATGATATTTATAAGGAATTATCCCGATACTTTTTAGAAGGAAACTGGGTATGCATTTTAAAATTCGACTTCATTAAGGAAATTAAATTTGATTTATAACATATTAAAAGGCAAAATTTTGTTGAAAATCGGAATGAAATTCAGAAAATAAAATCTCAAAAATTAACTATTTAAGGAATTAAATAATTGATACCAAGATTTGTTTGTAATACAGTTTTAAGAAATTAAATGCAAGTCGAAGAATTATATCAAAAATTAAGTCGCAAGGAGCATTTTAAAATTTTGTTTATAAATTTTAAACTTAAAAAAATCTTTCAATTATAATGAGATTGGAAATTTCTTTTAAGTTATTCTATATACTTACGATGAAATGTATATATGTACAAAATTTCACATCTCTAAGATAAAAAGTAAAAAAAGAAATTTTAACGTCCACCGTTCCTCTAATGTCTGCTGTTGATGATACTATTTCATAAACTTGTGGTTTCTAGACCATGACAAAAGCTGTCATTAGCTGTCATATTTTACAATCGTGTGCGTTCTTTAAGTAAAGCTGCAGATTTATGTTTACATATTTTATTTTGAGTGCCCTCTCGTACATGCAGAAAAGTTTTACCCTTATTTCTTATAAGGATTTTATGTAATTTTTTTCATAGGTTAACAATGGGCTAAGGGAATCCACCATGGCTACAACCCACCTTCTATAAGACGGTACATGAGTTGACTCTTCAATCCCAATTTTAAGTTGCAGCTTTCCTCAGTATTTTTCTAATCTATAGTATAATATTTTTCTGTATTAGTATATTTTTAATCACTGAAAAGTACTAACAGAGAAAACTATATTAGTATATTTCTAATAATTATTTCTAATGACATAAATAGGTTGTAAAAGAACCTTAAAACAATTGATGCGCGCATGTGTTGGGGAAAGCAAGGTAACAGGGGATTGGCCTTTATCATACATTTACTTGGACAGTATTAAAATTCTTTTAAAGTGAAATTAATAACAGAATAAGGTTCCCTTTCATATTATCATTTAATACATGAGGAATCAGAAGCAGAGACAAAATATTCGATCAAAGCAATTATTTCTAGGATCTTTCGGGAGGCACTACTGTTAAAGAATACAGCAATGAATGATTTCGTTGACAGGGGCCCTAATCATGTTACATGCAGCAGCAACATGTCGGACTCCAGGACGTTCCGCTAGACTCCAAGGCAGCTCAATTGGCCTTCTGTCTCATCACAGCTCTAGGGAACAGCAAACGAAATTTGTCTACCTTTTCTTGGAGGGACTGTTGTCCGTGTACCGGGGCCATTTTGAACCACCCCATTTTTTCCCATTGGACAGTGGGCTGCCTTTCTCCTAGCAGTTCCTGCCCCAATTGATTAATTATTTTACTGCTCATGTTCGCAGTCTACAAAGTACCTCCCCACCATAATTATCGTTTGAAATACCACTTTGATCATTATTTGAAAGTTTTATTGTGGTCCATAAAATAACGTCTACATATATCTTGAAATATTTATAGTCTTTTGATCGCTATCATTAGCCACACAGACAGCTTTTCTTTTAAGAGTGAGCAAAAATTTTTTCACAGCATTTATACGGTAAAGATTTATTCAAATTCACGTATTATATAAGAACATTAGAAGTTCTTTATGATTTTAAACCCTACAAAAATGTATTATGTTCTGAAATATTGTTTGAAAGCTCAGTGTCCTCCCCCTTTGTAACACACACTAGCACGTCGTGCACTTCGCGTGAGAAACGACTGATAAGGAATGTGCCTTTGAGTTATCTGAAAGCAGTTACACTACAAAACTCCCCAGGGCATCAATCTGAAGACCAGTCTATTCAAGTAATATCTGATATACAAAAACTGTTGTCCTGACCATTTTGGGTACCAAAACATAGAATGCATTAGACTATTATATCTGGAGAGCAGAAGAAGGAAAGTTTTTTTTAGAAAATGACAGCTCAGGATTCAATAACAGATTACTTTCATGTCTGACTTCTCTGAAAGAATGTATCATTTCCATTATATATCAATGCTGACGCCTTCTATACTTCATTTAAAATGCCGCCGATATCTGAATAGACAACATACACTTTGGACGTTTGAAGATAAACACATTTCAGCCGTTGAAAAGTTTGATTTTACCTTCAGAGAGGATTTTAAGGCTGTTGGGCAAATGAGCTATTGGATTCGCTGACCACAATAATAAATTAGAGAAAATTTCCCAATAATTTCAGTCTTGTTTTTTAAGATTGTTACGGAGTGCAATTAAAAATACAGAGAAATTATATTTTTATTGATTTTTTATTGATATGTTTAACAGTGTAGCTCTGAACAGTAGCTAATTTTTTTAATGTGGGTATCCGCGCATTATGAACACGCTGGACCTCCGTAAGTTAAAATAGGACGGAAATAAGAGTTGTAAATGAGGATTTTATCAGCTATGCTTAAATTGCTGTTCCGAGCAAGTAAGGGGTAAATTAGTCTTCTGGCTAGTCTTAACTTATACCTAACAGGGCAGATATATTTCCAAGTGACCTTTTTGTCTAAAACGACTCTTAGGTATTTTTTGGTGTCAGACCTGTGAAGTGTTTTGTTTCCACCTTTAATATGTTGAGTGTTTTATGTCTTTTTACGTTTAGATGTGAACAGGAAAGTAACGAATTGTTCAGAGTTAATTTAAATTTTCTATTTTACGAGCCCATTTTGAATGGAGGACATGTGTTTATTGATATTTAACTGCGTATATTACGACTCCAAACTCCGTCTGTAACTGCTGTCCCTATAAACGGGGATTTTGGGTTTACTCTCCTTACGGAAGGGAAATATTGTATGTGTATGTCACTTGTCAAAACGAAAGTAACTTGTCGGGTTGGAGAGCCGAGTTGCGAGGCTCTTAAGAACAATGTGCTGGCTCGACGCTGTCGAGTGGGAAAATCTGGGCGGCATAAATGAAAAGCCGTATTCATTTGTAAGAATGAATTCATTTGTAAGAATACTGTAATTGTGCTTTGATTGTGAATTGTTAATAAATTCAGTGTTTCGTAAAGGATACGGAGTCGGATACGTTTAATTTAAGGTACAAACTTTTGGTGAAACCGGACCTGATATGTGAACCGGACTATATGGAACTGGACTAAACAGGAATGATATTGTGGATAATATTTTGGATTATTAGATTTTATGGATCTTGGATGGACCTCTTCGAAGTGGAGGTAGGCCCTTTCTTATTTTTCCCTTCTAGTTAAGTTATTAGGGAAGGGTTTGTTGTTAGTTGTTGTATAAGAAAGAAATTGCTAAAACAGAAAAGTGCAGATCGGAAACGACACTGTATTAGATAGCGAAATTTAAGGGTTAAATAGTAAATCCTTGTTATAACTAGTGAGACTGGTTGAATTAAATTAATTCAGTTATGGATATTCAAATGCTTAAGGAAAAACGGAATGGTTTAAGGATGTTATTTACTAAGCATTTGACAAAAATTAAAACTTCGATAGAAAAGGAAATAATGGCAGAATATACAAAAGAGATCAAAATTGAGGATCTATCAAGCTTAAGGGATCAGATCATTGGAAAAATGAATGAGTTGAAAAAAATTGATAATGAGGTACAGTTAATAATTAAAATCGAAGATATAGAGAATGACTTACCAGTGAGCGAAGAATATAAAGATAAGGGAACCGATTCAAAATCAAAATTAGAGATGTGTTTAGGATCTTTATATGGCAGACCGGGAAGTTTAGTGCAGGTAAACCAACCTGAGAATCAATCTGAGAGTAATGTGGAAAACAGTGAAGGTTTCAGAACCGAAACGAAAAATGTCGTTAAACTCCCTAAGCTAGATATAACAAAGTTTTTTGGTGATTGCAGCCTTTGGCTTGATTTCTGGAATTCGTATGAAGTTGCTATACGCAATAATAGCGCGGTAAGCAAATTCGAAAAGTTTACGCATTTGAAAACTTATTTAGGGGGTGTTGCTTTGAACGCCATTTCAGGATTTTTTCTTACAGAGCAAAATTATGACGCATCGGTTCAGTTGTTGACGTTGAGGTTTGGAAGGCCAGAGGTCATTATTTCGTCACACATCCATAAACTTCTATTAATTGAACCTGTAAAATCTTGTTCGAATGTAGTAGGGCTACGAAAAATGTACGACGCAATAGAAGCACAAATTCGTTCGTTGCAGTCTTTAAATGTAGCAACAGGTACTTACGGTAATTTACTGTGCCCGGTAATATTGCAGAAATTACCCGAGGAGTTGAATTTGAACTATAATAGGACCTGTAAATCAAACCAATTGTTTGATATTTCAAAATTAATAGAATACATACGGAGAGAATTGGAAATAAGAGAAGCGTCTATAATATTGGCAAACCCAAACCCACACAATACAAATATAAATGATCCTTATCGAAATAAGGTGAATCAAAATTATGAAAATAAACATCAGTTAACTGTTAAAAGAAATGAGTATTCTAAATCTAGATCAACAGCCGCAGTTTTAGCTACTAAGGTTGAAGAAAATTTACCATCGTTTAATAAATATTCTAGTAGTAATACAAGAACTTTTAACCAATACCGAAACAACTTTCTCTTTAGACAGAATACTGAAAATCAATGTATATTTTGTTCTGCCAATTCGCACATGACGCATGATTGTTTATTGGATGTTAATAATAGGAGAAAAGCGTTAATGGCCAAGGGATTGTGCTTTGTTTCCAGAACCACTTGAGGAAATTTTGTAAAAGGGAACAGAAATGCAGAAACGGCAATTCTTTAGACCATAACTCGCTGATTTGCAGTTTTGAGAGAAATGAATTAAAAGCAAATGCGAAAGAAATACCACCACAGGCGGAAAGTTCACTCAGCTTATTTTGTGATAAGAGACCATCAAAAGAGGCACCGCATGAATCAGTTTTACTACAAACGTTCACAGCTGCTGTCAAGGCAAGTCCTTTAAATAAAACGCTGAGGGTACATTGCATGATAGACGGTGGAAGCACCAAAACATTCGTGATTAGGGATGTTTGTGAACTATTGGGGTTAAAGGCCATAAGTAAAGAAGCACTTGTTATTTACACTTTTGGGAGTAGTCGAGCTGAGAAGAAAATTTATGATATTGTTGAACTGGAATTGTGTAATGCGAGTGATCCAAAGCGGAAAATCAAAATTAACGCAGTAGTTATTGATTTGATTACATTAGGACAAATTGAAATACCTTCTAAATGGATTCGGAATATGGCTTTGGAAAAGGGTATCGAGTTGGCAGATCAGGGTACATCCAGAAGTATACAAATTTTAATCGGGTCAGATTGTATTGAGGAAATTTTGGGCGAAACAAATAAAAAAATTCTAAAAGACTAGTGGCAACAGACACAATTTTTGGCTTCGTGATACAGGGAAGGGATGAAGGATATAATTGTCAGGAGGTGCTTGCTAACCATTTGACCGTTGCGAATGAAGAATTAGACTATGAAAGAGTTGAGCGTTTTGGGGAACTGGAAACAATTGGGATAAGTCCAGATAAGGAAATTTCCCGATCTGATAAGGAAATTTTAGATTCATATGAGCAAAATACCACGTACAAAAATAAACGATATGAAACTCGGTTATTATGGAAAGAGAATGATAAAAATTTAGAGAGTAACTATGAAAACGCGAGGCGTCGTTTGCACAGTTTGAGCAGAGTATTTGAAAGGAATCGGGAATTAGGTATGAGATAGTGAAATAATTAATGAACACTTAAAAGAAGGTATTGTGGAACCAGTAACGGTAGATTTAAGGAAAACCGTCAATACAGAATACTTTATACCACATCACGCAGTAGTGCGCGAAGAAAAGGACACTACAAAAGTCAGGATAGTTTTCGATGCATCTTCTAAGGGTAAGGATAAATTATCCCTAAACGATTGTTTGGATAGCGCGCCCAATTTGAATCCCGACTTATTGAAAATCATTTTGAAGTTCAGATTAAATCCAATCGCTTTTTGCCGCGACATTCAGCGCGCGTTTCTTGAAGTAGGAATTGCCGAGGAGGATACAGATTTTTTAAAGTTCCTGTGGAATAATGGGCAGGGGCCAAATCTCCATTTCGATCCTCCAAATTTCCAAGTGTTGCAGATTGCAAGAGTTCCTTTTGGGCCAAAGTGTTCACCGTTTTTACTAACTGCGACAGTGCGTCTTCACTTAAAGAAATATGAAGAATCCCACAGCGAATCTTGCGACATGTTGAAAGAGTTATATGTCGACGACTTAATATCAGGATCTACGGATATCGACCATGTTCTAAAACTGAGGAAAGAAATGATAGTTATTCTTGATCAAGCCAGTATGAATCTTCCGTAAATGGATATCAAATTCCCCAGAGCTCAATGAACTATGGAGGAAGAATGGCATCGACTGTCGTGAAATTTCGGAAGAGTCTGGCGTACCACTGAAGATTTTGGGTATTATTTGGGGCAATGTAAATGACAAATTGAGAATTGACACTAGCCAGTTTAAGAAATTGAAAGGAGATAAGCCGATAACGAAACGTAATATTTTAGCAGCTTGTGGAATGTTATTTGACACTATGGGTATAATGAACCCCTTTTCAGTACGACTCAAGAGAATGGCCCAAATGTTGTGGGAAAGAGGCGTTCAATGGGATGAACGTGTTCCTAGTGAAACTGCAGCAGAATTTCTGGAGTGGCTGAACGACGTTGAGAAGTTAAAATTCTTGAGATACCCAGATTATAATTCAGTGAAATTTGCTGGAATTCTGTTGAAATACACATATTCTCAGATGCCAGTCCCAAATGCTATGGATCGGTAGCATACTTTAGAATGAGAAGGTTAAATAGATACGTAACGTGTTTCATAATATCGAAGTCACGTTTAGCCCCACTGAAGAAGATGACACTACCAAGACTAGAGTTAATGGGGACCCTACTATCAGCAAGACTGGGGTCATATTTCCAGTCTACCGTTCCTATGGTAGAACCAAGGAATATATTTTACTGGACTGACTTCCAGATTTGTATTCATTGGATAAAAGGCGTTGCAGATGACTGGAAGATATTTGTGAGAAATCGCGTGGTAGTGATAAAGGAAAGGACTGATCCATCGAGATGACAATTCTGCAATGGAAAATTCAATCCAGCCGATAAGCTCACTAGAGGAATAAGAGCAAAAGCTCTAATAAATGATATGGCTTGGATTTCAGGACCACCTTGGCTTGCAGAGTTAAATATTCCAAGTGAGGTAACAACGACGAGGGTCATTTCAGATACTGAAGGTGTTGAGGAAGAGAAGCGAAAGGTCGTTGCGTTTCATATAAACTTCGAAACTGTTGAATCACTTTTGGATCTTCACAAGTATAGTGACCTAGGAAAGGTCATAAGAATAAGTGCATATATCATGAGGTTTGTGAACAATTCTAAACCAAAATGTATAAAATCTACGGGTGCTTTAACAGCGCATGAACTCTCTATCGCAGAGAACTATTGGCTTCGAATCGTGCAACGAAAGAACTTTGGTAAAGAGTATAACCAATTAAAAACGAAAACCGCAATTGATTCTAACTCTAAGCTATATGGTTTAGATCCAATTTGGACCACTGATGGGTTAATAGTATTAAAGGGAAGACTGCAGAGTTCTGATTTAGATGTTCAATCTAAACATCCAACATTTCTGCCAAGCAAGACTAAATTTACTGAGCTTTTGATAATGAGAGAGCATAAGAACGTGCTTCATTCTGGTGTTTCTGACACTCTCATACAGCTCAGAGAACGATTTTGGATAATTCGTGGCAGGCCAGCTGTAAAGTCCTGTTTAAACAAGTGTTTACGATGCAGACGATTCAAGGCTAAACAAGGAAGGCAGGTAGTAGCTCCACTTCCTGCAACCAGAACTCAGGAAGCCCAACCTTTTGAAGTCACTGCAATAGACTTTGCAGGACCCTTATATACAAAGGACAATTGCAAGGCTTACTTCCAATTATTTATCTGCGCCGTCACTCGAGCTGTTCATTTGGAAGTTGTGTCCAACTTAAGTAGTGAACATTTCCTACTAGCGTTTAGACGATTTGTTTCAAGGAGAGGTGTTTGCCGAATTATTAACTCTGACAATGGATTGACTTTATAAGGTGCAGACACCGAACTCAAGAAATTGTATACGAACATAAAGAACTCAGACATACAAAATTATTTTGGAAAAAAGGGGATTACGTGGCAGTACATGGTAGAAAAGGCCTCTTGGTGGGGCGGATATTGGGAGCGGATGGTTCGTATGACAAAGGTTGTTTTGAGGAAAATTCTTGGGAGGGCTTTGGTAACTTTTGAAGAACTGCAAACAATACTCGCAGAGATTGAATCCATTTTGAACTCTAGACCTCTTATGTCTATAATGAACCCACAGAACCACCCCCTCTCACTCCAGCTCATTTCCTCATGGGAAGAGGAATAACTGCCTTACCTCCCCATATTGGCAAATCAATTTCTGGAAGTGTATTCAGTACTCATAAAGTATTAATTAAGAGATATTTATACCGTGAAAAGCTCTTAAATCAGTTTTGGAAAAGATGGAAGGGGAATACCTTTTACAGTTAAGAAATGTAAATTTTATAAAACCAGTTAATGTAACTTGTCAATTTAATGTTGGTGACGTAGTCTTGATAGCAGATGATAAGATGCCACGGAAAATGTGGAGAATGGGAAGAGTAACTGAATTGCATTTTGGCAGAGACAAACAGGTAAGAGCTGTCACGCTGAAAATAGCTACAGGTCAAATCAAACGACCGATTCAGCTTCTGCATCATATGGAGATAGGTAAGCCGTGACCCAACTTTAATACTGAGGTTGTGATTTTACCAGCCAGCTATCAAGTTATATTCTTTGTTTCATTTAATAAGTGCTTTATTTTTGTTAATATTAATATTGTTCTTTATTAATTTTGTAATAATTGAGTGTAAAATTGTTTCATTTATTCTGTTGTACTTATGCTGTAAGAAATAATGAATGTCTTCATTGGGGGCGTCGGATGTTACAACTCCAAACTCCGTCTGTAACTGTTGTCCCTATAAACGGGGAGTTTGGGTTTACTCTCCTTACGTGAGGGAAATACTGTATGTGTATGTAACTTGTCAAAACGAAAGTAACTTCTTGTCGCGTTGGAGAGCCGATTTGCGAGACTCTTAGAACCATGTGATGGCTCGACGTAGTCGAGTGAGTCGAAATGAAAAGCCGGAAATAATTATTGTAAGAATACTGTAATTGTGAATTGTTAATATATGTACAGTGTTTCGTAAAGGATACGGAGTCGGATACGTTTAATTTATGGTACAGCGTATTTAAAATTGTTACAGGTAGCGTAGAGGGCTGTGTTGTCTGCGAAGATAGCTAATATAGTGTTAATATGTTCCGAGATTTCTTTCATAACAATGTACATTCAAAAATCAGCAAAACATTTCTGGTAGGACCATAGGAACAGGTATCTAAACGTGTTACCTAGGCCAAAGTCTTCGAATACAGATATTTATATTTCTATTTTTATACAGAATTGGTTCGGCTCTTCTACAGATAATATACAATGTATCGCTTTATTTTATAATAATCGATTATATTTAAATATACATACAAATGACACCATAATAAAGGAAAGGATATAAATAAAAAATTATAATCACCTGTCATGTATTCAGATGGCATTGAAAAGCTGTTCATGTAATATAAGACATTTTTCCTTCCCACTTTTTCCAGACTTTGGACTGGCTGAGAGCAAAGCTTTATCTCAGGTGTGGTTAAATGTTTTTCAACCTCTAATAGAGGTTTTCGTCAATATTTTGCTATGTTAAAAGAAAGCATAGTCACGTGCATAAATAAAACATGGCATAGAATGAATATTAAGACAGGAAAAATAATAAAAGATTTATTCTAAAAAAAACAAACTCATAATTACAACAAATCTGCACATAATATATAAAAGTCAAAAAAAATTTTGAAAAAGCTTATACGAAAATCTTATTACACTCTCAGCAGTAGGCTTCATCTGGGGATCATACAGATTAACCATTTTATAAGAGAAATCCCGTGCCTCTTCCAAAATATCTTCATAAGAACTGCACCTGTAGAGGAAAAATATTTTAATCCTCAAAATAGAAAAATCTCCTGCCCAGCCGTAATAGTCAATTTTTCTGGGATCCGTGTACCTTTGCTTAATTGGAAGAGGGGCAGAATAAGTAACCTTAGGTCTCAAAATATTGTTTACAAATTCCGTGAGCGAAGATTGTAAAAACTTTTCATCTCCATAACCTCTTTCCAGTGTGAGCGACACAGATACAGTATTTTGAGATGTGCAAAAATCTTTACGCGCTGTCGCACGAGAAAAACACATATCAAACACACTTTTCACTAACTTCTAACGAAATATGGATTCAAGTCGAAAATGTATGAGATTACGGTTTCTTTCCTTGGAGCACTATCTGGACGGTCCTCCACCAACCGTGGCCTGTAGGGAAATGAAAAAAAATAAAGTCAATGGAGGGTTGGTCAAAAGGCAAAAAAAGCATTCAATTGGCTGGAAGTATGAGGACGTTTCATTGGTCAATTCAAACAGAGGTGCTCAGTGGTACTACTAGTGACGCCATCTGTCGGCGTCTCACATAGAGGAAATTTAACACGAGATTTAAGTATTCAAATTTGAAGTTGAAGAATGAATCCACATTAAATAAATGTAAGATTTATATTTGTAGCTTAGAGGTGATAAAAATTCAATACTTTTCGAACTGTTATAGTGTTTTGTTAAGTTTCATTTAAACTCGATATATCATCTTTCTGAAATCGTGAAGATTCTGTTCAATTTTTTTAAAGCAAACTTATTTGTATTATTCAAAAGTAGCTCATTGAATTAAGGAGAATGACTTTCGGGATATTTTATATTTTGGGAATATAAAATAATCTATAAAACTGATGTTTGGAATATATGATGTGGGTTCAAATATAAAATTGTGTGATAAATTAATTTTCTATGATAAGGAAAAAAGTTCAAGCTAAGTGAATATTTCAATGGTTAAGCGTATTGTAAATAAAATAAAATTTCGTTCTCATGTATACAGAAATTTTCATTATTAATTCCGATGAATTTCAAAGAAAAATATCATTATACCTACGAGAAGACTTAATTCGGAATTATAGTAAAGGAATTGAATAACATAGTTTGCAAAATAATCTTCGAAAATTTTAATGACTTTTTTCTGAATAAACATATTTTCTTATATACCACCTTAGTGGTATATAAGAAAAAAGTGGTATATAAAAAACCTTAGTGGTATTGCACAGAATAAGCTTAAAATTTGAACAATAATGCCGTTACTCTTTTACTTTTAAAAATCAAACGCAATTATTTATTTATTAGAAGTTTATTGGCGGGAAGGAATAACAGTACAATAAATCCTTTTAATAATTTTAAAGATTTGATTCCCGAAACCGTTTTCAATCATGAAGTACTTGTATTGGTCTTAATTGATAATCATTATTCCATGAAAAATATGTAAATTTTAAGAAATATATATAAAGTCAAATTACATCATGGTTGTAGAAAAAAATAAATCGATGATTCAAATTCTTCGCAATAGTTTATGTGAACGAATGAAGTAAAAATAATAGACATTTAAATTTGAAGAATAGACACCATTTTCTGGACAATTGTTAGAAGGGATTTTCGTCCCAATCTTTATTATAGTTTTCTTCTTGCAGTAAATCAACAGCTTATCTCACGGACAGGTATATGAATGTGTACGTAACTCCAATACAAAACCTTTGAATAACATTGCTGCCCCTCACGAAAGGAGAACATTTTAAACTTGATGTAATGCATCGTCAATAATCAAAAGCAGAAAATATGCTTTCGACGTTTTAAGATATACACATCACAACCGTTCCTATGGATATAATATAGAATAAAGTTTCCAACTAATAGAGGACTTGGTTATGGGAAGGTGTCAAGATATTCTTTATTGCACAATATAAGTTTAAAAACAAAAATAACTTAGCACACCGACAATTTTATTTGCATACGCATTTTCCTAGTGAGTATTATTTTAGCATTTTCTGAATTTCATTAATGGTTCCTTAAGGACTTAAAATGGACAGATATGATAAATATAATTATGTAATTTATTTTAAAGATGGGAAATATAATTGAGTTTTATGGAAAGATTTTAATCCAACGCAATGGTTAGCAGCTAGATTTGAAAACGCTTTTACTAATGTTGATTATGTTTACAGTATTTTTTACACAGATAGGACGAAGAATAAATCTATTTAAGCCACCTTAGTGGTCCTCAAGTCTTTATTCTTTTGGCTCTGAACTTGTTTTAAGAGTTTTATTATTGACCGTCTCTCGACCACACCGCGGTGAATTATAATATTCAGCGCTTCTACAACATATTTCTGTTACATAATTTTTCTAAACAAAAATAAACTTATGCATAGTTTTGATTTCTGCTTCTTGCGTACCTATGTAGACTCTTGAATAAAATACACGTAGTTTTTCAACGTATATGTATAAATTTTTAATTTTGTCGTGACATAGACGCGTCTAATTTAATGGTCTGTAAAAAATTAACTATAAAAAATTCCAATTTTTTTTTAAAATTTGTAAATGAACTTAAAAGCCAACATGTTTGAAAATAAATGAGAAATTAACCACTATAGTTGAAACCATTCTATTTTGCTAATCAAGCCTATAGTTTACCGCATGACGTAGCTTACACGATGATAAATTACCCGATAATAAATTTCCAACAAAATTTTATTGTCATGCATATTTATATTTCCGATATTTTAATTTACTAATTGCATCCATTTAGCAAATTATTAGCGGAATCTGCATTTAATGGCTACACTTCTTTTCATGAGATTAAGCATCTAACACTTTTATCTGAAACTAGTATTTTTTTTTCCTTCCCCTCCAAACCTTTATTGTCTTTTATTGTTTGCAGAGATGAATTCAGTTCATTTATCAAACACTAATCTGCATTAATCAAGAAGCATTTCCCTGCGGTCAACGCCGCTCCGTGTTTGAACAAAGTAACTTTTACTTATCCGGATGGGCTTTTCATTATTTAAAATGCCCCTCTTAAACAAGAACCATTAAGTAAAGAGAAACCCATCAAATACTTTGATAAATTGTGGGGGAGTGCTTAGAAATGTGTATAATGCATGGTTTCTTCTCGAACAAATAATAAAAACACAAGTACTTTCGTGGTAAAAATCCAGGGAATAATAGAGGGTCGGCGCGTCCTGCGGTGATCCTTTATGGCCGGGTAAGAAAGGGAAACGCGCTCGACACTTTTCTGGAGTTCGGGATAATTGTTTGATGATGGGAAACAAAAAGTGACTGTAATAATTTAAGAAAGCCAGAATCAATACGAGGAATGCAGAGCAAAGAAAATGTTTAATCACGGTAAAAATAAGGTTTATGCAACAGAATTTTCATCAATTCTTTGCTATGAGCACATCACAATATTCACTTTAAAAAGAAAAAAGTGATAGTTTGCTTTTATTTGATGTTTATAAAATGTTAAAAATAAATATTTAAATACCAAGAAATTAAAAAATTTAGAAGTTGCAACTTTAAAATTTTTAGAAGCTGTGCATTAGTTATCATTAGGAGTATAAATCTGATACGTGAACTATACGGAATTCTTTTGGGTTTTTAAAATAACAACAGAGTAGCAAATGCATATTTTGGAATTATGTTTTTTACATATGAAGGTAGACGTTTACATTTTAAAAAATTGTTAATGTTTCTTCAGTTTGTTACAGAGCACTAAATTATTAGCGATTGTTGGATAGTTTTTACGTAGTGTATTACGTAGTTTTTATTTAGTGTTTATAAGATGTGAAAAATACAAATAAATGTTTAAATGCCAAAATTGAAATCAACTTGGACGTTATAATTTTTAAATATTTATAGAAAAAGTGCATTACTTAACATTTGGATTGCATATCTGCGATGTAAGCAACACTGAATTCTCGGATTAGTTTATGATCACACAGTTACAAACGCATATTTTAGAATAACGTTAATTGTTGATTTTATCTTCAGATTGTTAAATTGAACTGAACTACTGGTGGTTATTGGGTATTTTTTATTTAATGATTGTATGAAAATATTTAATTACCAAAAAGTAAATGAACTTAGATCTTATGATTTTAAATTATTTAGAAGCTGTGCACTAATTACATCGTAGACTTTCAATCCCATTGTTAAGCTAAATAATTTTCCTCGGGTTTTTTTTAACCACTGATTAGCAAATGCATATTTTTGAATTATGTTTTTATCCACGAAGGTAGACGTTCATGTATAGGTAGCGTAGTTTTTAA
Organism: Dolomedes plantarius; assembly: GCA_907164885.2. Classification (NCBI taxonomy): domain Eukaryota; kingdom Metazoa; phylum Arthropoda; class Arachnida; order Araneae; family Dolomedidae; genus Dolomedes; species Dolomedes plantarius. The sequence continues at coordinate 14,372,865 of OU015502.1, forward strand.
AATTGTTAATGTTTTCTCAGTTTGTAACGGTCCATTAAATTATTGGCGATTATGTAGCAGTTAATATTTAGTTTAGTAAGCAGTCTTTATTTAGAATTTATAAGTCTAAATAATAATTAAATATTGAAATACCAAACACTGAATTAACTTAGAAATTATAATTTTAAAATGTTTCAAACGGTTATTTAATTATTTATTGACATTTAAATAACATCTAACATCGCTGATTTACATTCCTGAATATTTAGAGCAACAAGATTTTTTCAGTTTTTTTTTATATCCAGATAAGGAAATGTATATTTTCAATTATTTTGTTTTCAATTTATATTTTCGTATGAAAATAGACAATAGTCTACTATGTAACTCTTGTTTTTTAATAGTAGCTCACCTGCGTTTTTTAAATTATCCCAGATCAGCAAATGCATATTTCTAAATTATGGTTTTGCATATGAAGGTAGACGTTTAATAACTGATAGCGCTGTTTTAAAAACTTGTAATGTTTCCTCAGTTTGTTAAAGTGCTAGTTTGTTACATTGTATTGTTTCAGAATTATATAATAAAAATAGGAAAAAACTTATGTAAATAAAATTCCTATATTCCTTTGGGGAAGCTAGAATAGTAATGCCAAACGTGAAAGCACAGACTGATAAATTATAAACGTTAGTTTGTCTTTCATGTACTGTACTTAGTAAGTAAACTCGATTTTCCTTTATATCCAAATAAAGGCTGCAGATTTCTAAAGAACTGAGTTTGAGCTTTGAATGAGACTTTTACTTTAAAAAAACCTCACTGCCAAACAATTTGATGGTAAATATTCGGAAATTACAGCGATCACGGCTTTCGCCTATACGCCTTGTCAAACTACTGACCGGTCACTACGTAGCAAAATCAGTATACACAGTCGAGGGTTGATTTCCCAAGTTCGGGGCAGCTCATCTTTATGGGCCTGGGCGCCGGGCGGACATTGCAGATCTGCCGACTAATTTGGGCAACCCGGAGCCCCAGTTTCATGGTAAATAAATACTGACAATTTTTGTGGGCAGCGACTCACAAGCTGGGAATTCCTAGTCCTTTCAAAAACTATGGTGAAATTCATCGAAACGACAAGTCATATACTTTAAATAATTTTAAACTTGTTTATACTGCACTTGACTAGGCTTTTCTATTTTTTCCCCACTAGAGAAGTTTAAAATCATAGTTGATACGAAACCAAACACTCATACAGCTAAAGTTTTAAATAAAAATAAATAATCCTATAAGCTTAAATGATGGTGAGATCTCAGAAGATGACTGAAAGAATAATCATTCACGTAAATCCAGAAAAATGATATTTAAAATTAGTTTTTAAATAAAGGTAAGTGATTGTGTCCGCAAACCATTTATATTTTTCGTGAAACATTTATTTTTTTCTACATTTTTTTAATCTAATAACCTTATTAATAATATGCTATATTACAAAAATGAATAACGACTTAAGAGTTTTATAACCTTCTCAGACAGAGTTTTTCAGGAAAAGCCATAAATCAGAGCATTATATGAAATAGTATGGAAGTTATTACTATTCTTGTGATAAGTGTATAGACAACTCCTTTGGGCGTTGCACAGTCGGATATCTTTGGAAGTACCAACACCCTAGAGGGTGGGGTTAAGAAAGCCATCTCTCTTCCTTAGGGAGAGACGAGAATATTTTAACTACAAAGTTCAATAGATCCAATTTCAGAGTCAAAAATACATTTCGCAGGCAGTAACGTAATAAAATTCAACCGTCAAATGTCAGTCGAGGAGATTTTTTCCCCTAAAAATAGTCTAGGGAATTTTTACATTTAAAGTTATAAAAATATATTTTTTTAATATTACATTTTTATAAAATGTTATGGTATGAGAACAATTGTTATGGATAACCATAAGTTTAACCCTTCAGCGAGAGCTCCTGTGTACAAAGTACAAAATTTTCGTCATTTTGAATGGTTTGTTTTTACATGTAAGGTTTGAATGGTCTATGCAATTTTTATTTATAGCTACACCCTTTCTAATGCAGGTCTAATATCCTGACTCTTGTATTCCCTTCTATTTATTATTAGTCGTGATTTAACAGTGGTAAACCAGCGATTATACCGGATTACAGTACGACAAAAGCAGGAGTTGATGTAGTCGATCAAAGGTACAGCTATTACACGGTATCCCGCATATCACGAAGATGGACAATCTCATTTTTTTAAAGTGTTTGGACATAATAGGAATCCATTCGCAAGTTGTCCTTAGATCCAATAAAATTGACAGTTTTGAAATAAGGCGATTGTATCTGCATTCTTTGGCCTTTAATTATAAATATATCTCAGTATTATCAACATTTTATATTGTGTCATAAAGCTCAGAATTATTTTCAATATAAAAAAAAGTTTTTTTATAAAAAGGTAGAAATCAATGTACAAAAGTTTAATAACCAAGGTTGGAAGACACGTTGCCCTTTCTGGCACCCGCTCCTGCTGGTGTTACAAAAATTGGCGCGCCCGCTGAAGGGTTAAACATTGTGATTTCCCTTTAAATAATAACAATTAAATTCAACAACTAAAAACATTGATGGGTATCAGCTGAAGCATTTTGATCCCGAATCCTCTTGAGACGGACATTTTTTTCTGTACATCAGGTATCAATAAATCATTTGTTCCGTATATAGCTAATTTTTTATAATTGCTGTAAATGACTTTGGCACCTTTCTGGGGTTATTGAACCAAATAGCAGATTTCTGTACAGAACAATATATCAGGAATCCTTCTAGCATTGTATGCACAGCAATATCTACATTCAAACAATTTACCCTCCATTTATTCCTCTAGTACCGTCTTTGACAAATATGGATGTTTAAAAGTTTTGAGGTTACAAATTAACCTCAAAACTGAAGCTGTTGATATTTTGAACCTATTCCAGTACCCCTTTATCTTATTTCTGTTGTTATGTTGGCACGTAGAAACAATTCGATTCATCTCGACAATTTTTTCAGCTAACTGAGCGTTAAAAGGGCAAGAATAGACAGCTGGACAGCAATTGTGTTCTTTTTATAATCAACGCAATCCACGAAAGAATTAATATAACTAAAAGTAGATAATTCAACAAAGCAATATAATTATTATCAGGAATAATTTAGACAAAAATGAACAGATATCAGGCACTTAGGACTCAACGCACCATAATGCAAGATTCTGTAGCAGTAAAGGAACTAAACAGTATATCGAGGTAACCGACTGGTCTCATCATCAAGAGGCCTAACCAAATCAGTTACCTCAAATGGGAACTTTCTGAATAGTATGCAGGTCTAACGAACAGACGTCCCAAGGCCCCGAGATCAACATCGTAACAGATAGTCAAAGCAAATGAAAATAAATAGACAACTTGCACTTAGGGCTCAACGCACCATAAGTGCACATACAATCCTAAAAGAACACAAATGAAAAGACAGAAATGCAAAAGGCGCACTCACCCTAATCCAGTGAGCAACGGCTATAGCCAAATAGCAACCATTTTATACCCTAAGAATTACTCCACTGTAGCAAGACTACAGTGCCACACCCCATTGAAGTTTTTAAGCCACAAAAATTTAAAGAAAGTGCAACCCCTATTGACCCCCAAATTCCCCCTTCTGAAGTAATTGATCATATTCGTAAACTTAAAAACAATAAAGCACCTGGTGTAGATAAAATTACTGGCTTCATGCTGAAAAACCTACCTATTAAAATCTGCATTAATATTACTACCCTAATAAATGCCATTATTCGCACTAGCTACTTTCCCTCCCCATGGAAAAACTCAATTATTATCCCCATTCATAAGCCTGGCAAATCCCCCTCTGACCCCTCTAATTATAGACCTATTAGTCTACTTTCCATCATCAGCAAACTTGCTGAAAAATTCATGCTACAAACCATTAACTTCCACCTTGAAAGTAATAACATTCTCTCCCCTTATCAATTTGGTTTCAGGAAATCTCTCTCAGCCTCCCCCCCCATCAACTTTACAGAGTAGTTGAAGATCTTACAAAAGCCAAAACTTATAGTAAATCTACTGCTGCTGTCTTCCTGGATGTCAGCAGAGCTTTTAATTCAGTCTGGATTCATGGTCTCATTCATAAACGTATTAATTACAAATTCACTCCCAACACTATCCACCTAATTTACAGTTATCTCACTAATAGAACTTTCCAAGTTAAACTCCAAAACACTCTCTCTGTCAAACACAACACACTCTACGGATTACCGCAGGGAAGCTTAGTAGGCCCTGTTCTGTACTCAATATATGTTAACGACTTCTCAACTCACTTTAGAACACACACTGCAGTCTTCGCAGATGACACAGCCATCTACATGTCATATAACAAAATTAACTTTGCTATAAACCAACTAAACATCCACCTACAACATATCAACAATTGGACTATCAAGTGGAAAATGAAACATAATACTGACAAATGTGTTGCTGTCATGTTTACCAGAAAAGCACCCAAATCCTATTAAGAATTTAAAATCATGATCAACAACACTGCTCTGCCCTGCCCTGCCCTGGTCCCCCACCTGTAAATACCTTGGAATTTTCCTTGATAAAAATCAATCATGGTGGCCCCATATAAAACATACTATTAACAAATTTCGAGTTGCTAAAAGAAAACGATACTTACGTATTATAGCTGAAGTTTTGCGGTTTGGCGAAAAAGCGGCAATAAAGCGCCAATTATGCGCTCCATCCTTGTTGATAGTATTGTTTTCGCCATTCATTGCTTTTCACTCCCGTTCTAAGTTTCGTTTTGAAGATTATTTTTTTAGGTTATGAAAGTTATTTGACAAAGATCTTTTGTAAAAGAAGTTTGACGAGAAATATGACAGTGTAATACCTCAACTTTGATAAAATATAACTTTTATAAAAGTTGGGTTCTTCGTCAAAGTTTTGTAAAAGATTGCGGTGCCCGGATGTTATAAGCAACATTTCGAGCAACAGCATGTTAAAAAAATACAAATGTGTGGAAAAAGCGGCAGATAAAGAACAAGATTTCGATTCGAAATAGTTTTAGCTCTAATTAAAAATTGCGCACTAATGACAAAACAGAAATACACGAAAAATATTCAAAATGAGTATGTTAAAAATGCAAATCTTTCAAAGGAAAAGTCTTAGGATGCTGAAATTTTGCATGGTGGTTACTCCTAAGCTCTAGATGCCCACTAAGAAATATTTTTAAAAAGTACAAATATTAAGGGGTTTAAAAGGGGTTTAACCCCCTCCCCACTGAAAAAAAAATCCATTGTATCTCTGAAACCATAGGACCCAGGAAGTTGAAATTTCGTATGGTGGTTCCCCTTAAGCCCTAGGTGCCCACTAAAAAATCTTTTTGAAAAATGCAAATTTTAAGGGGGTTAAAAGTGGCTTAACCCCCCTCTAAAAAACCCCCACTGTATCTCTGGAACCATAGGGTCTAGGAAGCTGAAGTTTCGTATGGTACTTCCCCTTAAGCCCTAGGAACACACCGATAAATCTTTTTTAAGAGCTCGAATTTTAAGGGATTTAGCCCCCTTAGATAGAAATAACTTTCATAAAAGATCTTTGTCAAAGAACTTTGATAGTGTAATATAGGCCAAAAAGAAGAAGATGCAGTGTCTTTTTTCCAGATTCGTGAAATTTTGCCCAGTGTGTATGCCCTAACTTTCAGAACATGCGTGCCTATTTTAATCGACCAGTAGCTGGAGATGTAATATTAAAGATTGCGGCAAAACAGTCAGAATTCAGAAGGAAAACTGGTTCTACGGTTCCCGATTGCCATTACTTTAAAATCCCGATTGCCAAACTTTAAATATTTGCATTTTCCGTCGAAACCTGTATTCATATCAATTTGTGTCTAATTTGCATTACCTCTTCTTGGCTCGTCGCTTTTTTTTTGTCTAAGAGTGTATTCCTATTTTGTCTTTAATATGAAATTTTTAATTAGATCTAAAATTATCTATAGCGAAATCATGTTCCTCAGCTGCTTATTTATTTTAAACTTTTCCATGTGTTTTCCAAATACTTTTTTAAACATGCTGCTGCTCAAAATGTTGATGCATGTTTAATAACTGCTTTCGTGTATTTCATACACGTGCTTCGCCACAGATTACACGAGTGCCATGAATTATGTCATTTGGTTTATTTAATTTCAATTAACTTTAGCAGTAAGGTGCTCATAACTCATAAAGAGTTCATCGGAGAATTTAACGACAGTGATCCGAATTTAAATACGAGTTTTGGATATTTCATTTTTATTTTGGGGATTTAAAACCACTCTACAACCTCCTAAAAAGTTGCTTTTTAAACATCTTTCTTGGCCAGCACCTAGAGCCTAAGAGGAAACGCCATGCAAAATTTCAAATTCTTCGGCCTTATTGTTCCAGAGATACAGTGGGATTTTTTTTTTTGGAGGGGGGACTAAACCCCTAAAAATTTGAATGAAAAAAAGATTTATTGGTGTGCACCTAGGGCTCAAGGAAAACCAACCAACAAAGATTTCAGCTTCCAGGCCTTATGGTTCCAGAGATACAGTGGGTTTATTTCTTTTTTTTTGGGGGGGGGGCTAAACCCCTTAAAATTTGAACTAAAAAAATTATTAGTATGCACCTAGGGCTTAAGGGAAACCAAACAAATTTCAACTTCCCAGGCCTTATGGTTCCAGAAATACAGTGGTTTTTTTAGAGGGAAGAGGGGCTAAACCTCTTAAAATCCGAATTTTAAAAATATATTTATAGGTGTGCCCCTACGGCTTAAGAGGAACCACCATACAAAATTTCAGCTTCCTAGTCCTTATGGTTCCAGAGATACAGTGGGTATTTTAGGGGGAGGGGGCTAAACCCCTTAAAATCTGAACTTTAAAAAGATATTTATAGGTGTGCCAATAGGGCTTAAGAGGAACCACCATACAAAATTTCAGCTTCCTAGGCCTTATGGTTCTAGAGATACAGTAGGATTTTTTTGGGGGGAAGAGGGGGCAAAGCCCATTAAATTTCGAGCGTTCAAAATGATTTATTGGTACGCACCTAGAGCTTAAGAGGAACCACCATAGGAAATTTCAGCTTCCTGGGCCCTATGGTTCCAAAGATACAGTTTGTGTTTTTAATGGGCAGGGGGTTAAGCTCTTTTTAACCCCTTAAAATTTACAGTTTCCAAAAAAAGACTTCTTAGAAGGCACCTAGGGATTATGGGGAACCACTATACGAAATTTCAACTTCCTAGGCCCTATGGTTGCAAAGATATAGTGGGTGTTTTTAGAGGGGGGGCAGGGGGTTATGCCTTTTTTAACCCCCTTAAAATTTGTATTTAATAAAAAAAAAATCTTATTGGGCACGTAGAGCTTGGGAGTAACCACGTTTTCCACACATTTGTATTATCTTAACATGCTTCTGCTCGAAATGTTGTTTATAATTTCCGGGCAGGAAATAGGTTGCCGCTGTGAAGTTAGGTGTTGGCGAGCAGATATTATGCCAAGGGTTAAAGGCTGCCAAGCTTCAGCTATAATACGTAAGTACCAAGAAAACTCTACCCCCTAATTGCTCGAAATAGCTCTTTGAACTTAAATATGAAGCTGCTCATCTACAGTGCATTCCTTAGACCCCTCTTGACCTATGCTTACCAGTCCTGGTCCTACTGTCCCAACTATCAAATTAACAAACTCTGTTCTGCTCAAAATTCCATAATCAGAGAAATTGTAAATGCCCCTTACTACTTCAGAAACTACAAAATTTATGAAGAATTAAATTTCCCCCCCCCCCCTCACTAAATTCATGCACTCCCTTAACATTAATTTCTATAATAGCATTGAAGCTAATAACATTAATCTCCTCACTGAGCTAGCTAACTATGATTTTACTACTCCCTTTAATAGAAAGAGACCTAGAGCGTCTCTCGCACTTAACTGGTAACTTCCCGTAAACTGATGTGTTCTCGCTGGCTCAGTGGTAGCGCGCGGAACTCCAGTTTCGAAGGTTGCGGGATCAAATCTCCAACATTCTATTTTTTCCTCCCATCCCCATTTTCACTTTTGACTTGGATCTGGCAGGCCCACCCCTTTTTCATCTTTCTTTTCTTGAAAAAAAAAAAAACAGTGTATGTATATTTTAATATACGTAAGCTTTAAAAAACCTAGACGTAGGCCCCGGCCTACGGTAAAAAACATTAAAAATTTTTAAAATGATACTTGAGCTAGGGAAACCTAGTTCAAGGTAAAAAATATTATCTTCTACTAACTTTATTTGTTTCTAAACTCATTATCTCTATTAAACTTTCTCTGGTCGCAGAAATTCGAAGAACCTTTAAATTACACTATCTTACAAACAGCTCCTTTTTACTAACAACTCCACCGACAAAGTAATATGGCAAGCTCCTGAAAAATAAAGTTACTTTTTAGAAGTCGGGGGTATCCAACTACCCAGGCACTTCTACCCAGCCTGATTGATTGAAGAAAGTGCAAAATCAGAAGAACCTCTCTTAAATGTCCTTAAAATATACCCGAGTCTAAATGCCATGTTTTTAATACTGGTAGATTACCAAAATTATTAGGGAAATTGTTCTTATGTAGGTTTTCCTCGAAATTACTACATGCCTCTAATGAGAAACTAACTAGGGATGCGACATCGACAACAAAACATCCATGCGTTAAAACATTGATATTCAATATTAAAACATAGATGCTAATAAAACATCGCCCCAAAACCATCGATATTTTTAAACATGATGTTTATGAACTTTCATTTTTTAAAACTGGTTTAGTAACCTCTAAGATTGTTACTTCGGTTAGTCATGGAGGAGTGGGGAGGGGGGGGGGGTAATTTTACTCTCAGGTTGGTCTGACACAAATGACAGAAACCTGGTAGCTAGAGTCAGCGCATATTGCAGAATTTCCATTAAACATTTTATTACTTTTACCAGAAACTTGAGGACGAAATTACTGCAATTTATTAAAAAATCTTTTATTTTCAAATTAAATAATACAAAAGAAAATTACATATATTTACACCAATTTGAAGTACTGATGCAAAACCAACGTATGGGGGGAAAACTGAACAAGCTTTTTTTTTTTTTTTACTGTAAATAACAATTATTGGGGCTATTGGGGCATATAATTATTATTCATTGGTTGTTCATTGCCATTTGTCTCTAATCGTTCCCCCTTTTGCATTCGTCCTTTTCAGAATTCAGACTTACATTTACTGAGTGGGAAAATTACGCTACGTGGTTAATTTTTTTTTTATTATGGTACATTTTCATTTAAAACAAAAAAAAACAACCATCGAGACACGTAAAGCATCGAGCACAAAACATCGACATCGATGTCGCATCCCTAGAACTAACTCATTTGCTTGAACGACAAAACAAAAACTTCATGCTAAGTAAGGATTTAGATGGTCTGTGTCTGTTTATGATGTTTAATCGTTAGATAGCTTTCGAATCCAGCTAGAGCACTCTTAGAATTTCAACTAAATTTTTAAGGTAGTACATTGAAGATCCTAAACTTCATTTCATCTTCTTACACTGATTGCAGTTATAAAATTCCAATTTTATTAACCACTAAAGTTACGATTTCTTTTGAAGTAAACGTTGTTTTCTTTCATCGGGATAATTATAAGTAAGCTAAAATGTATCACTATGTATGCCATTAACAAAAAGAGGGAAATTATTTTCTATAACAGTAGAGTAAAAGAAAAATATACGGATTAAAAAATAATACTCGTCAAAACGGCAAGTGGGTGCAAAAACAATCATCAACACTCTCAGAATTATTGCTACTTAACAATACAATTGAATTAGGAAAATCGGGAAACTTCCAATTTCACGATATTCATCACTGATACAGTGTCTCACTAATTGTCACCTTCATTTTCATCTCAGTTATCCAGATCACGATCGCTCATATCAGTTCTACCTTCTTCGTCATGACTTATATGTGATAAGCTTTTTAGATTGATTATTTCGATTATTTGTTTGACATAAAAGACCTAAATTACTCCAGCAAAAGAACTTGAAAGTACAGTTCAAAAATGTGACAAAACTTGTCGGTTCGAGGAACAGCTTGTTTACTCAATACGAAAAATAGGGTAGAAAAGCATTTTAAACAGCGTCGTCAAAGTTTGGCAATGAAATCGCATAGGAGCAAGACGATCATACCCTCGAGGTGATAAATATAGATAGATAGATTGAATAAACATCTGAATCGCTGTCGATATATATTTCTATAGAGATGATAGTTATGTTGCCAGGTTATCAACAAAGGCGGCAGTTTTAAGCGAAAGCTTGTTTAACATACCTTGCAGAAAAGTTTCGTTGGTCTAAACACCGATATGACATCCTTATAGACCACAATATTATGCAAATGATTATTTATTAAATATTTTGCTATAAAGTACGATACGTTTTCGTGCTTCAACATCATATGATTACATTCATTATGTGCAACAGCCATAAAGGTAAATTCGTTTAATTAATACAGTTATGTAAGAGTTGTGTAAACGTAATACATAAAGTTACGTTTCTTCAAACGTCCATTTCGTATTATAATGGAGCATAACATTATAATAATCCTCATTTAGTAAATATATTGCTCTAAAGTGCTATACATTTTTGTTCCGGGAAATCATTCTGTTCCACAGTGTTAACAGAAATCTCAGTAAGTTTTTTACCATCAAGTTCATTTATAACGTGAAAGGTTAATAACTTGAAGTGCGAACTTATTGTTATGAAAAACGAGCCAGAACTTCTCTCATTTATGATTTATTTTAATTTTTTGAAAATTTATAAAAAAAAGATTAAATTGTAATTTCCATTTTGCGTATATTTCTGTTCTCGTATACAATACTAGCTGAATACCCGTGCTTCGCTACGGAGTACATTCAAATTAAATACAACGCTCAATGTATGCAATAAATGCTAAAAAAATATTTATAAAAAATCGCAACGGATATTTTAGAGACAAAATAATGTAGAAGAAAGTATTCAAATGAAATACAACGTTCAATATATGCAATTAATTTGTATATTTAATATCCATAAAACACACTCTTTTGAATTAAATTCATAAAAAACTTCCAACTCAGTGAGTCTAGTGGTTTAATTTTACCTTTTACCGTATTTTAATATTTCTTTTGTCAATTTGTTTCGTTGTTATGCACGCGACGTAAAATTTATTTAAAGTATCAAAAAAGTAAAGAAACCACGTGATCAGCATTTAATAAATTCAATTCTAAAAATTAATTTTTAAAATTCACCAAAAATCAGAAAAGGGGGGGGGGGATAAATATTTGAAATTTTTTTCATTTTAAAGGAATTTTTACGATCTTTCTCGTGATTTAAATTTTATAATCCTCAGGATATTATTGTAAATGCAAACTTAAAAAAAGTTACAAAAACAGTTTAAAAATTTAATTTTAAAAAAATCGAAGAATTTTTCAAAAATCTTTCTTAGTGCACTATAAGAAGAATCCACATGCAAAATTATAGCCCTTTAGGTCAAGCTGTTTGGTCTGTGCGTTATGTGTCTGTCAGTCAGTCAGTTAAAGAACTGTTTTATAAATATAGATAATGCCTAAATGACATTTGCATTGAATCAATGGTGAAGTGCTAAAACGCTCTTACTATTAGTGAGTTAAGGAAAACTTGTGGAAAACTAGAACGTTATTAATACTTCTAATATTCCACAATAAAGTAAAAAGGATAGCTACATGTTTGAAACTTCTTGGCTAAGGAGCATTAGAATTGATAGTATTGATTAGCATTGAAGAATTCACAAATGCTACTATAAACAATTCGAAACTTATAATCATCAATTTTAATTTATTGTTGAATTTAGGATGTGTCTATAGCTTTATATTCGTATTTGAAACTGAAGAAGTAGCTTTCAATTTTGAAAAAAATAAAAATACAAAATCTTTTAATGCATTAACTTTTCAGTTCGTAAACATAAGATTTTCCACTTACTAGAAAATGAATAGTTTTTTTCTCGTTAAAAATATATTTAATCTTCAACTGCGTCTCATTTAAGAACACACGTGCTCATTTCACCATATCCAACTTCCATCAGCTGTTTCATATCTTTATTTTTTTTCTAAGCAGGATAATCTATTACAGTTTGTTGAAAGATTGTCCACCACAGTTGTATAGCTGGGAATTATTTCTCAAATATTAATGGACGACAAAAATACTCATACATCAAAGACTAGCGAGAAAAGAAAAATGCGCCAGAACTTCTCTCATTTGTTTTGAAATCAATTACAATTCCATTTTTCACGGAGGGCTGACATGTTTACTTAAAAGGGTTTGTTGGTAAAAAAGTCTTTTAAAGACGTCTCAAACCCACTGTAACATAATTGGACATTTACGTACAAACTTCAAACGAGTTGTTCTAAAACAGTATGTATGACATATTTCAGATCTAAAGAATATTTTTTTTATTGTCTGAAAGAGTATAAAATTACTTTTGTTGTGCTATCAAACACTCAAACAGAAAACACTAATTATTAATATTAATACTATAGGGGATGAATAAAAGTAACATCTTAAACTAAAGTAGTTTAATGGTCATTTATAATATTAAATCATATATAAAAATCATTAATGAAGGATAGTTAGTAATTATGTCTAAGTAATTTTTTTTTAAATTTTGGTGCCCATAATTTTGTTTTGCTAGATCTAATATCTTATTTCTACTGGAATAAATCATATAATAAGTAAAGATCTTACAGTTTTAAACTTCGCTCAAACATACAGTTTCAAGAAAAATCATAAATGAGGCCAATCGATGGAAATTAAAGTTATCGGTTACTTTTTGAGTGGGTATATTGCAAAACAATCCTCAGGATGGTCTACCTCTCTTCTTTCTTAAGAAACGGGTGAAATTATTGAGAAATTCTACATCATTGAAAACTTATTTTTTAAACAACTTCAAATGAAGTATCATGGCAAATAATTAAAATATATATGTATGATGTAATTTATCTTCAAGTTTGTTTTTTTTAAAATTATTTTTATTTATTTTTTTTTAGTGTGGAGGCACTTGTCTCGAAGAAATTCGCCTATAATTCACCGCAGTTTTGCTGGCCATTTTATTATGGGGGTGCCATATAGGCAGACCAGCATTGCCCCCTATGAAGTGACGACACAAACGGAGGCATTTTAGTGGCGCTTCGCCTAGGATTCGATCCGAGCACCCTCAGCACCGAAAACCAGCGCGCTGTACCACAAGGCCGCCACGGTCCCATTATCTTCAAGGTTTGAAGTCTCTAATGCATCTTTTTCTCTAACTCACATTTGACTGACTCTGTGGTATATGAGTCAAAGTCGTATGATTTTTTGAAAGGGGATACATATCACGGGATTCTGAATCATGTCCAAAAATAACTTTACCGCGAGTGCATTGGAGAGAATCAAATAGTCGGGTATTTCGTATTTGAAATAGGAATTTAGAATACGCGTTAGCTTTTCAAAGGCAGTTAATAATGGTGGGGCCTCTTTATCTCTCTCTCACACACACTCACACACACATATACAAATATATATATAATCGATTAGTAAGGTAAAACCTAATAGTTTTCTATTTTTAAGACAATTATTCTTCTTTAAATTAATTTCAATTTGAAAATGTTTTTGACAATTAGGATGAAATAACTATCAGATATATAAGCGTGACAGTGAAGATAATTGGGAGTAACCTCAAACTCGTAGCATAATGAAATTCATTTGTTAAGTCATTTTTACATACACCGCTTAGGTGCAATTTTGCATTCGCTTTTAAATTTAAGAGACCTCTTCAGAAATGTACTGCAGTGCCGATAAGTATCTTGTATTTCAAAATCTGTATGTGTACCAGACAGGCTGAGAATTGGTAATTTATTTTACTCCTGAGACAAAACAATCTATATTATTGTAATGAAGGACAGCCTTCCAGAAAATAGAATGACCAAGAGTAGAGTGATATGTTAGCTGCTTAAAACTAAGTAACCCATTAACGCAGTGATTCCCAACCGATGTGCAGCGGCACTTCAGGATGCCATCAGATATTTTTTGTTTAAACAAATATATATTACTAGGGCTTACTCATAATAAATATTGAGTTGAATTAATGACTTTCCCGCCCGACAGATTGTGACACAAATCGATGCACTCGTTCCTGAGGGTTGAATTAGCTTCCCTCACGCGCACGACTGTCACGATTGAATCAAACATGCGTACTTTATCATAAATCGGTAGTCTCGCGTTAATAAAACAAAACTCGTCTTAGCGGACTCCATTACAGTACTCTGATGCAATACTATACCGAATCCCATGGCTGTTCCTGAAACTGTATTGATATATCCTAATTTAGACAAGAGAAACTCGGCTAAACACACAGGGACAAATATCAATGAAAAACTTTTCAATAATCTGTAAATAACTAAAAATATTTCAATTCCTCTTTCTACAAATTAGTAAATTTGTAAAACACTCTTGTATAATTCTACATTACAGGCCTACAGTACACGTCATTCAAAACTCTTCAGTAGAAGTGTATTGACAAATTCATAGTATAATTGTCTCATAAAAGTTTATTCTATAAGTCTGTAGTACAGGTCTTTGATAGATCCTTGCGTTGGGCGAACATGATTAAAATAAGCGAAAACCAATACAAAGAATCCTGAATGTATCAACGTTTCTTTAATACGCTCTACAAGTTATCTCACAGAAACATTAAGATTAAAGAACCTTTATGAATTTATAAATTTGACTGTGTTGGCTTGGGGCACCTTTCTCAGGTAAAGTAATTTACAGTCGGACCTCTATTTAACGAAGTCGCTAAATCCCGAAAAAAGTTCGTTATATGGAAAATTCGCTAAATAGAGATTCACCTTTATAAATACTTTAAACTACACAAAACATATTTTAAATTCATAAACACTAAATATTATTAATAAAGGTAATTGATCACACCTTTATTTTGTAAATTAATGTCTATTTCTTGTATATATCTTACCCATCAAACAGAAATCTGCAAGGAAACAAGAATAAAACAAAACATTTTCCGGGAATACACTGTATTTTCAATTAAAAACATTATATTAAAATTAATGAATTTTAATGACTATTTCATTTATTATAAGAAGTAATTTTAAGCATACATTACCACATGCGCCCTTACATTTAATTACTGATAAAGTCTGTTAATTTTGTCTGAGTTTTTTGTTTGAAAAAGTGATTTCTCTCATAATAAGTCTCATCTTTGCAATGCCACCAAAACCCCCTTCAGGTGTATTTTCTTCAAACTGCAACCCGCGTCGGAATGTGTTAAAAGAAAGTTAATGTGTTAAATGTGTTAAAAGAAAGAATAAGCTTGAAATGTTCAGAGAACATTTTGAGAAATATGGAGAAAAAAAATATTGTATCACAAGAAATAGTTCGTTAAATAGAGAATGCACTTCGCTATTTGGAGGTTATATTTCGAAATTCACAAAATGTTCTTGGTTCCAAGTAAAAGTTCGCAAAATAGAGAAATTCGCAAAATAGAGGTTCATTAAATAGAGGTCCGACTGTAATTTATAAAATATACCAACGACATCCTGTTTTTTTTTTTTACTTTAACACTCTGGAATCTTTTAATCTTTCACAATCAATATGAAATAGCACATTTGACAATGCAATTTGCTTAATTCATCACCAGCTTATAAAGTGAGAAAGGAAAAAGTAACTTACGTTATGCAGTCTTGAAAAAAATCTTGGTCATGCAATACGCACAGTCTATATCTCTGCAAAACGACCATTAATTTTGTTCGTAGTTGGTAGTTACGTAAATTGCAGCAACTGTGGAAGCTTGTACTTCTTCAGACAGTCAATTAATTCCTCGAGATCATCGAAGTAAATCAGATATTGAATGTGTTGGTTCCACACACTTCGTTCGCGTTTTCGAACAATAATTTAGTATGTATTTAATAAATTTACATTCTTGACAGCGTGCACATGAAGCTGTAACTAATAGCATACTCAGGATAAGTAAAGCAAGTTGTTAAAGAATTATATGCTTTTTTTTCATTCCACAGTAATCTACTGGAATATTTTGACCGAAATTAATTTTGGTAATTTATGACTAAACCGTCTAATGATTTCAAACTTTAAAAAAAGAAAAAGAACACGTTCATGCTACATAACTGTTAGTAAATAATTCTCGATACTTTCGGATATTTTTAATTTAAAAAATATGTGGAAAAGTTTTAACATGACGTTATTTTCAAATATATTTTTAGGTTTTTTTTTTTTTTTGGGGGGGGTGTATTTCACTTTCGTTACTTTTAGTTCCATATTACATAATGATATATTATGATACACTTAAGCAACTTTTCTTAACACAAAAAAGCTTGCTATTACACAAATCTGTTATGCAAGTTCATTGTACAAGCCCTCAGTCTGTCCTTGTGTTGGCTTAATATGACCAAAATAAACAACGAAAACAAATATAAAACTATCTGAACGTTTCTTCAATACGCTCTACAGGTTAACTTGTAGAGACAGTAAGGATAATGTATCGTTATGAATCCAGAAATTTTACAGCTGTTTTGATCACTCGCTTTAGATATGGCAATTTGATTAGTATAATTCACTTACGGTATCCTTTTTTACTCAAAACTTACAGCAGTTTTCAAGAACTGCTATATTCCTTTCTGAAGTTGCAAACAATAAGTTTATAGCAGTTTACATTTTGAAGTAAATAAAACAATTAATACGTACATATTATACATTCCTAAACTTCTCTCTGACCGAGCAACTGAAACATGTAAGTAAATGACGTAGTAAACTCATTCCGCAGCTGTCACTGACCAGGAAGGATTGACATTAAAACAATGATTAAGCAATACGATACCATAAAAACATAAACTTTAAGTTCAGTTAAAGTCGCAGCGAATGAGACATCACAGTTGCAAAATTTGCTTTGCCAGAACTCCCAGTTAAATAAATATAAACACAACTGCTTATCATTCACTCATTAAAAAGTAAAATCGTTTTCTTAAAAGTGTTCAACTGATTTAAAATACAAATATATCTAGTGCAACTTTTCTATCCGGCAACTTATTCGATGGCCGCCCCTCTAAACGGCCATATTTTGCTCTTAACCGATTCAGACTCCATTGTGCCGATGTCATAAGGAAGACCTCTTTTCTACGGCAACCTCTCAAAATGGTCACATTTTTTCGGAACCATTACTGGCCGCCATAGAGAGGTTTCAATATATATTCAAAAACATTTTACGTCTTAAGAAACGTGGTTTAAGGAGGATGGACGGCATATCATGCATATACTATATTAATAAACAGTATTGTCAGTCAAGCAGGGACGGCTCCAGTCCAGAGCTTTTTTTTTTTGGGGGGGGGGGGGCGAAGCAAAGTCGGGCAGACTGTGTCGGGCAGACTGTGAGAGAAAGCTACTGCTACAATTTACTTCATTTTGGTCTTAAACAAAGGATTGTAATCTGTAGATTTGTCAAATTTGGTTTTTGTAACCGCGATTTTTATTAATGAGCTATAATTTACAATTAAAATTTTATTTCTGCGCATACTCAGTGGCATGTTTCAATCTTGCTTTAGAAACTCACTGTTTCTACGCATGCTAAGTGACATGTTTCAATGCCGAGGAGTCTCTCTAGATCTCTCTCTGCCATTTTTATGTTAATTATGTTTCTGAAATATAAAATTAAACCTGATGGAAATTGTTTATTTTGCGCTGTTTAATTAGCGACAATTTACAATTAAAAATTTGCTTTCTGCGCATGCTCAGTGACATTTTTAAATCTGGCTCTAGATACTCACTAAGCACGAGGCCGCTTAAAGATTAAATTGTTTCTGCGCATTATTATGATTTTGACGTCAAATGACGTCAAATTTGAACGGCATGTTATTGAAGAAGGCGGAAAGCTTATGGCAGAAGAAAAAAATTAGGTTCAAATTTTAGCAACAGATGGCGCAGTAAGTGGCAGAATCACGGCGAGAAATGAGAAATGATTCGTAAAACAACGGCTAAGGTGTAAGTTACACATTAAAACGCATTGACAAACTAGAATTGTTGAGTAATTTTATTTGCATGACTGTACATATCTCATCGAAAGGGACAAATCGGTTTCAAGAGTGTTGCGGCGACATACCACATAAGAACCATTCATCAAAGAAGTTCGGAAATGTCGCGAGACTGGCGCAAAACATGTTCAATATGGTGTCCACCGTTGTGTGCAACAAGTTGAAAGCGACAAACAGCATGTTCCACAACGGATCGCAGTGTCTCCGGGGTGATGTTCAGAATGTGTTGCGAAATGCGTGCCTTTAATTCCGTTAAATTTGCAACTGGAGCACGGAACACAACATCTTTGAGATAACCCCACAGCCAGAAGTCACACGCAGTAAGATCAGGTGATCGGGACGGCCAGGCTGTAGGGAAATGACGGCTGATAATTCGACCATTTCCGAAATGGCGCCTCAACAGCTGCTTCACGGGATGTGCAATGTGCGGAGGAGCACCATCTTGCATAAAAATGATTTCATCCACACATCCACGCTGTTGCAGAGCTGGAATGACGTGGTTGCGAAAAAGAGACGCAAAGCGCTGACCAGTGACGGTAGCGGTAACAGGACCGGAAGCACCCGTCTGCTCGAAAAAATATTACTGTAGGATGAATCATGCCGTAAAGCCGCACCACTCCGTGACCTTTTCAGGATGAAGTGGTACGGGGTGCGTTGCCAGTGGATTTTCTGTTGTCCATATTCAACAATTCTGGGTATAGACGTACCTTGTCAGATGGAAATGGACTTCATCTGTACACAAAATTTTCCACGTTCATTCATTATCCACTTCCATGCGACCAAGAAATTCTAACGCAAACGTCTCCATTGCTGGCAGGTCAGACGGAAGAAACTCCTACACATTGCCAATTTTGTACGGATAGCATTGCAGGATGTTTCGTACAATTTTAAGCACCGCGCTCGTAGGCCTGTCCAATGTTTGGGCTATTCATCGTGCACTGCACGGTTGCAAACCACCGGCCGACCCCTCCTGTATTGCTGTGGCCACTTCTTCAACTACCGTCGAATGCACTCGTTTTCTCCCTCTACCAGATTGCACATCAAACGAACCTGTCATTTCGAATTTTTGCATCATTTTCTTCAGACCCACGACACTCATTGAACCAACGCCTTCTTTTATACCCTTCAGTGTCCTGAAATTTTCCAGAACTACTCTTGCACAATCATCGCTCTTGTAATACAGCTTTACCAGCAGAGCGCGGTCCTACAGTGAGACACCCATGGCGAACGTCTGAGACGCAAAATGAGGAACAGCCATTTACCTGGCGGTTTTATAACACTGAAATGTGTCGTGCGAATGACAGGTATTTTAATTTACATCTTCTGCCGCTTACAACGCTATCTGGTGCTAACTTTTAAAACTAATTTTTTTCTTCTGCCATACGCTTTCTGCCTTCTTCAATAACATACCGTTCAAATTTGACGTCATTCTCATCAGTGGTTCTTTTTTTCTAGCGTTTTGAAACTTAAACTTTAATTATAATCACACTTTATATATATATATAAGAAATAAAAATCGTCTCATTTTAAATTTAAACTCATTTAGTATGAGGTTTACGATTATATAACTTATAGCTATGTAAAAAAAAAATACACCGGGCTTTTTTTTGGGGGGGGGGGGGGCAATTGCCCCTATTCCCCACAAAAACATAAACTTCAAGTTTAGTGAAAGTTGCAGCGAATGACACATCACAGTTGCAAAATTTGCTTTGCCAGAACTCCCAGTTAAATAAATATAAACACAACTGCTTATCATTCAGTCATTAAAAAGTAAAATGCATTGCGGCTCCAAGAGGGGAGGGGAGCAATTGCCCCTATTGTCTCCCCCCCCCCCTTGGAGCCGCCAATGCAGTCAAGTTAAGAACATATATGTATTTGTTGAATCATCATTCTCTCCCGCAGGTTGTTACAAGTAACGCCGTCTCTTGGCGACTAGTCATAACAACCGTTATGACTAGTTGCCAAGAGATGGCGTTACTTGTTGTAACATGGGTAACGAAAGAATTGAGACATCACATTGAATTACCCAAGAATAGTGCAGGGAATAGATATTTTTTCAAGTGTACTAAAACTTTTGGTGATTTCTTATAAAAAATAATTTTTAATTGACAAAACTAAGAGTTTGACTGAATGTTTCATTTTTAAATAGGTTAAATCTTCGGTGAGAACATGACTCTTCTCTCACTTAGTGGGAACATCTACCTGGAAGGCAGATCTCTTTCCCAGGTATTCCTAACTAGAAATTCAGAGGGTATTTGTGGTATTTTTATATTTCATGGTAGCCACAATCGTCAAATCATTTATCTTTCATTCTTGACCAGCTTATATTCCACGGAACCAATTATCACAGGTTATATTACGGTTCTATTTGTAGAGGCATTTAGTGAATCGAACGAGTGATTGGGTTGGGATTTTTAATGTTTGCTCTGATTGATCCAATTCTTACCTGAAACTTAGAAGGCTGGCGCCACGAATCACCCTTCCACAGTGAAGACAAGCAGGGCCCGACTTAGCCTAATTGGGGCCCGGGGCAAAAACTTCTTTGGGGGCCCCCCTCTGCTTCACTACTTCAGTAATGAAGAACCGAACTTTATGGAGGTATTTAAATTTTTCACCTCATTACAGATATATAACAAGAAAATTGACTAGAACCTAAAATAGCCATAAAGTCCCCCCCCCATCCAATGGTCAGACGAAATATCGTTCTGTCCATTTTATTGATTTTCTGACAATTCTATATCCATCATTAAAAGGGTTATAGCACATCTAAAATAAGTTCATTACGGAAGGAAACGTAAAATAAACTTTCTAATTCATTTGGGGCCCCCCTCTAATGTGGGGGCCCGGGGCAACTGCCCCGTATGCCCCTGCCTTAATCAGGCTCTGAAGACAAGATGTTGACTGAAGCATGTGTAGGCTCAAAGCTTCATCCAAGGACGAAGGGTGGTGGTGGAGGCAGCGTTGAAGAAACCTTAGCTGCCTGAGAGGCAGGTTTTCCTACCGAAGGGTTAGCGTAGTTATGGAAAATCTTTTATAATCTTGGGCTGAAAACGTACCACTAATAGTATTTTTTAAGTTGCTGCCGTGCCGGGCAGTTTTAAACATGAGATAAACATGATGGGTAGTTGGGTGGAGTGAAAAAAATGAATTTTTGATTTTCGGAAACGGGTACCTTTCAATGACTGTGTATGAGGCTTAGTAACAATTCTGTAAAATATTTCATTTTTACGACGTCATCTTGAGTCTGCGCATTTGACTTAAAGTTTCGAAATTTTTGAATATTTTTAGATTTTTAAATTTTTTTAAAAATCTAAAAGTATTGGAAATGAAAAACTTGATGACGGGTGGTTATTAAATGGCAAAGCAAGGCCTAAAATATACAAAGAATTTTTTAAAACCATCTTAGATTATGGTTTCAGTCAGCGCATTACGCCCAAAGTTCATCAAATTTCTCGAAATTTTCAACATTTTTATAACTCAATATTTCCGCTCAATATTTATTTAAAGTGTCATCATAACTTTCTCTTATTCCTTTTTTTATTATTACCTCGCATTGTGCAATGCACAATGCACAATGCGAGACAAATAAATAAAAAGCATGTGTCAACGTTTATGATGATTCACGGACTCCGTGGTCCGTGCGAGTGAGTTAGCGTTGACCTTGACGGTGCAGACAAGGTCGCCACGTGAGACGTCCCCCTCCCCTTCCTGACCTCATTAGTCGATAGTCGTGCTTTGGCGGTGAGAGTGGCAGGTGATGCAATATATTCAGTCCTCGATTCATGTAAGTTTTAATTTTTTATTGCAATGTTTGAATTAGAGTTATCTGTGACAATTTAGACTCGGTTATGGCGTCCGCCAGAACTCGTGGCAAGAATTTATCTCATCCTATCATAGGTAGTGGACAGGAAATGGGTGAGTCTGTACTTCCTACCCGTCTAGATGTTTTAAAGTACTACAATTATGTTTGGGAATCTGAAAATGAAAAAAAATGTCAAAAATCCTAGTTTTTTACAAGTATCTAATTTTGTTGTAGACAAAGGGATTTTCATATGGAACAAAGCGTCGATTCCATGTGTTACCTCTAAAACTATAAGTTATTTTATATAAAAAGAAGTTGTTTTACTGCAATCACTCAACAAATATCACAAACGTGACAAAGGCAAGGACAGTTTCGAAAAAAAAACTAGCAGACTTTAACAATCGAAGTGAGGGAATTGTTTGATGTCAGTTCGTGCAAATGTAAAGATTTTCTACTTTGTGAATGTAATCGTGATAAAAAGGTTCCGATTCTAAAACGTGAATTTTTGACTGATCAAAGAACTGTTCGAAAAATGTCTATAGGACGTGTTGATATTAAATTGACATTAGCAAATACACAAAAAAACGCAAGAAAGATGGTAGAAGAAGAAAAATTTTGTAAGAAACGTCGTGAGGTACATGACACTAGCTTCTATGGCGACAAAAAGAACATATTGAACTTGAGCGATCCCTCTCAAGATGTAGGTTCCATTTCAGAATATTTGGGTGTTGTTTTAGAAGAACCAGTTCCCGGCCCTTCTTCAGCTACAAAGGAAAATAACCAAACAAGGCTGACAATACCATCGTTTTCCCGAGTATGTGACAGGTATGGTGTACCTGATCGTGCAGCGGCAGATTTAGCCTCTGCTCTTTTACACGATGTTACGTCGGCTAGTTCTTTAGAAAATGTTACAAATGAGGTGGTTATTGACAGGAGTAAAGTAAGACGAGAGCGAATGAAAGCCCGATATGGAGTTATCAACAAGGAGATTAGCGTGGAGTCCTGTAATATACAAGCCCTTTACTTTGATGGAAAACTTGATGACACCTTTCGTTTAAATAAGACAGAAGATGGCAAAATGCACAGAACAACTGTTAAAGAAAACCACATTTCACTAATAGAGGAGCCTAAATCGAGTCATTGGTTACACAGTTCCGTTGTCTGGGAAAGCCATTGACATTGCAAATTCTACATTAGAGTACTTTTTTGAAAATAACCTTGCAATGTCGGAAATTGTTTGCATTGGTTGTGATGGACGCACTACAAACAAAGGAAAATACGAAGGTGTAATTAGGAAACTAGAAGAAAAACTTGGTAGACCTCTGCAGTGGGTCATTTGCCAATTGCAATCGAATGAACTTCCTTTGCGACATTTATTGGAAAAGCTAGATGGACCTACTGGTGGACCGAAAGGATTTGTTAGGCCTGTTGGTCGAAGCTTAACAACATGTCATACTTTGAAATCAGTTCAGTTTGAGCCCATAGAGTTTGTCATTGATCAGATCGATCGTGGCAATAAAAATGATTTGAGTACTGACCAACAGTATCTTTATGATATGAGCAAGGCAGTTTCGACTGGGAAAATATTCCAAGAATTAGAAAACAGATGTCCAGGAAAGCTTTCCCACGCCAGATGGTTGACTACAGCAAACAGAATCTTAAGACTGTATGTAGCTACTACTACTCCAACTCAAACTTTAAAAGAGCTCGCAACTTTCATTGTAAAAGTATATGCTCCTGGCTGGTTCAGGATCAAGTGCAATCCAAAAGTTACTAAAGGAGCTACGAACTTGTGGGAGACTATAAAGAGTTGCACATATCTCTCTGGGGAAAATCAGAAAATTGTATTCGAATCCATTCAAAACAATGCATACTTTGTTCACCCTGAAAACAAGCTGTTATCCATGTTGGTTGATAAGAGAGAGCATATAAAGAAACTGGCTTTAAGACGTATTATCAACGCTCGATCTAGAACACAAACCAACAAACAAGTGAGAATGTTTCACATCCCAAAAAATAGACTTTGGAGCATCAGAATACATCGATATCATTTCTTGGCATGATGTGGAAGTTACAGAGCCACCTCTTACACGTCATTTGACAGTACAGGATTTACAGAGATTACTGGAAGCTGAGAATTTAAATATGATTTCTGAATGCACTCTTTTTTGAGCTTCCATCACACACTCAAGCGGTCGAAAGAGCTGTCAAAGAGGTCACTGCCTCTTCAAAATTGGTCTGTGATCACAAGAAAAGAGAAAGCTTAGTAAAAACGAGGATGTTTGATAGAAATATCTGGCCGATCTACGACACAAAGAAACAATTTAACTGTTAAAAACTTATCTAAGAAATGTAAATGTGTGCTCTCATTGGTTGGGTGGAGGGGGGGGGGCACGGGTGGGACTCGAAGTGCAACCACCTCCTCGTGGTGAGTACTGGGTAATTCTCCATGAGCTAGCGAAGAGTTGCACAATGCGAGGTAGTAACAAAAGGAATAAGAAAAAGTTTTGAAGACAATTTAAGTGAATATTGAGAGGAAATATTGAGTTATAAAAATGTTGAAAATATCGGAAATTTCGGGAAATTTGATGAACTTTGGGCGTAATGCGCAGACTGAAACCATAATCTAAAATGGTTTTAAAAAATTCTTTGTATATTTCAGGCCTTGTTCTGCTATTTAATAACATCCCGTCATCATTTTTTTCATTTCCAATACTTTTAAAAATTTTTTAAAAATCTAAAATAATTCAAAAGTTTCAAAAGTTTCAAATGCGCAGACTCAAGTCGTAAAAGTGAAATATTTTACAGAATTGTTACTAAGCCTCATACACAGTCATTGAAAGGTACCCGTTTCCGAAAATCAAAAATTCCTTTTTTTCACTCCACCCTAATGGGTAGTGCTTGACTTTATCTGGGCCACACCCTCGGGAGTCGGTCTTACTAGTAATTGGGGACAGTTTTGAATAGGGAAAATACAGTTTTTTTTCTAGAATTTCATTGGGACAAGTTTAAAAGGCACCATATAAATTCACGATGATGAACTCATAACTTCTCATAAACTTTGTAGTACAATCATTTATACCCATATCCAGGCCGATCCCTCGTGGTCCAAGAGGCTAGTTTTAAAAACAGAGCCTTTTCTAATTTTCCGAGACTCTTAAGCAATGATTGTATCACTATTAAAAATAGACTACTTAACAGATGAACGGACATTTTGGGAAAAATCAGTATTAAATAGATAGAAAAGTTAAATTTATTTTCAAGAAACAAAAATTTTAAGAATGACAGAACTTAAAAGAAGCAAAAGTAAATTATAATTTATTATGTAATAGAAATAATTACTAAATAATTATCTTAGCCTTTATTGCAGCAAATGGCTCGATTGTGTCTCTACGATTTATTGTTTTCTACACCGTCATTTTCTACTACGGCTAGATCATCCAATTGCGCTTCGGTTATTGACAGTGTTAGTAGAATTTTTAGGGCTACATAAATGTTTGGAAACAGGCGTTGAAAATTAATTTCTTATAATCTTAAATTAAACCGTTAAAAATAATATAGCCTAAATAATCGATTATATGTGAGTATATTTACGAATTTCATCATATATTAGACTGGCTGAACACCAGTGCTTCGCTACGGAGTATATTCAAATTAAATACAATGGTCAATGTATGCAATTAATGCAAAAAAGAAATAATAAATAAATAAATTTATAATAAATACAACGGTCAATGTATGCAATAAATGCCAAAAAAATGTATTTATAAAAAAATGGTAACGATATTTTTATAAATAAAATAATGTAGAAGAAAATATTCAAATTAAATCTAATAGAATATACTAAAGAATATAGTACAGTTTGAGGAACATTTCATTTATTGTATTTCAATATTGTTTTTGATAATGTCCAATCTTCTGCCGCATTAGAAAGAAAAAAAAATTGTTGTCAATTTATTTCGTTGTTATGCATGTGACGCAAAACTAGTTTAAAGTATCACCAAAAGAAAAGAAACCACGTGATCAGCATTTAATAAATTAGATTTAAAAATGAATCTTTAAAAATTTACCAAAAAACAGAAAATGGAGGTAAAGATTAAAAAATGATTTCATTTTAAAAGAATTTTTATGATCTTTCTCGTGATATAATTTTTTTAAATATCAAACTATTTTTTTATATTCAAACTTAGAAAAAGTTACAAAAACAGCTTAAAAATTTAATTTAAAAACATCTAAGAAGAATTTTTCAAAAATCTTTCTTATTGCAACCCTAAACTATAAGAAGAAACACCATGCAAAATTTCAACCCTTTAAGTCCAGCGGTTTGGTCTGGGGCTTTATGTAAGTCAGTCAGTCAGTCACTTGCGGAACTGTTTTATATATACAGATTAAACAACTAATATTTTTTCGTTTATCCGTTACAAATTTTGTATTTTTAATCTGTCTCATTTTGGCGCCTCATTCAATTCGGCGCCTGAGTCAGTCGCCTCGCCGTCTCACCTTTCGTTAAGCCGGCCATTCACGTAGACTTCCGTCATCTGGGGCGGCGGGAATTTTCGCGCCTCGGATACCTGGCATCAGCCACTCACGGGGAATCTCGGTGTCTGAGGCGCCGGATATTTTCCGTCTCGTCCACCTGCCTTCGCCCATTCGTGATGCCCGATTTAGCTCAGTTCGATGTTATTTTAATAACATCGGCACAGTGAGTTGGCAAAACTTCATGATTTAATACAATTTTATAAAATTATGCCATTTTCTTTGCTTTTTCTTTTTATTAATTAATACATTTAATAAACTAAAAAATAAAGATGTTTACTCAATAATAATAATTGTCGTATTGCATCAGTTATTTATTCCACGTGGCTCTCCAAATCCATACTAGCCTCTTCATTATTCAATTATATATCTAAATTGTAATTTATATTTAATTTTGAAGAATGGAATGTAAGAAATCTTAAAAAAAAATGAAGTCGATACTACAATTAGAACCGATTTTATGGCCAAATGTATAAAGCTAATAGTACAGTGATTTTTAGAAAATTAAACTTTAAATGGGGGCTTGTGGCGGCCCAGTGGTACAGCGCGCTGGTTTTCGGTGCTGAGGGTGCTCAGATCGAGTCCCAGCGTTGCGCCACGAAAAATGCCTCCGTTCGTGTCGTCCCTTCATAGGGGGTAATGCTGTCCGCCTATATGGTGCCCCCACAATAAAATGGACAGTAAAAAACTGCGGCGTAGTAAGGGCCAATGTTTGAATACAAGTGCCTCCGCATTGGTTAAAAAAAAAAAAAAAAAAAAAAAACTTTAAATGGCTTTTTCTGAAAACTTATTTTTCAAACTTGTGCGCACTATTTCTTCAAAACCAATGGTCACAAATTGCTAAAATTTTGTATACAAGATATCTAGTATGTTTATATAATTTCCACCTAAATTTACGTAAGTACATAATATTAAATTTTACAGCATTTTTTTTTAAAAACATTTTATGATATTTCTTGTACATTACGATGCTTTTAAATATATATTTATGTGAATAATATATATTTAAAATATATATTATAAATATATATTTATGTGAATGTTTTAAAAATATATTTATGTGAAATAGGGTAGTTATTTTAGGTGTAGATTAAAATATTACCTACGGATAGAATACATACAAATAATTTAATATATATATCTCATATTTAAAAAAAAATCTGCACGCAGTGTATTCATTATTCATAAAACATTAACTTTTGTTTTATATAAAATAATTTCTAATAATCTCCCAATAATTCTGCTTTTGTTTTCTATCATATAAAGCTTTGTACATTTCACTCTAAAAAATTGGTTTAAATTAATAACAAATTAACTGTTTGACAACACATTAAGCTTGGTAGTAAAATCAGTGCATTTTTGTGAGACCAAAGGTGGTCTCCCCGCTTTTAAACAAATAATATTACAAAAATTACAAAAAAATTAAATATTTAGAAAAATTTGAAATAAATGATATTTTGTAATAAGTTTAATTTTGTTTATTTACTTATTTATTTGAAAAATTGTTTATTCATAAATTTTCTATACAGTTCAATGAACGATATTAAAAATTCGGGATTAAAGAATAATTTTTCAGCTTCCATTATGTTCGAAAACATGCGGTAAACTGCAGGCTAACTTTCAGGCGCCTGGTAAGCGTACAGTACCCCACTCACGGAGACTTTTCGCGCCAGGAATTCGGTCTGGACTGAAATTCCAGACACAACATTTTTATCATCTGACGTCTCACCAAGACACCCCACTGACGGAGACTCTTAGTGCCTGAGGTACCAAAAGCCCGTCATCACAGATGACGGAAGTCTACGTGAGTGGCCGGCTTTACTCATTAAAGCGAATCTCGCTGTTGCCAAATGCTTTGTTTATATCAGGTTTGAATTTTAGTAATATGATTAGATCATTTTAATAATTCACCAGCCGAAGTTGGTAATATTCACTTCACTAGCTTTGTTTTGCCATAAAAATAAACTTTTGAAGAATGACATTTCGAATTTTCAATATTCCTCCATCTGAATTCTTTTTTCTATCATCCCGTTATTTTCAAGTTTCAATTATTTCAAAGACATTTCTCAAATTAACAAAATTGTATTTCCACCCGAAAACAGGATTGAGAATCGATTAATTGCATTTGTGTTCCTTCCATATTCAGTCTCCCGGAAACCTCCGAAGAGTTTTAATCCGCTAATGTTGTGTCTAGACGTGAATTAATTTTTGGTGTTTCTGAGAATTGACTGAACTTTGCAAATCGCGAAGGAAATGCGTTGATTATTGACCTTTTAAAAGTAAACTCTGCAGGTTACGAAGGCCATGTCTTAAAAATTCGGCGCACGTAACGAAATAAGCGAAGTGCAATTATAACAAAGTTATCATGAAAATAAATATAATAAAAAATTCGTATACTTCGTTAATTCTCACTCCTAAATAACGTTTGGTCTGTTTTTAATTTCATTTACATCTGTGAATCCATGAATACAAAAATGCTCAATATATCATAAATGCTTTCATATCAGCTATTTCGCTGCAAATGTCGTATACGGATTGCTGCAAGTGTTTGCAGGGCCCGATTTAGAAAATTTTTGACTGCATATAACATATAATAATACAACATATTAACTGTAATACAACATATTAACTTCATCATTAAAATACCAATACAATGCAACCAGAAAAACTTATTAATCCCTTATATACACTACAACATACATATGATGAACAATACATATAACTACAGATATGATGAACCAATCAATGAAATCTGAAAGGATATATTTAAAAAAAAATTGCTATTAAAAAAGGTAAAATTGAAAAAAAATGAATTGGGAGTTTTTCTTTTTCTTTTAAAATAAAAATTTTGGGGGGAGGGGGCGAACATTCGGGGGATCCTAGTCCCGAGCCTACCAGGCCTAATGGAAAATCAGAGCCTGTGTGGTTGTACACAATCAAATTTTATTGTTAAATTTTAATCCTGTTCCTAAATGCATCGAATAAAACATTACGTCAAGAGCATATATAACACATTATTCACCGAAATTTTTATTGACTGGTCACGCTCGTTAACTCTCACAGTAAACACGAGTTAACTCGAGTTAGCTGTCAGATAAACTCGAGTTAATTTGTTACTGGTTATCTGCGTTTGAGCATCAGAAAACGCCTTTACTCGTGACTGGTAAGCAATAAGTTTAAGGTCCGACAAAAATGTGTATCAGATAAATCAGTTTCGTATTATGACGTATGATAACATAATTTCACCCCAAAATGCGTCATATTTCTTAAAGGATTCGTTTCTAAAGCCTTCTTTACACTGCATCCATCAGTGTCAGCGTTTCAAACGGCAAATAATTTTAACCAATGTCAGACCTTAATGATTTCGTGGCTAATATTATGCAGGTTTGTAATTGGTTAAAATTTCGACATTGCGATTAACACCGACGCTGATGGGCGCAATGTGAACAAGGCTTTAGAAGCGAAATATTTAACCAATACGATACATTTTAGGGGGAGGTATTTTACGTCATCATACGTTTAGGGCATTTTTATTAAATTTCAAACATTAACCTTTGAGCGGGCGCACCAATTTTTGGAACACTAGCAGGTGCGCGTTGCGTAAAGTGCAACGTCTCTTTCATACTTGATTTTTCCTTTTGCAATAAAATTTTTCTTTTGAAATTGAAAATCATTATTCTGAGTTTTATGACAAGATATAATTTGTTGATAATATCGAGATATATTTATAATTAAAGACCAAAGAATGCAGATACAATCGCCTTATTTCAAAACAACCCGGTTTATTGGATCTAAGGACAAAATGCGAATGGATTCCTATTATGTCCAAACACCTAAAAAACGATGAGATTGTCCATCTTCGTGATATGTGGGATACCGTATAACAGCTGCACATTGGATCGACTCAATCAACTCCTGCTCTTGTCGTATTGTAATCTAGTATAATCGTTGGTTTACCACGGTTAAATCAGGACTAACAAATCAGTGGAAAGAAATACATGGGTCAGAAAATCAGACTTACATTAGAAAGGGTGTACCTATAAATAGAAACTGCTTAGATTATTCAAACCTTACATGTAAAAGCCAAACATTAAAAATTACGAAAATGTTGCACTTTATACACGGGCGCCCCGCTGAAGGATTAAATTACATAATTCTTTATTGCACAGTTTCATTAAAACGTAGAAATATAAAATAATTTAATTGCGTTTGTATCTGAAGTGGATTCAATTTTCGAAAGACTCTTATAATATATTTCATAGTTACTCAACGCTGAAATCTTCTTTTAATACCATTACCAGATTAAAGTTTTAGATATATATTATATGATGGCCATTAGTAAATGTATTTTAAATTTCAGTACGCTAAAAATTGGCAAAGGCAATTTAAAGTCATTTATATAAGATATATTTTTCCCTGTGATTAAAATTTTAAAAAATACACATTAAATGCAAAAAGAAAGGATAAAAGTTTCACTAGAATTTTATCAATTCTGAATATAAAATAAAACGTATAAAACAATTAATTAAAATAAGCCTTTGAAGGGATTATATCTCGTTTATTCAGATTAACAATTTTCCATCCTACCGTTAGCTCGTAATTGCGTTTCTTTTTTCTCACCCTATTCAAAAAATTTCTAACGTAAAATTAAATATTTTTTTTTCTCAGTGAATATACATGAGAGTGCCCTTTTCATTGCAAGAAGTATATTTTTAATAAGTGTATTTTTCTATCAAAATATTTTTTCTATGATATTCTATACGCTATTACAAATGGAATTTAATTTTTAAAGATAATTTTAATGTTTGAATAAGAAACATATATTTATCAGATCTTGCATTTTAATGGGCGGAATATCTTTTTCCAAACACGAAAGGTTCAAAATAGCGTGGATTTTTACAGCAAACAAATAAAAAGGAGAAAAAGCAGTGTTACGTAGTAAATTCGGTTAAATACCGATTATGATTTCTCGCAATGTTTTAAATTAATAATTACAGAAATTTGCTAGCAAAACTATTAAATAGCTTTTCATATTCTCATTCTATAAAAATTTTGCGCCTAAAATTAGATGCATATCGCGCTACTTTCATGTAATTATTATTGTTCCAATATTTAAAAAAAATAAATAAAGCGTATTCTGTTGGCGTCAGTTCGTTGTTGCCATTTTGTTTGTCGGATAGCGGAGAAGAAGTAAAAATGCGATTCAAATAAAAAATGATGATGTACGCCTGGGTGCAGTTATTTATAGCATAAAGCAGCAAACGGGATTGGGTATATATAATAATGACATTCTTAATCTTTGTAATGAGATAATTGCTGAATTTGCCGATTACGATTATTCCCTTCGTGCTTACTGTAAACGCCCATGGGCGTGTCTTCACAGGAGCTAACATTGATTCTTCTATCACGATATTCTTCCTATCTTACTTTTGTTGTGACTTGACCGACAGTATAATGTCAGTTCAAGTACATAACGGCTATTGGGCGAAGTGGAACGGCTCAGGTTTTTAGTAGTACCAAAAGGGTCGGAGTCCGACTTGGCTAAGGGACCGGTCCCATAATTTTGAACCGCGTCAAGTGATAACACCGGAACACTTGACCTCGCACCTCCAAAGGTAAATTTGAGAACTTGGAGGACATTGCAGTCACGACAGATTTTTTGTGCACTATTAGTGTAAATGGCGGTGGATTTGTCAGAGACCTGCATCGAACCAGAGGCGTTCAGATCACTGGCTCTCTGCCTTTGATAAACAAGCCACCGCGCCCTTACTTAATTTTCCGTGTGCCGTCGTTGCTCTGTGGCAACGTGCTGACCTAGTGACACGCATGTCGATTCTTTGTACCCCGGCCCTGTCACTCATTCTTAAATTTTCCCTGTCGTTATTTTTAGCTTCCTTTTGAAGCTCTACAATTATCTCAATACGATGTGTATGACCCTGAAGGGGGGGGGGGTTGTACCATTTACACTTAGAACGTTTTATTTTTTGAACATCAGCTTTAACATCTTGTTTTCTACTATGGGCCTTTCTCATATCTTAAAATATTTCTTACCTTGTTATTTCATTTTTTTCTCTCTATTGATTTTTAAGGGTGTAACGTAGATCGCCTTCTCGTGGTACATCCTGGATAACGTTAAATGATCTTCGGCTGAAGCAGGATTTTGGTGCTTTTGTCAACTTGATGTTAACTAGGAAGAGTCTGATGGCTGGCCCTGATTTATCCGAGAGTCCTTCATTGGAACGCAGGCAGCCTGACCCAGTCAAAAAGGTTGGAATTGGAAAACAAGTTGCATGTTCTCAATATTGATGTTTTCTCTGTTGTAGAGGAGAATATTAACCATCTAACGGTACGCCGGTGGTCGGATCCGATCCAGGGATATGTTTTCTCCCTACCGTACTCTCCCCTCTCATTGCAAGATATCGAGTTGACAAGGAACCCTACCAGACAGTCTTTCAACAAGTGTTGGAGCTTTTGCAGTAAATATGAGAGTCTTTGTTGAAAAACGTCATTCATGATCACTAGTCATTTAATTTCGATTTTTTAATTTCGATTTTTGAAGGCCAAAGATGTCAGTATATATTATTTTTTACACTTTTGTGCTCGGAAATTTGGTTTCACTAACTTCTAAATCTAGGTACAAGACTAAATTACATATTAGACCTAATATATACAACATTCTACGTAAATGCCAGAGATATTTTCTTTGTTTAGCAAAAGGACAATTCGTTGGTCTTTTTTTTCTACTAAAAGGTTTTTTTCATGTAAAATATTACCAATAAGTGTTATTATACAACAAAAATGCTTATTGTGTATTTATTTCTACCAAACACCTCATCAAAAAAGACATTGATTCGGATCCGACCCGACCGTACCTTCTGTTTCGTCTCAAACCACTGTACCGTTAGAGGGTTAGAGAAAATGAATTGCACAGATTTAAGTTTAGAAACTATACCATGTATTTATTGCATGGATAAGCATAGGCGTAGCGTCGGGGGAAGGGGGGGAACGGGGGGGCGTGCCCTCCAACTTAACTTGAAATAAATTTAAACGTTAATAGAAGTTCAGTTAAAATCGCAAAATTGTAGAAAACTTTTTAAAAAGTTGGGCTTTCCCCGCTTTTTCAAACTATGAAATTAAAGATTCCGATTATGTCTTTAGCCTTCACATAGGTTTTAACAATCATATGATCCATAACAAAAATTCGAAACTATATTTTTTTTCTCATTTTATTTATATTATGTTCATTTTTCTCATTGTATAATTTTGAACACTACTCAAACATCAATTCTATTGTTATTCAATTTGAAAGAAAATCCTAACAATTCATATTTTAAGGACCGGCCGGCAGTCAATATGTTGAGGAGGGCCCTAACTAAATTCAATTCGTGACCCCCCCCCCCCTCAAAAAAAAAAGTAAAAAAAAAAAAAAAAAGTTAGAAACACGCTACACCTATGTGGATAAGTCAAGACAAAATGCAAGTGATATATTAGTGGGAATTAAGTCTCATCTATTTACTAATTTACCTTTTAATTGTGTGCTAATCCTTTTATCTTGCATTAAATAATCCCAAAATACAATGTATAGTAGATAAATTAATTTAATTTCTGCTGAAAAAAATCTCTTAACTAAGTTTGATTTCTCTTTTTTACACAAAAAACCTGTTTTTCAAGATGAATCTTCATCTTGAAAAACTTGACTTCCTCTTCAACGCGGACATTTGAATCCAAATTGGCTACTAGATCCGCAAGTTCTTTTTTGCTTTTTTCGGTAGTACTGTCAGTTGACACTTCGCTTGTACTCAAAATTCCCATCTTCTTAAAACATTTTTAGGACGCACCCAAGTTCCACCTTTTAGAGGGCTCACATAGTCCAGGAAATTGCACCCCAAACGAATACCGATGTTGCCAACTCTTCGCTGGATTTTCAGGAGACAATCTGTGTCAGAAGCAGATTTCTGTATCGTACTTGAAAGCTGCGGATAATTCCCTGAAAGTGGTTGTAGAATTATCCATGAACAGAAAGAATTTTCTCATTTGCTTTTTTTATTTTGTTGTCTAACTCCACAAACCAATCGCTCATTATCTCCGTGGTTATCCACGCTTTCTTATTTGACTTCCACGAAACACTAAATTTTCACACATCAATGTTCTTGAAATATCTAGGCTTCTTAGCTTTTCCAATAACAATTGGAGTTTCGAAGTCTCCCAGCATGTTGCAACACAGCAAAAGAGTGAGCCGCTCTTTTGAAATTTTCCCGCCACTACATTTTTTACCTTTAAAACATAAGGTCTTGTCCGGAAGGACGCGGCAAAAGAGACCAGATTCATCGGCATTGAAAATGTCATCATATCCTTTGTAATATTTAAATATTTAAGCTTTTCAATCCAATCTGTTACTTCTTTTGACTTTACAGATTTTTCTTCACCACAAATCTGTTTAAAAAATATGTTGTGACGTGTCCAGAATTTTTCCATCCATCCATTTGAGGCGCTAAAAGTTTATAATTTTGAAATGTTTGCCAAAATAATTGAAAGTTTTTCAAAAATACCTGTCTGCTATTCGGAATGTCCGCTATTCAGAGGGAATAACATGGATTGTCCTATATAAAAGGACTGGAACTCGTAAAAATGTCCGTTAATTAGAGGTGTCCGCTTTTTGGGAGTGTCCGTTAAGGGAGGTATCGCTGTATATATATATATATATATATATATATAAATCCGGACTTCATGGTCCACTTCTTGGGTTCTCTCGGACTACCTGTAAGGAACACTGAATTAGATACAGCCCCCAAACCGTTCTAAATTTGCTCCATTTCATACAGAAGTCTCTATTTGTCAATTGATAACGTTGTTCGAGGCCTCTAAAATCCTCCGAGAGGGAACCTCTGATTTCTCCCAAATACAGAGGTAAAATGTTTACATTTCTAATTGATTAATTGAAGGTCACGTTCAAATATCTCATTGTATAAATTAATCATCGCAAGACTGAATTCTATTTGCATATACATACATAATTTTAAATTACTAAAGTGTGCGTGAAGAATCGGCGTCACATTTAAGCACCGGCGAACATGAACTGTGATTAAAATGTGACATTAAAAAGCCATTAAGACTTATATTTAAACAAGTGTAACAAATTAACTAATTTTAAGACGATAAATCATATAATCGTATGAATAAAATAGATCGTATATTCATAATATACTGCTGAATCGGGATTTAATGTGATAGCTAATTTAAAACTTCGAAGAATTTCAGTTGCAGTCAGGAGGGTTCGATTCCCGCATTTGTTGTCCCAGGGGACATGATGCCTAAATTAGGGTGGCAACAGGGGGCAATGTTGGATCACTTGTATAGTGTCCCCTTTAAAAGAAACCAACAAATTCAACGGTGAGATAATGTTGAAAAACAATGTATCTTCCGCACTTGATTAAAAAGTACATAAATTACAAATTAAAAAAAGAAAACTCAATAATATATATATATATATATATATATATATATATATATATATATATATATATATATATATATATATATATATATATATATATATAACTGGTCCGTAACTGACTGACTGACTGACATATAACGCACGGACCAAACCGCTGGACATAAAGGACTGAAATTTTGAATGGCGATTCTTCTTATAGTGAAGGGGTGCACTAAGAGAGATTTTTGAAAACATCTTCTTAGATTTTTTTAAATTAGATTTTTAAGCTGTTTTGTAATATTCTTTAAAGTTTGCATTTTAAATAATAATCCGACGGTTATAAAATTTATATCACGAGAAAGACCATAAAAATTCCTTTAAAATGTAATCTTTTTCGAATCTTTACATTCATTTTCTGATTTTTGGTGAATTTTTAAAGATTCATTTTTATAATTTAATTTACTAAATGCGGATCATGTGGATTATTTTCTTTTTCCGATATTTTAAACTAATTTTTTGTCAAGTGCATAACAACGAAATAGACAAAAAAAGTTCTTGCTAATACGGCAGACCATTGGACACTATCCAAAACATTATTAAAATACAGTAAAATAAATGTTCCTCAAACTGTACTATATTAACTGGACTATATTCTTTAGTGTGTTCTATAAGATTTAATTTTAATATTTTTTTTCTACATTATTTTGTCTATAAAAATATCCGTTACGATTTTTTATAAATATATTTTTTTCGTTTTTTTACATCAATTGCATACATTGATCGTTGTATTTATCATATATATATATATATATATATATATATATATATATATATATATATATATATAACTGGTCCGTAACTGACTGACTGACTGACATATAACGCACGGACCAAACCGCTGGACATAAAGGACTGAAATTTTGAATGGCGATTCTTCTTATAGTGAAGGGGTGCACTAAGAGAGATTTTTGAAAACATCTTCTTAGATTTTTTTAAATTAGATTTTTAAGCTGTTTTGTAATATTCTTTAAAGTTTGCATTTTAAATAATAATCCGACGGTTATAAAATTTATATCACGAGAAAGACCATAAAAATTCCTTTAAAATGTAATCTTTTTCGAATCTTTACATTCTTTTTCTGATTTTTGGTGAATTTTTAAAGATTCATTTTTATAATTTAATTTACTAAATGCGGATCATGTGGATTATTTTCTTTTTCCGATATTTTAAACTAATTTTTTGTCAAGTGCATAACAACGAAATAGACAAAAAAAGTTCTTGCTAATACGGCAGACCATTGGACACTATCCAAAACATTATTAAAATACAGTAAAATAAATGTTCCTCAAACTGTACTATATTAACTGGACTATATTCTTTAGTGTGTTCTATAAGATTTAATTTTAATATTTTTTTTCTACATTATTTTGTCTATAAAAATATCCGTTACGATTTTTTATAAATATATTTTTTTCGTTTTTTTACATCAATTGCATACATTGATCGTTGTATTTATCATATATATATATATATATATATATATATATATATATATGGCATTAATTGCATACATTGACCGTTGTATTTAATATGAATGTATTCCGTAGCGAAGTACGGGTTTTCAGCTAGTATTGTATGAATATGTAAAGAAATGTGTACTTTTTATTCCCATACCATTATCGTATATATTAAAAATATCATCCATTATAAGCATTTATAATGAATGATATTTTTAATATCAAATTTATTTTTTTCTCTCCTTATATATTTGGGAAACATAAAATGCTTCACTAAACATTTTCCGCAGATATACTTTGGGGTAGTTTGGATACCAATTAATAATTTTAAAGTATCAGTAAATCTTATTTTTTCCGTTATTTATGATACTCTTTTCTAAATATACCACAGTATTTATTTTCATTAAACCGATTGCACTTTTTCCGGTTAACACCGTGAATAAAAGCCCGTTTTCCCTCGAAAAAATTCGACCTCAATATTTGGGTACTTTGTGCGTCTGATTAATTATTTTCAGGCTTCTTTTTTAAAAAAAGAAATGCCTTTGAAAGTCAGTAAGAGATATATACTGCGAAAGGCTTTATAACTAATGATAAAAAGAAGTAAAAAACATGCATTTGCAAAAGTCGGGAGAAGAAGAAAGAAAAGATGAAAATAACTACATGAGCCTTTGAATAATGTCACGCGAAACGAAAATTAGAATCTATATGGCAGCAGATTTGTAAGCTGCGCTCAGTGATCGAAGATAAGGGAACTTAAATATTAAGAAGGTAATTAGTGAAAATATAATACCAATTTTATAAATCGGAGAACACTCGTATATATTCACGTTCTATATATAAATTTATTTTTCGGTGTGCCGAATAAGGTAGTGTTAAATGAAACATTAAATGATATGGAATATAATATAGTACTACGGTCGAACCCCGTTATAACGAACCTCAGGCGACCAAAGATTTTGTTCGCCATATCAGAACCGATAAGAAAATTGCTAGAGTTCACAAAATGTATAACTCATTAGTTGCAATGTTTATCCTATAATGATATATTAAAAAATGATCATTAATGAATTAAATCGACTAAAATCGAGTGACACAATACTAATTAAATTACGTGCAACAGGAAAATGGCTGGACCGAAATTTTCGATCGCTATATCCGTGAGTTCGTTATATACTGGATTCGCTATAACGTTGTTCGACTGCAGTTGGTACGTGTCAAAACATGACGGCTAGATAGTAAATAAATGTGTTAATACACAAATTATACTCAACGCATCATTGCCAAATGCTGGAAATCATAATGCGCAGAAACAAGTTAATGTGTTTCCTCCTGCGGCCTTGTGCTTAGTGAGTTTCTAAAGCCAGATTTAAAAATGCCACTGAGCATGCCGAGAAAGGAATTTTTAATGGTAAATTATCGCTCATTAAACAGCGCGAAATGGACAATTTCCATCAGGTTATATCTTATATTTCACAAACATAATTATCATAAAATTAAAAATGGCAGAGAGAGATCTAGAGAGACTCCTCAGAATAAAAGTGTTTATCACGAAAACATGTCACTGAGCATGTGCAGAAACAGCGAGTTCCTAAAGCCAGATTGAAACATGTCAATGAGCATGCTCAGAAATAAATTTTTAATTGTAAATTATCGCTTATTAATAGAAATTGCGGTTACAAAAACCATATTTGACAAATCTATTGATTACAGTCTTTCGTTGAAGACCAAAATGAAGTAAATTGATGCAGTAGTTTTCTCTCACAGACTGCCCAAAAAGTCGGCTTAGCAACTTAAATATATAGATGTTGTTTGGTATGTTTTCTTAAAATATTGCAATTTTTCGTTTATTCTAAGGCAAATTTTTTTCGATAAAACTTTCTATTCTTCCTAATAGCTTCAAAAATTCACGAAAGTTCATTGACAAAAGTTATTTTCTCCTGCGTATTTAAGAGTCCCCTTCGATAATATACACTCATGGACAAAATAATTAGCGCACCAAGAAGGAGTCGTCAAAATGAAACGAAATTTTACATACGTAATGACTACTTTCATATAAGTAAATGATAAGAAAATCAAAAAAAAGGATAATTTATTTCAGAGAAAAAGGCAAAAGAACGGAGGAGTTAATACTCCGTTGGACCCCCTCTAGCGCGAATGCACGATGCGATACGATCGGGCATTGAGTCATACAAGTTCTGTATGATGTCTTGAGACATTTCGTTCCATATTTGCTGTAACCTTGCCTCTAGTTCGTTCAAACTCTTGGGATACCCAACTCGTCGTCCCAAATGATCCCAGATATGCTCGATTGGAGACAAATCTGGGGATCGGGCAGGCCAAGGAAGGGTAGTAACAGTGCGGAGACAGTCTTGTGACACCCTTGCCGTATGAGGCCGAGCATTGTCTTGTTGAAAAATGGCTCCTGGGAGCCGTTGCATGAGTGGCAACACATGTGATTGCAGGATTTCATGAACATACAGCTGGGCTGTCATGGTGCCATGGAACAATACTAGGGGTGACCGTGTATTGTAGGCAATGGCACCCCATACCATCACACCAGCTGTGAGAGCGATGTGTCGCTGTACAGCAAAGGCAGGATTGAAGCGTTCACCACGGGCTCTCCACACACGAACACGATTGTCATTACTGCCGAGATTGAATCTGGATTCGTCGCTAAAGACGGCCTGGTTCCATTCCGCTGCAGTCCAGTTTCCTCGTGCGCGGCAAAACTCCAAACAGAGGCGTCGATGGGTGGGCGTCAAGGGCAGCACACGTAATGGGCGCCGCGATACCAACTGTCCTTCAGCCAGGCGCCTTCGTATGGTTCGAGAAGACACAGAGGCCCCTAGTGAAGGTGCTACCTGTACCTGGATGGCAGCCGATGAAGCAGTTGGCTGTACGCGTGCATTTCTTACGATGTGGCGGTCTTCTCGACGACTGGTCTGTCGAGGGCGTCCTGAACCTGGTCTCGTGTACATGACATCTCTCGGGTCCACGGGTCCCAACACCTCCTCACAACACAATCAGAGCGGCCTAATTGACGAGCTACT
Organism: Dolomedes plantarius; assembly: GCA_907164885.2. NCBI lineage: Eukaryota > Metazoa > Arthropoda > Arachnida > Araneae > Dolomedidae > Dolomedes > Dolomedes plantarius. The sequence continues at coordinate 14,413,292 of OU015502.1, forward strand.
CGCCTAGCTGACCACCCAGCTTCCATCATCCCGACGATTCTCCCCCTCTCAAACTGCGACAACTGCTTATATTGTCTTCGAACACGGCGAAATGGCATGTCTATCTCAGCTCTTCCTTTGTAAATGATTCAGCACATTCAAACAAGCTTTGGTTGCCTGTTTTATACTCCAGAGAGTACGATGTTCAACGCCCTCTACCGGCTATACGTAATGCGGAATCACGCTGCATTTCTAATTATTTGCATATCTCCCCGACATGTACCTTCATTGCAAGTTTCGTTACGATCCCGCAATTATTTCTTGGTGCGCTAATTTTTTTGTCCATGAGTGTATATCCCTTAGAACATCCTGAAGGAATTACTTACTTTTTGATCAAATTCTACAGAATGTACCCGAGAAATTTATATGGAGTCTCTAAAACTGCATACGATATTGAGCGATTCAAAAGCATCTGTTCAGTCGATAAATTGATTTAAATTATAATAAATGATTATTAATTTGACTTTGACTGTAGTCAAAGGAGGAAACTGACTCTTTATGCGATCGAGGTTGATATATCTGTTATATTATTCCACTTAGAAAAGCGTACGGTACAGATTGTTTCATTCCCTAACACCGTGTTTAAAAAACATCTAAGCATGCATCTATGCAGAGCGGTTATTACAAATTCCGACTAACAGTGAGAAACATTCGCGCCTTTAGAACTCACCACAAACCCCGCAAATTAAATAAATGATGGACAAATACCGCCATCTATTGTGAAAATAATAAAACTCCATATTAAATGTCCATTTGAAAGGAAAACGTACATCACGGAAAAGAACCACTAAGATTTCTCCTGCCGAACTCAGTTCGGGGCATTACAAATATTGCCCATTTTCGTTGCCCGAACCCAGCTCGGGCCGCACTGGTAAGGGGTTAAAATAGTCAAAAGCTTACCTCAGCATCTATATTAATAAAGATCTGACTTTGTGCTCTGACTTTGTGACCTGTGTCTTTGTGAAGAAAAGTCATAAGAAATGAGCTCCTGATGTACGGACATTTCTAATAGAATTTGCCGGAAAAATGTTACAGTTTTTCAGCATTGGTTATTAGACTTTTACGGCAAGATTTTCTATATATAATCATGCCTGTTTCTATGTCTCTCACTCTCTCTCTCTTGCTATCTCTATATCTATCTATCCAAATATATATATATACACTGCTGGCCACCCAAATTGCAACACCAAGAAAGACAAGAGATATCACAACAAAATTTATTTTGTAGATAACATGTTGACCAAGTATCAAATGATTAAATTTATAGACTTCTGTGAAGTGTGGTTCCTTCCAAAATCAGTAGCCAGAGTAGCCGCCATTGTTGGAGATCACTGTTGCCACACGTCTCGGCATTGATTCAAAGAGACTCTGTATGAGTTCTTGGGGTACAGCAGACCAACCAGCTTCCACACGTTGCCAAAGTTGATCTGCTGTGGCAGCTGGGGATGGAATCTGGGTCAATCGTAGAGCAACCATGGACCACGTGTTTTCTATCGGCGAAAGATCCGGAGAGCGAGGCGGCCAGGGAAGCAATTCAATCTGGCGATTGACGAAGAACCGTTGGACAATGCGTGCCACGTGTGGTCGCGCATTATCCTGTTGAAATATGGCTGTGGGGAAGCCCTGAAGGTAAGGAAGGACAACTGGCTCCAACACCTCGGAGATGTAGCGCTGGCTGTTTAAAGTACCGGCAATGCGTACTAGAGGTGTGCGAGAGTGATATCCAATACCGCCCCATACCATAATACCCGGTGCAGGACCAGTGTGGCGGTGCATAACGCAGCTGTTTAGCATCATCTCTTCACGGTGTCTCCAGACTCGAATGCGACCATCGTGGTGTTGCAGACAGAAGCGTGACTCGTCAGTAAAGACAATTTCATTCAATTCTGCCGTCCACATCCTTTTGTCATCGCACCATTGGCGGCGGAGACGTCTGTGGTTCTGCATCAAGGGTAGACAAAGCAATGGACGTCTTGCGGACAGACCACTCTGCTGTAAACGGCGTCGAATGCAGACACTGGATTCGACAGCGCAGACACTGCATGATGCGTTACAGACTGCATGTGGTGTGCTATGGTTCGTGATGTGACTGAGCGATCCGTCACTGCCAGGCGCACAATTTGCCTGTCATCACGTGAAGTGTTGCGCTGTGGTGGATGCGATCGAACACGCCGGTCCGTCGTACCCTCCTACATCCAACGATCACATATCCGCATTACAGTTGTTTGGTTTCGTCCAACACGACTACCGATTTCCCGGAAAGATAATAAACAATCTCGGTAGGCCACTATCCTTCCTCTGTCGAACTCGGATACTTGATCAAAAGATGATCGCTATTTTCGACGAGGCATAATTGATCGTTTTTTTTGAAAAAAACCACAAGAAACACACAATTGCCGAACTTGAAATCATCGAAATCTCCAAGCCTTAAATAGCGCTTTGAAGTGGCGCCACAGGCGCGCGTGATGTGCGTCTGCCCTGAAATTCTAAACATTTGCATATCTCACCTCCGCTAATGCATATTGTAAATTTCATGTTATTTGCATGTTTCCTTCAGGGTGTTGCATTTACAGTGGCCAGCAGTGTGTATATATATATATATATATATAGATAGATAGATAGATAGATAGTTGAATATATACATATATGTATACGTATATGTATATATATAGATATCACTATTTTTTCTATTAATTAAACTGTCCAGTCATAAGAAAAAGTCATAAGAAATGAGCTCCTGATGTACGGACATTTCTAATGGAATTTGCCGGAAAAATGTTACAATTTTATGGCATTGGTTCCAAAAACTAGCTATTTGCTGAATTTTTTCTAGCCACTGAGAAAGCTTTCTCACCTCCGACCAAGCAAGGATTACATTTTTATCTAATGCTAATAAAAGCTATCTTTTCTCTTCTAAATGGCCTGTTTCGTCGAAAATAATATCTATATTAATAAAGCAAGTTTGGATTCTGTCTGTCGGTCACACCTCCAGGTGTCCATGTTATATGTGTGCTGCGTCGAGACGAATCTATAAAACTTACAATTATTAAATTTGGCACACGGGTTGTGAGGATTCTGAACATGTGCAACTCGAAGCCCGAATTTTAAATTTTATTACCGTCAATTTTTAATTAATAAAAAAACAACAATTTTGAAGGGTGACTACAGTAAATGGAAGCTGATACATTTTCGAAAATCACCCCTCTCGATATGGCGCGATTTTGGCGGCCATTTTGGTCGAAAATCGGAGTATTTTGTTTCTCATGAATGTACATAAATCTTATATATTTGGAAAGAGCTTTGAAAGCTGATAATTTTTTCTGCTTACAGTTATTCTGTTACTTAAATAGTTTTACAGATATTTTAATTCTAAAAGCAGACTCCACCGCTAAACGATATATATCCGTAAATAAAGCGTGAATCACAGACATTTCGAAGAATTACCGTTGATTCTTCGAAGAATTAATCGCATTTGCTATTGTTTCTTAAAGTAGATTGTTGCATTTATTATGTTGTCGTTCATTTGTATGAGCATCTCGAAGCCCGAATTTTAAATTTTATTCCAGAAAAAATTTGATTAAATGTTTTATGCAATATTTGGTTCTATTAGCGCTAAAGTCCGCTAGATGGCGCCATGAGAGTGATACAGTATGAGCTGTATCGAGTGTGACACATACATAGCGCTATTTATTGTTGTACCACAAAATTTAAATACCTTTATTCATTGTTTTTTAGTGTTTCCATTCTCTGACAGTGATTGCTGAAGGGAGCAGGTCCCTAAACCGACCGGCTAGTTGAAAATAACACTAACTATTGAGTAAACGCTTGAATACATTTAGGCTTGGGTTTTATTTTTGACATTATGAGGTAGAGTGTACTGTGTGTACGGCCCGCGTAATGTAGCAAACAGTATGCATCTGGCCCGAGATTTAAAAAAAAAATCAAAAAAGGTTGAGTACGTCGATCCTGGACTCGAACTCAGCCCACTCTATGGAAGCCCGAGTCTCTAATCACTAGCCGATGTGCGTGGCTATTGGCTATGAACGAGAAAAAGCTACATGGGGTAGCTACCATTAAATCCGCTTTAAAAAAGGAGAAAGATATTTATTTTTAAACATCATGGATATTGATTTCGACATAAAATTTTTTAATATATCATTAAATTCAAGTACTTTTTTATACTGCCCCAGGCAAATATTCCACGGGTCTTTAATTATATGCATGGCGAGTTTTGCTCCTCCTTTTTTATGGGAACGCCCATTTTTTACGTGCCATAAAATTTTCGTCCGTTTAATGTTCGTAATTTTCCTCCTTTTCCCTTTGAACGCTTATACTGTTTAACGCAATCTTTTAGCTGTATTCGTAAAGAAAATAGCCGTGGAAACTTACCTCTCCATCAGTGGTAATTCGGTAGCGTAACGTTTTTGAATTCACAGTCATTACGAGCCCAAAGTTTTAGACATTATGCGATGCAGCTTTGTAGCTATCAAGTGGCCGTATGAAAGACGCAGACCGATTAAAATATAAAAATGAGTCTCTAGGCTGGGAACTCATCCAATTCGGCGTCAAGGAAAAATATCTGAAAATAAATATATTTGAAATCCTTAATACGTTTTTATAAACAAGTTGATGTTATTAAGGATATGCGAGGAATATATATACACTCACTTCCAAAAGTTAAGCACGGAGCGGTAAAATGCAAAAAAATAGACAAGTACTGATTTGATTAATTTGAAATGCTGCAAGTAAGTAGCTCTATGTTTATTCATGAAACAAAACAAAGAATTACATACAGAGATAAAAAAAATATTGAATTTTCATAAATTATAAGATGACGTCATATTTGCGTCATTAAAAAAATGATGTTTAAATGCAAAACAAACGACAAAAACCGACATTAATAGGGTATGTGAGCACCCCTCACCTTCATACGAAGTGTACAGCGTGTGATCATGCTTGTTACGAGGTGATCAATCACCGCAGATTCCAGTAATCGCTATTCCTCCTGTAGGGCAGTTTCTAAATCTCTGAGAGTGGCTGGAGGTGGGAAACGTCTACATACAGCACGGCCGAGGGCATTCCAAAGATTTTCAATTGGATTAGGGTCTGGCGAGTAAGCCGATCATTCCATACGTGCAATCCCCTCCCTCTCCAGAAAGTCGTCAACGATGACAGATCTATGGGAGCGGGCATTATCGTCCATTAAAACGAAAGAAGGACCAACTGCTGCAGCTTACAGTTTCACAGTGGGGTCTAGGACTTTATCTTGATACCGTCCAGTCGTCACAGAACCTCGCCTGTAGATGTGCAGGTCAGTGCGATATCCGAATGAAATCCCTGCCCAGACCATGATGCCTCCACCGCAGAATGCGTGATGTTCGGCGATGTTCTTGGGCCGATTCCGTGTGTCTTGTTCCCTCCAGAACCTTATACGCTTATCATAGGGTTATAGGGTCTCATTTGTGAACATAACGTTGCCCCAATCAGATACAGTCCAATTCACATGCTGGCAGCACCACTTTAATCGTGCCCCTGTGGATTGGACGGATAAAGGAACACAAACGTGTGGTACCCGGGCGTACAGACCATTTATATATAGCCTTCGGCGAACAGTAGTGGCAGATATCGTCTTACCAATGGCCGCTGCAACCATAGATGTCACACGTGTGGAGGTCGATCTTCGATTCTGTTTGGCTACAAGAGCAATATATCGATCTTCCGAGGGGTCGTAGCCCTTAGACGACCGGCTACAGGTCTTCGGACAACTGTTTGGCTGGTTTGGAATTCTTCCAATAGTCGCAAAATGACGGAATGATGAACGCCGAAGAAAACAGCAACATCTGTGATAGAATGTCCTGCGTCAATGCGTCCGACAGTCCGACAGCGCTCAGAATCTTCCATTCATCTTCTGGAAGCCATAGAAACACGTCTAGCTTGAAAACAAATAGTACGAATGTTCTAAACACCTTTCATCAACACTTACATGCAACAACTGCCTGTTTTGCATATTTCTCGACGCGAAACCGTGATTGGCTGTTACCTAACATATTTGCATACATCCTTCTACCTTTGCAGCAAATTTCAGCTTCTTTAATTCAGATTGGCTTACGGAAATTAACATTTTCGTCTCCGTGCTTCACTTTTGGAAGTGAGTATATATATATATATATATTATAATTCAAAATCAAATATAAGATTTCTTTCAATTCTTCCATATATTTAAATGCGTTAAAACGTCTTTCATTCAGTCGGTAATTGAATAAAAAACCTTTTAAGTCCAAAAACCTATAAATATATCAGATCTGTTCAAACTAGCAAATTTTCTAGAAGAATTTAGAGACACAATTTCTTTGCAATGGATTTTCGATTTTTCTCTTTTTTTTTGTAAAATTATTTTAATGCCATGCATTTATCTTAATCGCTCCAGATTCCGCTCTCTAAATACCGCTTTCTTTTCGTCTGTATATGCAAAATATCTTATTTTTCCAGTATTACTCTTTTAAAATATGTCTTCCATCCAGATTTGCTTTTATACGCTTTCTTATGCATTCTTAATTACCTGTTTTTACATTTAGAAAGATAACTATATTTCTTTGCCAACCTGTCTTAATTTATGTATCACATAGAGATCTTTTGAGTATTTATACGGGAACTGTACATGTTTATGTGCGTTAACGGGAGAAATGTTATTATTAATGTGAGACAGAAGACTAGTGGTAGAATATACTTAAGGCTAAGCTGTAAGTATATTCAGTTCAGTTCAGTGTTCAGCCATGGAGATGTTTTCAATGATTGCCCACTTGGAACTAGAGATTTCAAAGAAAATTGTACTCCATAACAGAGAAGGAAATTTTCTATTCGGGTGTTTTTTTATTATTGCTTTAAAAAAAAGTAGAAATAATATAAAAATGGGATTTATTCAGCGAAAAAAATGTGGTATGTGTTAAACGCACACAATTTCCTTCGTTGGACGAAGTTTCTGAATAAGAAACTCGAGTAAAAAAGTTTTCTCTATAATATGATGTACAATTTAAAATAAAAATATTTAAATCCATGTAGAGAATCATTGGTGAAATCACTGTTTATAAGAATCTTAAAACTTAAAAAAAATCAATTTTTCAGAAAAAAATATGTTAAATTAGAAATTCTTTTAAAAATTTAAAGTGAAACCACTTGCATAAATAACTATTGTTTCTGGAGTTAAGGTCAAAAATATGATTTTACTAATATGTAAACATACTGTAAAGGAAACTTTAAACTCGTTTTTCCCAAAATGTGATTTTTTAGCATTGTGCTTGGAATACCTTCTGAACTATTCAATAAGTTTTCATTAAATTTTTAAGAGAGTTGTATCATAAGTATATCGAAAACCTATACGTAAATTTTCATCCTTTCATACAATATATATATTTATATATATATATATATATATATACATTTTTTTTATTAGGCCATGAATTGTAGAATTTTGTCTACAATTCTGAGATACCTAAATACAACTACATATCAAAAATAGAAAAAGGCTTTAAAGCATAATAATTTAGCTAGGGGTTGAAAAGTATTTATGAAGTGTACTTATATACCAATTTTTTTTGGTAAATTATTTGGGAGTAATATTGGGCGCAAGCTATGATGATCACAATTTTCGCTGACAATAAAGCTCTATTTCGATTTTGTCTAAAAATATCCCTTAATGGTATGCCTTCAAAAATATTTCCTTAGAAAGACAAAATTTAGAGCTACAAAAAGAAATAAAAAGTATGCATTTAGATGAAATTCTTTAAGAGATATAAAATTCTAAAATTTATGTAATTTTTTTTTTACTTACTGGCACTTTTAGCCCTTAATCAACACCCATTTTCTCCCACGTTAAGGGCATTTCCCCTATAGCTCCGTATCGGTTGCCTCTAATTTCGCAGTTTAAGGTCACAGAGCATCAGTTCTTCCCCATGAACGTATCGTCTTATCACACAGGACGTTCATTAGCAGGGATTGCGTAATTAAGCAGAACAGACACGCGGGATCTTCCAAAAGCAATAAAACATGGCGCTCAAACGGCGACATCTGTCGTGTACTTTGGAGCGAGGATTCCGAATCTTTTTACGTTTTCGGCACACTTGGGAATGACATTAGAAACTTGGGATACCCATTTTACAATTTTAGTTTTTTTTTTCAATTTCTTAAATATTAAATCAATCTGGAACATGCATGTCGAACATGATAAATTTAAGTCCAAACAAATATTTTCTTCATTACTGATTTTTTTCATTTATTAGAAGACATAAGTATGAAACACCAGATTGGAATATATTAACACAATTTTAAAAAAATAGTCAAGGGATTCAGTATAATATAACACTGGAGAACTACGACAGGAAATCACAAATAACAGTTTTGAATTATTAAAGTGAGACTTCCGACGGATGCTTTGAGCACAAATGTCTGATATCAGGTCTTACACTCGTGGGCGTGACAGGAGCTAATCTTCTCCAGGAAGGAGTGCATCGATCTCTGTCACAATCTGGAGGGCGTCAGAGTCATTTTTTTTCAACTTTGTATTTATTTTAAAAGATCCCTAGTAATATATTTCATCCCTGAAAAAATATCGCGGAATTTTAGGATTTAATGCATAAAGCTTTAGGTTGTAATACGTAAAACAAGAGCAATGAGTAAAACTTTCAATTTGATAATATTAAGGAGTACTATGCAATCCTAAAACAAAATATGAAAGAATGACACTGTAAGAAAATTTTGTCTTTTTTACTTAGTCCTGTTTCTAGTATCAGTATGGACAATTTGTAGCTGTATTTATTTTGAATTTATTTAGAACATTTCTCATAACAAGTATACAAGGATAATTCTAAAACACGATTTTGAGGCAATGAAACTGATTTTTTAAAATTCATATATATATATATATATATATATATATATATATATAATAGCCGATGTCTCTGTATAACACTTCCGGGCTGTACTCATCTTTCAATTGAAGCCCTCAGTAAACAAACAGCCGGTTAGGCTTAATTTCAATTTCAGATGTGGATCAGAATTTTTTCTTACCTAAAAACTAATATCTTCTCCATCAAATCACGTTTGTTCAGCCAATTTTTCTATAAAACATTCAGAACTAAAAAAAATTGGATGCTTTTAGCTGTATATTTAACAGTTTTTAAAAATCTGTTTACTTTTGAGATGAATTCTGAAAGTAAACAAACTTGAATGGGAATGAATCAAGTAGCTCAAGTATTCATATCGCGTAGTGAGCTGTAAAAAAATGGATGGCAGTCTACTACTCCAATCGCATGAATAACTAAATAAATAAAAAATAATGAAAGGGTTTGCTTTGACAAGGTGTGGATTAAATGCAATATTGTTAGATAATTCGGGATATTTTTTAACTTTCATATACTTTTTCCATTATGACGTCATTTTTAGTATTATGACGTCAAAATGACGGGTTGGATGGCAGTCTACTATTCCAATCGCATGAAAAACTAAATAAATAAAAAATAATGAAAGGGTTTGCTTTTACAAGGCGTAGATTAAATGCAATATTGTTAGATAATTCGGGATATTTTTTAACTTTCATATACTTTTTCCATTATGACGTCATTTTTAGTATCATGACGTCAAAATGACGGGTTACCTTCTAGTATATATATATATATATAACGATACCGCTCCACCATTATTACTTATAGCGCATTTTAAACTCTCCTTTCAATAAAGCACAGTCCCTATTCAAAATTGCGACCTAGAAATAAACTTATAGACTATCTTTCCACACTTTAATGCACGTGTTGAATACTAAACTTATTTTTAAACTCTTGCTCACCAACCGCGTGAATCAGCATGATTCAGAGTCACGCGCCTATTTCGCCAGGCATCTCCTGCTCGAAAAGTCATGCGACTTTGAATCATACCTTCTCGTGATCAGATCATATGTCCGAGTCTAACCAATTACAGAATTCTAAACGCCTAGCACCCCCATAGTATAAAAGGTCCAGCAGTGGATTTTTGCGCTCTCTGCTTCCTTGTTTCCTTGCTGTGCTTCCGAGTTCCCCTTATTCTTTTGCCTATTTTCCGCGTAGTTCTTCCGCTACCGTCTGATGTCGTGGTGTCCAGTAAATTCAAGCTCCGGCAGTCCGGTGGCTTGCTATTGTCATTAGTGCTCCTGCAGACCTTATATCATCCTTTTGTGCCTTCTTTGGCGTCTAAGCCTTCTTTGACGTCTGCTTTCATGAAGAATAATGCTATATATGAAGAATAACGCTATATACAGAGGCTGTTCACACATTTTTTAGACGATGTATATTGTATTCACAAAACTAAATTACATAAAATTCTTGTGTTTTAAATGTTCTATTTGACATCCCTTATTCTGAAATATCTTTCGACACCGCAATTTCCAGGATAATAATTCCTTTTGAAGTGTCAGAAGAGCTATTCTATCCCATTCCTCCTGAACAGCTTTCCAGAGTCCTGTAAGGGTTTTGGGACGACGTTTGGATAATGCAGATTTTAAAAATCCGAAAGCACAAACATCCATAGGTGATACATCGGGAGATTTAGTAGGGATATCAGTGAAGGGTATGGTCTTGATACCAGTATTTTGTTCCATTTCTTTTAGGAAATTTACAGTGGATTTGGATGTGTGACTGCTAGCTTTGTCCTGATGGAGTCTCATAGATTGATGGAACTGTGGGTAAAGCGATGGTATTTCATTCAGAAAAATTGGCGATAAAATATGTTTATGAAGGGGAATTGGCACTGTACTAAATCTGTACTGGAGAGAGAGACTGGGGTGGTATAATGTCTATAATGGAGAATTCGGAAGTAGAGGCACTGTTGTTATACTGAAGAAACTACTGGAAAATAGACATCATATTGCTGGACGAGGGATCGGAAACAGGATTGGACGACATCACTTTATCTGCAGTACCTTTTGAAGAACACTCGGAACCGTTTCACCGAAGAAACTTTGTCGAAGGGAAATCGGTTGATTCTATTAGTCGTAGCGGCGAATAACAAAGTTCATAGCGACGGATGATACGAGCGGTGTCTCCAAAGAGGAAAGATGTTCTCAGAAGTTTTAGACGGAAATAGTTCAGAATAACGGAAATAGTTCTCAGACGGAAATAGTTCTCGACGGAAATAGTTCTCAGAAGTTTTAGACGGAAAGTTTTAGATGGAAAAAAAACTCAGTTCGTTGCGACTCCTGGCAACTAACTATCCTGGATGATTGTACTTGAAATAATTTCTACTGACACATGTTTGAGTCGACTCTCTTTTATTTTAAAAAGATGCTACGTAGTCATAATGCTTACAATTAATGCATAAATATCATAGATGAATCTTTCATCAACATTACAAGCAAGTACTCCTCCACAAAGTTTAAAACTGGCAAAAACATGGCTAGGCTGGATAAGTTTCTCAAAAGCTGCACGAATACACACGATATTGCCACACTTAGGTGAAACTCAATACGCATAGAAAAAGAACAGACGAACGTCACTATGGGCGTTACGTACAAGAATAACACAGTGTAGGAAAGTAGGTTCCCATATCGTATGCTGAATGTTAGCACGACATAGGAAACCGTAAATTTAAAAGTATCCCTGGGAAAGAACCATAATGGTTTATTTCAACAATGTCATGCCGATTCAACTTACACACAGGTGTGAATGAAAGAGCGAGACATCGTTATAATGAAAACCACCTTGAATTCAAAAAATCAGGACTAACGAAAACACGTGCTACTGCTAAGATAAAATACCTACCCTGACAGAGTTAGATTTTAACAAGTAATTAATTAATTTTAAGTTTGAATTAAGATAAGATTACTACACATTAACTGTAGCGATAAAATCCACGCTACAATGTTCCTGATAGTATTTGGAGTTAATCTTGACATTTTTTTCCACTCTCTTTATTTTTAACTTGCCATTATAAGAAAAACCACCAGCAATCATGAATCCCTTAGAAAAACTTTCTTTCGATTCTTTGAACCATGTACTTAAATTTTTTTCTCCCCTTTTATGATAATAAATGGCTCTTTTTTTGTTGTAATCATTTAAATGCACCCATGATTCATCTATTGTGACAATTGTTTTCCATTTTTCTTTGGATAAGAGTTTCTCATATAGAATTTTGCAGCGTGTCCTGCGTTCAGCGATATGATTTGGAAGAAGACGATACAAATTGCGTTTTTTCGCTTTCCTAAGATTTAAATCAACGTTTATCATTTTGTTTACAGTGGACACCGAGCATTTTAATGATTTTGCAACTGTCCTTTGACTAGGGGGATTTTCTTTTAACATTAAACAACGTACCTTTGCAATAGTCGAAGATGTCCGTTTTTTCCTTGGATACTTGTTAGTAATTTTTGTCCCACTTGAGACTCCAATTTGACGTTTTTTTCCTTTCTTGTTGACGATATTACCTATCGACGCTTTAGATATCAGAAAACCATGACTCTTACATCGTGTTTGGATAACGGAGTATGCATATTTCTCTTTGGAAAGAGCATAAATGTAGCCTTCGAACCACTGCTTTGTAAAAAACGCCATTTTGAATAAAAACAAAACTTTCAAGCCGTAGACGATAATTTTGACTTTTAAAAACATAGTACAATTGCAATTATTTCATTTGTAGCAAATGATTTTTTATTACCGCTTACCAAAATCGTCTAAAAAATGTGCGAACAGCCTCTGTATATAAGAGTCAGTGGTATAAATGGAATTCTTAAGCGATTGACTGTGTTTCTTTCAACCACTATTCTTCTCTTGAGTGTCACGACTACTATCACCAACAGTCTTCTGCAGTGCTCTAGACTCTTGTGTGCACCATCTCCTCCACTACGTGATGTGACATCATCATATACAGGGTGGTTATAATTAAAGTTCCACTTTGAAATGGTCATAAAAGGACAACTACTGGACCAAATGTTATAAAACTTAGTAATAGTTTAAAGGAGATCATAGGAATTTCTTTTCCGCCAAAAAAAAAAAAGTTGAAAAACTCACCACCAGGAGGGAAATGGCGCTGTATGCAATATTGTTAAACGAAGTAAGACATAAAGACATCGGTTTAAAATGTGTTTAATCGTTTTTGAAACGTGTTACAAATCATATTCAATGTGGCGTCTACCATTTTCCGAAAGCAAGTTAAATCGTATTACTGCATTCTTAACAGTAGCTCAAAGCATATCAGGAGGAATGTTACGGACATGTCGTTGTATCGCATCTTTCAATTCCGCCAAATTCTTTAGATTTTCACCATAAACAGTGCTTTTGAGATAACCCCATAGCCAGAAGTCACAGGGGTTGAGGTCTGGTGACCGGGGTGGCCATTTTGTGGGGAAGTTTTGGCCTATAATCCGTTCATTCGTGAAATGTTGCTTAAGAGCAGTGTGAGACATGTACCAATGTGCAGTAGGACCCCGTCCTGCATAAAAATCGTGGTGTCTAAATTGACACGTTGATGGAGTTCAGGTATCACGAAACATCTTAACATTGACTCTAAGCGTAACAAAAAGTTAACAAAAGGTCAAGTTAGATTACGACCATTATTCCGTTTAACAATATTGCATACAGCGCCATTTCCCCCTAGTGGTGAGGTTTTTTTTCTTCCGGAAAAGAAATTCCCATGACATCCTTTAAAAGATTACCAAGTTTGATAACATTTGGTCCAGTAGTTTTCTTTTTATGACCATTTCAAAGTGGAACTTTAATTATAACTAGCATGTATATATATATACACTGCTGGCCACTGTAAATGCAACACCCTGAAGGAAACATGCAAATAACACGAAATTTACAACATGCATTAGCGGAGGTGAGATATGCAGATGATTAGAATTTCAGCGCAGACGCACATCACGCGCGCCTGTGGCGCCACTTCAAAGCGCTGTTTAAGGCTTGGGGATTTCGACGATTTCAAGTTCGGCAATTGTGTTTTTCTTGTGGTTTTTTCAAAAAAACGATCAATTATGTCTCGTTGAAAACAGCGATCATCTTTTGATCAAGTATCCGAGTTCGACAGAGGAAGGATAGTGGTTTACCGAGATTGTGGATTATCTTTCAGGGAAATCGGTAGTCGTGTTGGACGAAACCAAACAACTGTAATGCGGATATGTGATCGTTGGATGCAGGACGGTACGACGGACGGGCGTGTTCCATCGCATCCACCTCAGCGCACCACTTCACGTGATGACAGGCAAATTGTGCGCATGGCAGGGTCGGATCGCTCAGTCACATCACGAACCATAGCACAGCACATGCAGTCTGTAACGGATCATCCAGTGCCTGCGCGTACCATTCGACGCCGTTTACAGCAGAGTGTGCTGTCCGCAAGACGTCCATTGCTTTGTCTACCCTTGACGCAGAACCACAGACGTCTCCGCCGCCAATAGTGCGATGACAGAAGGATGTGGACTGCAGAATGGAATGAAATTGTCTTTACTGACGAGTCACGCTTCTGTCTGCAACACCACGATGGTCGCATTCGAGTCTTGAGACACCGTGAAGAGAGGATGCTGAACAGCTGCGTTATGCACCGCCACACTTGTCCTGCACCGGGTATTATGGTATGGGGCGGTATTGGATATCACTCTCGCACACCTCTAGTACGCATTGCCGGTACTTTAAACAGCCATCGCTACATCTCCGAGGTGTTGGAGCCAGTTGTCCTTCCTTACCTTCAGGACTTGTCCACAGCCATATTTCAACAGGATAATGCGCGACCACACGTGGCACGCATTGTCCAACAGTTCTTCGTCAATCGCCAGATTGAATTGCTTCCCTGGCCGCCTCGCTCTCTGGACCTTTCGCCGATAGAAAACATGTGGTCCATGGTTGCTCTACGATTGACCCAGATTCCATCCCCAGCTGCCACAGAAGATAAACTTTGGCAACGTGTGGAAGCTGCTTGGCCTGCTGTACCCCAAGAACTCATCCAAAGTCTCTTTGAATCAATGCCGAGGCGTGTGGCAGCGTTGATCTCCAACAATGGCGGCTACTCTGGCTACTGATTTTGGCAGTAACCACACTTCACAGAAGTCCATAAATTTAATCATTTGATACTTGGTCAACATCTTATCTTCAAAATAAATTTTGTTGTGATATCTCTTGTCTTTCATGGTGTTGCAATTTGGGTGGCCAGCAGTGTATATATATATATATATATATATATATATATATATATATATATATATATATATGAATTGTCCGGATGGACATCTCATGAAATAAGAACATACATCGTGGCTGGAAAATAATAAAATCAGCTATAAAAACAAAATAAGTTATTAAGCAGTAAAGCAACAAATCTTACTCGCTTCGAGCCATTCCAGCGTCTACTACAAAGAGCGCCAAAATGGAATTAGGTCAGAAAGGTTGCCAGAATTTGCGGAGGGAGTTATTATGTGGGAAGGCGAAGCGTTTACGCCAAGACAAGAAGGAGGAGTTACCAGGCCAGAGATACGTACAGAATGGGCGATTATAGGTAGTTAGTAATATTATCACATATATATATATATATATATATATATATATATATATATATATATATATATATATATATATATATATATATATATATATATATATATATATTGCTCCAACTTTCGCTCTAAAAATACTCTATCGTCTCTATCAGTGGTTTGCAAACTTATTTCTACAGTGACCCCTTAAATTTTAATGAAAAATCATTGGACCGCAGTTCAAATTTTTTGCTAGAACCATTTTTTTTTTTGGAAGAAATAGGTTTGTATCCCTAAAAATTGAAAAAGACGAAGTGAATAAAATTTGACAAGCAATTTTGAAAATCAATGAACTGTAGATTTTGCGTATATATTTACTTTGAATTATAACAAATAATGTATTTCTTAACCCTCTACGCTTGTCTTTGCCAAATGTCACGTGACTAGAATTTCATATTTAAAAAAATATGTGTTTGGTATTTAAATTGGGTAAATATTAAAAAAAATAAAAAAATAAAAAAGAGGAGGATTTCAAAATCATGAGCTCCGTATTAAAAAGTTAAAAATTATACACTCAATTTATTTACATAATACTAAAATTAAAAACAATTAATGAGTGGGTGTGCCTGTTACTCAGATAATATTTGTTCAATATTTGGTAAAATATTTGAGAGTTCTACTCTTATATCATCTTCCGCGTTAAGTCTTGATCGTTGTTTGGTTTTTATAGCTACTAATTTTGAAAACCCGGTCTCAGATAGATAGGCAGAAGTGAATGGATGTAGTCTAGACTTGTATGACTGTGTGATACCGTATTTTACAATATCATCTAATATATAAAAATGAATGTTTGTATCTCTGTAATTGTATAGAAATCCACAGTTTAGGAGCAACGATCGTGAAATTTTACATACAGGCGTCTTTAAAAACAGCCGAGGGTCTGAAGAACTTCAAAAATCGAAATTAATTACCGTTGATTTTTAATTAATAAAAAACCAAGAATTTTGAAACTAAATGTAAGCTGTTACACTTTGTGGAATCACCCCTCTGAATATGGCGTCCGCGTTAGGGTTAGCTGGCAAACAGCGAGCGAAAAGATAAAAATAAATAAAATCAAAAAGTTTCAAGTTATATATTAAACCAGAATAATAAATGAAAATAATAATCTTTCAAGTCAGATTTTATACTCTAAAATAAATCGGATCCAACGGCATATTGACACTACCACACGCGATGGAAAATTCGAATCAACCACGCTAAGTGTCACGAGATCTTTTTTAATCGCTACTACAACCCCCCTCTCTTATGTCTTTGTGTCTATTGAAGAGTTGAAGACTAAGCTTCTATCCTGCTAACTTATTTCTGACTTAAAACTCCTCTCACTCCATAAATACATGTATATTCACCAACCCATAGCAACTTTCCAGTAAACTTAGTCAAATATTTTCCTCTTTACGCAACAAAGTAGCATGTCATTGTGGCGCATTCAGTAAAAGCGTTCATTTACCACGCTACACTCCGCGGGTTCAAATACGGATCGTTCACATTTTGCTAAACCTGTATTTTCAGCTTTTTTATAGAGGCTTTTTTATTTCACCTTTTATTTTATTATTTTTTAAATTATTATTATTATTATTATTATTTATTTATTATTTTTTTAATTATTTTTATTTTATTTTATTATTTTTAAAAATTATTAATAATATAAAAAAAAAATAAAAAAATAATGTGTATAACATTTCGTATACTTTTTTTTCTATGTTATTTATACTGTGTTTAGTTTTTTAATGGATTTTGGTATGTTTATTATAAATTTATATATTTTATGTTGTACTTTCCAGGATTTTTTGCTCCAATGATAAAGGCTAAATCTTTACTATGTTATTTATACCGTGTTTAGTTTTTAAATTGATTTTGGTTAACAAACATTCGACAATTTGACATTTTTACTTTTCAGCTTTAGTTTTCAAAATTATTTACTTTCCTAAAGACAATTTGACATTTTTCCTTTTCAGCTTTTAGTGGTTTATTATAAATGTATATATTTTATGCTTTATTTTTCAGGGTTTTTTTGCTCCAATGATAAAACGCTAAATCTAGCTGAATTCTAAAGAAATTATTGTAAATTTATGGTTTTTTATGTTGGGTTTTATTTCTATTCATGCGTATAACATTTCACATGCTTTTTATTCTATGTTATTTATACTGTGTTTAGTTTTTAAATTGATTTTCGTTAACAAACATTCTTAAAATCCCGGGCAACGCCGGATAAATTATCACCTGTGTAGGTTGATAATTTATAAATTTTAAAACTGTTACCACATGTATATTTACAGATCCACAAGAACTTTCCAATATTTTTAATTAATAAATAACCAACAACTTTTTCTCGATTCACAGGTGTTCAGTAGATGGCGCCACTATTTTAAACTTTTAGTATTCTAACCATAAGACAAAAAAATATATTTTTTTAAAAATCGTAAGGGATATTTTTATAGACAAAATAATGTAGAAGAAAATATTGAAATTAAATCTAATAGGACATACTAAAGAATATAGTACAGTTTGAGGAACATATCTTTTACTGTATTTTAATATTTTTTGGATAATGTCCAATCGTTTGCCGCATTAGCAAGAAAAAAAAAATATTTTTTTTTGTCTATTTCGTTGTTACGTGACGATAAATTTATTTAAAGTACCAGATAAAGATCACATGATCAGCGTTTAATAAATTAAATTGTAAAGATTAATCTTTAAAAATTCACCAAAAATTAGAAAATGGAGGTAAAGATTCGAAAAGAATTTCATTTTAAAGGAATTTTTATGATCTTTTTCGTGATATAAATTTTACAACCGTCAAATTATTATTTTAAATGCAAACTTGAAAAAAGTTACAAAAACAGATTAAAAATTTAATTTAAAAAAATCTAAGAAATTTTTTTCAAAAATCTTTATTAGTGCACCCCTACATTATAAGAAGAATCGCCATGCAAAATTTCAGTCCTTTAGGTTCAGCGGTTTGGTCTGTACTTTGTATGTCAGTCAGTCAATCAGTCAGTTAGTCAGTTACGGAACTGTTTTATATATATAGATTTTTATTACTATTTTTATATCGTAACGTTTACTTCATGCGTACACATTATTTTCCTATGCTTATTTTTATTATCTTTATAATAAGCGTAATTTTTATGATTTTAAACAACAATCGTTTTTAACTGGCATTCAATTGGCTGTTAAAACTTTATATTTACACCCTATTTAAAAGAAGTAGGGTGTAAATTGTAGGGTGGAAAGTTGGTAAAATCAAAATTTTGTGCAATGTATTTAATTTCTCGATTAAAAGTAGTTTTTTTCTAAAAATTAATTTATTTCGCTTGAAAAGCTAAATATTTTATGCACGCGGTTTATATTATTATTACTATCTTTATATCGTAACGTTAACTTCATGCGCGAGCATTATTTTTTTATGCTTTTTTTATTATTATCTTTATAATAGCTTTATTTTCATATGGTTTTAAACAACTATCGTTTTTATTCATATTATGTTGGTTTTTTATTAATTAAAAATTAAGGGTAATTAATTTCGATTCCGGAAGTTCTTATCTTTATTTTCATATGCTTTTTCATTTACGAATTATTCAAATGTTGGTTAAAAAACTTTTGCGTAATTTATATATTTGTGTGTGTTTAATTATTGGGAACTAAGCAGAATTTGGTTTTGGTAGTGGAGTACCTTGGCCTGACGGCTTTATCTCCTGTAAGTAAGATAATTGTTATCACGGTGGAAGTGCTCATTAGTTAAAGTTTAAAAGAAAAAATTAAAATAATTAAGGGTAAGGATACGCGAAAAAGTAAAAAAAAAAAAGTTAATATACTAGAGTAATAATTAAAAATTAATTTAAGTAAAATAATAAGAAAAAATTAATTAATAAAAATTAATTAAGTAGTAGCAAAAACAAGTAAGGAGTAAGAGGCCCCAGAAAGCCATTAATTCATCGTACAGAACAAGATAGAATTTAATTTTTTTTTTCCTGATTTTGTGAGTTTTACAATTTTTTTTTTTTTTTTTTTTTTTTCAAGTTTTAATATATTTTTCCGAAGTCGTGAACTGCAGTAAATAAAAAAAAAAAAGGCCCGCAGGACCATACACTTCGAAAAGAAATAACTATGGCATACGCATTGGGACAGCTAAATGTAGCTTGAAATTTGGAAAAGAGAAAGGGCTCCGGCTGGGATCGAACCCGCAACGAGAGCGACTCCGAGCCAGAGCGAACGCGCTGTGCTATGATAGGCACGAGTAAGAGTTGCATGGTGCGATTAATGGCACGGTAAGGGAATAAAAGTTAGCTTTTTAGGAGGCACGCCCGAGGGCGCTTACGATTAGCTCTGCTAGAGTAATCGTAATCCGGATATTCCATAGTTATTTCGTTTGGAAGGTTGGGCAAGTTATCATAAAATCTCTTAGAGATTTTATGGGCTTGTTGTACGAAAGATAAAGTGCCGAGGTCTCTCCTAACAGTCACATTGGACATGTACCGAAAAGCTCGGCGGATTCGCCTGAGGGTTCTGTTTTGGAGTTTCTCAAGTTTAGTGATGTGGCTCTTTGCAGCAGAGAACCATACAGGAATTGCATAAAGGGCGATGGGGAGGATGCACTGTTTGTAAATTAAGGCCTTATTCTTCATGCTAAGGTGGCTACCGTAGAGAAGACTTCGGAGTTGCATTACCGCAGCATTGCACTTACTGATAGTATTATTTACATGAGTGTTCCAGGTTAACTTACGATCCAGGGTTACCCCGAGATACTTGACTGTGTTTTCCCATTCAAGTGGGGAGTTATGAAGATAGAGGCGAGGGGGATTCAGATAGCTATTACTAAAAAAGATCGCGTGACACTTAGAGGGATTGATTTTAATTTTCCAGCACGTAAACCAATTTTCTAAAGTGTCAATGTGACGCTGAATTTGAATAGTAAGGTAGTTGATATTGTTAGCAGTGGAAAGAATAGCAGTATCGTCCGCATATAGAGCAAGAAGAGTATTTTCACCTCTTGGAATCGAGTTTATGTAAATATTAAACAGGGTCGGCCCTAGAATCGATCCCTGTAAAATTCCAGAGGTTATGAAGTTACTCCGGGACAATTCCTTATGTATGCGGACGGAGAAATTTCGATTATGTAGGTAGTGGTTAATTAAATGAATGAGACTATCTGGCAAGTGAATTTGAATAAGCTTATAAATAAGTCCCGGATGCCAGACTTTGTCGAACGCGCATTTTATGTCTAGGAAAAGCGCAGCGGAAGGTCTTCGAGCTAGTATCCCGTCACGGGCAAATTCAACTACCCTTAAGAGTTGCTGCGTCGTATTATGAGAAGACCTAAAGCCAAACTGCTCAGGAATGATAATATCGTGCTGATCGAGGTGATAGGAGATTCTGTTAAGAATAACGCGCTCCACCACCTTACTAAGGGAGCACAGTAAGCTGATTGGTCGGTAACTCCTGGGATCGTTGCGGTCCCCCCCCCGGTTTGGGGATGGGGCAGACGATCGAAGTTTTCCAGCACTCAGGAAAATAATTGTACTTCAGTATGGCATTGACTATGCCAGTAAGGTAGAAGATGATATTTTTGGGGAGGAATTTTAAGGTGAAGTTGTTGATATGGTCATTACCAGGGGACTTTTTATTTTTAAGGCTGGAGATAATATCATTAATTTCGTGAATGGAGGTCGGGAGAGTAGACTCAGAGGGGGGGAGGAGAGGAAGCTTTCGACCGTGCTGGTAACCAGACGGTCGTTGTCTTCATCTACCAAGTCCGAGTTAGGAGAAAACTGCTCCTTGTAAGTATCGGCGATGGCATTAGCCTTGTCCGAGTCGGTAAGTGCAACTCCGTGGGGGCCGTTAATGGGCGGAAATTGGACATGTTGGGACTTGAGACGTCTCATATAGTTCCAAAGGGAGTTATCTTCAGGCGTGAGGCTATTAATGAATTCAGCCCAGTTTTTATTACGGAAAACTCTAATATCCCGCCGAACACGCGCGCGCAGGAAGTGATAATTGCTCCTGTGAGAGGGGAGACGGGAGAACTGATAAAGTTTACGAGCCGCGTTACGCTCTTTAATTAAGTTTACAATATTAGCAGGGAGGTTATGAAAACGCGGTTTTTTCATTGCATGAGTAGAATTAGCCTTGGCGGTGACGATGGCATTAGTTAAAGTATTGGTGGCACGTTCTATATCCTCAGAGCAACGGATATAAGGGTAGTAGAGGGGGGAGTATTTTAGATTATCCTGGAACTGTTTCCAATTAGTACGGGTAGGGGGGCTAGGATTTTGAATATCGACCTGTTGATCGAAAGTGATTAGGACAGGCAAGTGATCTGAGTCGAATAAGTCAAGAGTCTCGATGACGTGGGGGTAGGGGATGTTTTTAGTTAGAGCCAGGTCGATAGTGCTAGAGCCCGTGGAATAGAAGTGGGTAGGGGTGGGGGGGGGAGAGAAGTTTAATGTCGTGATTATCGGTGACGAATTTGAAGAGGGCTCTGCCAGCAGCGTTGATGTTGCGACAGTTCCAGGCTGTATTGCGTGCATTTAAGTCACCAGCCACAATACAGAAGTTACAAGAGCTGAATAATTTGGAAAAATCCGCGTTGAGAAAGTATCTTGAGGGGGGGAGGTAGACGGAGGAAATTAGAATTTTGGTCGCTCTGTTGGGGAGGAGTATTATCGAAGTATTCTCAACAGCGGTAGTATTGATACTATTAATTTTATAATGGTTTAAACCCCTACGGATATAGATGGCGGTGCCACCACCAGGATTCCTGCGAGAATTAGGGATGGGGGGGCGATCATTTCTATATAAAGTGTAATTACAAATATTAAACCGCCAAGGTGCAGTAAAGCGGGTTTCCTGAATTAAGGCGACATCAATATTGGAGTTTTCCATAAACTGCCTGAATTCATTAATTTTACCGGTGAGACCATTAGCGTTCCAAAACAGAACCCGCAGTGAAGGAAAATTCTGTGAACTACTCATTACCAAGAGCGGGACCTAAATAGTTGCCAAGTTCTACAACTATGGCTTCCAATTTAGTGTAAAAGTCAACATCACTCCTGATAATGGATGCAATTGCTTTAAACAATTGCATAATATCGGAGATGTTGAATGCCGACATAAATTCCCTAACCATTTTAACAATTGAGATGAAATCAGAGAAACCTGAGTTGGATGGCTGTTCACTCGAGCAGGAGCTGCTCTGAAATGAAGCAGCAACAGTAGGGGCAGCGCTGGGCGCGGTAGTAGGACGCGTGTTTTGATTGGACCTCCTAGCCGCGCTCTGAATGGCTGGATTTGGATCCGCTCGGGGGGTTACCTCGGCACTTTGAATTTCGGCGCTCATAGCTTGGCTGACTCTGGATGTAGAAGCATCGCTGGCCGGTTCCGATGTTTTTTTATTAAAATTCAGGGGTGTCTTCCATGCCGAAGTTTTTGGTGGCTCGGAGGGAATAAAGTGAGCAGGTTTGGGGGTTTTACTTTGCTGGCTATTGGGCTTGGGGCTTGGTTCTTTAAGTTTAAGTTTCTGTTTATTTTTAGGATTCATAGGGCAACCACGGTAGTTAGCCGTGTGGTTACCCTTGCAATTAGCGCAGCATGTGCTACCATCTGCCGCCTGCAAAGTGCATTCTTTAGCTGTGTGGTTACTTCCGCACTTAACACAGCGCGGAGATAATTTACAGTTTAAAGAGGAATGTCCGAACATTTGGCACCGGTAGCACTGGCTGACACCGGTTTGGGTGTAATGCTCGAAGCTCACTTTAAGATAATTAATTTTCTTAATACTCGTTAAGTTATCAATATTGGGCGATGGTCTAACAGCCACCAAGAACAAAGGCATGGGCCTTTTAGTTTTTCTGTTGGTAAGATAAGCCGTCTTGACCGGCTCGAGTCCAATTTCTTTAATAGCATTCTCAATGTCCTCCACCGGAGTATTAACGGGGAGACCGCGAATTATGTACTTCTTGGGACGCTCGGAGCGTGGATCGAGCGTTCTAAACGGGATCTTATTTGCGTCCAAGAAGTGTTGAATTTTCCGATAGGACTCGGTGCTATTAATATTAATTTTAATTAGGGAGCCCGTCAGGGATGCTTCAACATCGTCTGCCATTTCACTGATAGTTTTTAGCATATTACGCCAATTGTTATTTATCTCAAAAAATACTTGGCATCGCTTAGATGCCGTTTGGGATTTGTTATTAGAACTTTCAGCCTGACCTCCGGTTTCCATATCAGTCGCCGGTTCAAATGGCTGAGTTCCTACAATGTCGGATTCATTATCGCTGAGAACAGCATATCTGTTCTTGGTCACAATTTCATTATCAGATTCTGAGTTAGCTTTTCGCTTGGAGCTAGATCGCTCGTTAAGCTGAATTCTATTATTAATCATGATGAGGGAAAGATGCATATGAGCCAAAAGTTCGTTAATCTGGGCCCACTGGTTAGTATAAAAGTAGTCAAAATAGGTTAGGTTAAGAAATTCATTTATGTCTCTGGTTCTATCATTAAGCACTTCCGCCAGTGAGAACAAAAATCTACTCACCAACGGGGCATCAGGAGAGTTGATCAGGTTGATGCCAGCATAATCCAGGAAAGCTCTCACGACTTGGAAGTACTCCCAGTCACGGTAATTTGCGTCAAAGAAAACATAAAGTTCATCAAATGAAGGTAGAGGCTTGAGCGTCTCGGGTTGATTCACTGTAGTTGAAGGGCTAGCAGGAAGCGTAGCTGATGGTTGGAAGTTTTGCGATGGAGCTTCTAAGTTACTCATAATTACAACTTAGAACGAAAAAAATGCTAGAAGGAAGCAAGGGACACAGCTATAAGTGGGCAATCACTCACACGCAGGATTAAAAAATCCCCATGTGGTCAAATATCCAAAAATAACTGTGCTTATAAGACACGTGCACGCACGTGTGAGGCTTAAGGCAGCTAACTTCACTCACGTCCTTCCTCTCACGAGTCCGGACGGGGAAAAATCAATACGTGTTTAATTATTGAAATTAATAAATTTATATTTCTGGAGAGGATGTTTCAGTTTTTAGTGGTACTATGATGAAAGGCTGAATATACCAAAATTCTGAGGAGTTTATTATGGAGAGAAAAGGAATTTAATATGTAGAGGATGTTTATAGGAGTTAAATGTGGAGAGGAGTTGAATGGTTTGCAGCCCTCAATCAAACACTTCATTTTTTAAGAGGCAACGCTGCAGTCATATCATTGTTCTATTGGAAATTTCTGCTGAACCTGTAATTGCAGCTTCTTTTTTTTACCCCAATGATGAAAGGCTAATTCTAGCTGAATTCTGAGGAGTTTATTATAAATTTATATATTTATAGATTTCACAAGGATTTTTTCTGTTATTTATACTGTGCTTAGTTTTAAATTAATTTTGGTTAACAAACATTAGAGAATTTGACATTTTTACTTTTCAGATTTTAGTATTACAATGATGAAAGGCTGAAAATCTGAGACGTGTATAACATTTCACATATATTTTTTATGTTATTTATACTGTGTTAATTTTTAAATTGATTTTGGTTAACAACAAACATTCTTAAAATCCCGGGCATCGCCGGGTACTTCAGCTAGTATGTTATAATTTTGAAAATATAAATCTGTACCTCAGAGGTAAACTATCATATCTGCAAAATTGCAATTTTTCATGAGAGCTTTACAGGACAGCTTTGTACCTCTCATCGGGTTTATCTCATAGTTTATAAGTTCATATTTGGCCCACCATCTTATTTTCCATGTATGGCAGTTTTTCTCAAAGAAACCCCATCCAAAAGGGGTCACTTAAAAAAAATTTCGAAAGTGAAGAAAATTCACTTATGATAGTTTACCTCTGACATACTGAAATATAAATAAAATATTAAAATTATGCTAGCATAGAAAGTTTAATGCTTTTTTTTAATTAAATAATTCAATACGAAATAAATTCAATTCAACCGCCATTTTTTCCCGGGTTCGTTTTATCCGCAGTTTGAGCGTTACTAGTCTCTCCTCCAAAATATCGTTAACGCACTCTTCTGTAAATCTCATTGAATCCTAACCTTGCTTTTGCAGGATTTAGTTTAACGGGCATTCTCATGATAATAAATGTTTATAAAGCGAAGAGCTATGTATCTACACCCCCCTGTATTTATGTATCAAATGCAAATCTCTGAATATTTATGACCAAACATTCAATATGTTTCCACATTTATTCTGACAAACATAGTCGGTATATATTTACTCATGGAGGATAGAAAACGAGAGTAAGAATGAAATGTAGAACAAGTATATGGTTGTTTCGGAGCGTCGTGATCATCTACGGATAAACGATAGTGGTGCAGAGTTGCACAAAATATCTCACAGGAAAGAGGAGGCCAAAAGGGGCGGGACAAAATATTTTACTATTTTTTAATATACACCCACTTTTTATGATTTTTAAAAAAGTATCTTTATATAAAAGATCATTATACAGGGTGATCATACAAAACTTTACTGATATATGGACCTCTAGCAGCCGTTCCGTTCAACCGATCGAGTTGAGATTTCAGATAAAGTTATTCAGATGTATGAGATCGGAATTCTGAGAACGGCAACACAGTGACGCTCATGGTTACGCTTATAGAAATAGAAACTCGAAATTTTCGAAAGGCAACGCCCACTTTTTCCCGTCGCAAAATGCTGAGCGCATGCGAAAACCCTAAAGATCGTTGGAACGGTATGTGCATCACAAAAAACAGACACGACAGGATCGGGAAATCAGAAAGACACGATCGGGTCGTACGGAGGATATTTGCATATGGCAGAGGGTGACCAATCACAGAACGCCGTTCGCCAGATATTCAGCGTAGAAAACAGATTAAAAAGCTCTCTGATCTTGTTTTTGTTAGCCATTCGCAGAGCTGTTTTTTTGTTCTTGCATAACGCGTCCGTTTTTTGTGATACACGTACCGTTCCATCGCTTCTTAGGGTTTCCGCATGCGCTGAGCATTTTGAGACGGGAAAAAGTGGGCGTTGCGATTCGAAAATTTAGAGTTTCTGTACCAATAACCGTTACCGTGAGCGCCATGTTGTTGCCTTTCACAGAATCCCGAGCTCATACCTCTGAATAACTATATTTGTAATCTCATTTCGATAGGTTGAACGGAACGGCCGCTAGAGGTCTATATATCGGCAAAGTTAACACCTGGCTAAATCGGATTCCGAAAATTGTGGTGTCATTTTTATTAACCGGAGACACCCCCCCAGCCTGCTAGCCTAAAGGGACCTGTTCTGGAATACTTCCGGCCAAGGGGCATTGGAGACAACAACAACAACAACAACAACATTATATATATATATATATATATATATATATATATATATATATATATAATTTGAGATTTGATTTTTACTTGGGGCACGCCTCAAGCTAACTAGCAAAACTTACGATTGAAAGGCCCTGTTTCATCCAAACTAGAAATATACAGCTTAATTTTTTTTGTTGCTGTGTTTCAAACCTAAATTCTCAATTTCGTAATGTGTGAAATCTTTCTCTAGAGTCTTTTTAAATTCTAATCCTGAGGTTTCTTTGGTTAAAGAAGATATTTTAACAGATTGCTTTAGTTGCTATGGAAGTAAAATATAAAGGTAAAATCTTTTACGTAAAAACGTGTCCCAAAATAACACGTTTCTGAGTCATAATTTTTTTGCCTTATCAGTTGATTGCTTCATTTAAGATTAATCGTGATTATTTAGTTTCAGACCTCCCTTTTATCACGATAGGAAAAGAAGGTACCCCATTATTCTTTTGCCAGTATGGTAGTCGATAGGTACAAAGATAGTAATTTTGTTTACGGATCCAGTGTTTAAAAAATCATCACCTTATTAACACTTCATTAGCCATTTCGCCCGAGGACGAAACGTTCATAATGAGCAGAAATTTTAAAATTTAGTTAGTTATTTTGCATTTTGATTTAATTGATTAATTACTTTAATGATTCGGTTTATAATCTGTTACTATGCTTAATTAAAAAAGTAATTTTTTTCTGTTGTTGATGTTTAAGGACGCATTTTGCTATGATTAGTTGAAATGGTAGCAATTTCTTTGTTTTTTAACTTTTCGTTAAAGGAACCGGAACGTCATAAAAGTTCCCAAATTACTTCGAAATGATGATTTTGTTTCTAATGCAGATATCTTTGTTATAATGTTTATGCCTTAAAATACATTTTCATGAAACCGTACGAGATCAATCTTTAGCATTGTCAGAAGTGATAGCATAATCCAAAACGGGGAAATGGAGAAGATCTGTATAAATCCATTAAAATATCTATTTGCCAATTGTGATGGTGTTACGTATCCCATGGTGCAAAGGGGCCAACATCCAACACGAAGCCGTGGAGATCGTGCTTAGTAAAGTTTGAGGCTATTGCTGTAGGCAGACAAGACATCTTGGGTGTCGACATTGATGCACTATAGAATGTGATGTGGAAAATCTTATGTAATATAGCATTTTGTAAGCTTAGGGAATAACTTTTCCATTGACGGAAGTCATCTGCTTCAAAATATCCGTCAGCATTGTGAAGGTATTTCTTGGTAGGTCTAGGTCCAAGAGTGACTTGCACTACTTGCTCGAGTACTAGTGTTGGGAAGAACCAATATTTTTTATTAAGTATGGATGTCAATATGGAGATGTGATCGTGCTCTGGTAGTAGAGTCTACCAAATGTAATTTTACCTAAATGTTCTTCCGAAAGTTGGTTATGCTCCTGGAAATTATCCAAGCCAAGCGCTGCTTAAAAGTCTCCCATTAATGTGCACAAAAAACTTGCGACTGAGCTCTTTCATGCTGTGCCAGACCACATAAGTCTCACAATTTGGCATCTACATATTCGCATATCATCTACGAGATATGATATCTAGCTAAATGAAAAAAGGTACCACAGCGCGGACTCTTGTTCAAATTACTGCTAAATTATAAACGTTCCAGCCAATGGCTTAACGAGCATAATTGGCACCCGGTGAACGATATCTAATTGGCGTTCCCCATGGTCTTGGGGACCAAATGATCCAGTGGTCTTGGGGACCATTTGGCGCCCCTCTGCGAGTGGCGCCCGGGGCATGATAGACCACCTTGCCCCCCTCTCGTTTCGCCACTGGTTCCAGCGCTGTGTCATAGTAGAAAACAGTGTGGGTTCACCCATTGGATGATTCTTTCATGAAAGAGCTCACACAAGCTGGCTGGTATTCGTGGGCGTGGCGAAATCATGTAGTGTACAGAAGATTAGCTGAATACCCGTGCTTCGCTACGGAGTACATTCAAATTAGGTAAAATGGTCAATGTATGCAAATAATTTGTATGTTTAATATCCATAAGACAAACTATTTTGAATTAAATTCTTTAAAAACTTCCATCTCAATAAGTCTAGTGGTTAAATTGTATCTTTTATTGTATTTTAATATTTGTTTTGTCAATTTATTTCGTCGTTATGTACATGACACAAAATTAATTTAAAGTATCAGAAAAAGAAAAGAAACCACGTGATCGGCATTTAACACATTAAATTCTAAAAGTTATTCTTTAAAAATTCACCAAAAATC
>OU015502.1:14447437-14477437 GCA_907164885.2 Dolomedes plantarius
TGCCGAACTTGAAATCGTCGAAATCTCCAAGCCTTAAATAGCGCTTTGAAGTGGCGCCACAGGCGCGCGTGATGTGCGTCTTGCATGTTTCCTTCAGGGTGTTGCATTTACGGTGGCCAGCAGTGTATGAGAAAAATGAAAGCTGGCAGATTTTCCACAAAAAAATTTAAACATATATATCACTAGCTTGTAAGTTCGATAAAGAAATAACTCTGGAAAACTTCTTCTTATATAAGAACAAAACTAATCTCTAAAAGTTACACAGCTACTATTTTTTTTCCTAAGTTAAACTTCATTTATATCAATAATGTACTTTCTCCTTAAGGACTGATGTAATATTTAGTTCGAAACATACAATAGGTAAGTTAAAATGGAACATTTTAGTCTGTTACAAAATTGTTCGACAGGAATTATTCATTTCTGAATCTTGCAGATTCTTTTGAGGAAAGAACTATTGTATTTTTAAAGGATTCAAAAGAAGGAAATCAGACAAGAAATTTGGAAATAAAACAAAGTATTGAGTTTCTCTCTCTCTCTCTCTCTCTCTCTCTCTCTATATATATATATATATATATATATATATATATATATATATATATATATATATATATATATATATGAAATCTCCGGATGGACATCTCATGAAATTGTATCTTGCATCGTGGCCGGAAAATAATATAATCAGCATCAGGAACAAACTAATTTATTAAACAGTAAAGCAACACGTCTTACTCGCTTCGAGTCAGTCCAGCGTCTCCCGTTAAAAGCGCCAAAACAGAATTAGGTCAGAGAGGTTGCCAGAATTGGCGGAGGAAGTTAGTATGTGGGAAGGCGAAGCGTTTACGCCTAGACAAGAAGGACGGGCTACCATAGCAGAGATGAAGTACAGAATGGGCGATTATAGGTAGTTAGTAATATTATCACACACACACATATATATATATATATATATATATATATATATATATATATATATATATATATATATATGTATATATACAGACGCTGTTCGCACATTTTTTATACGATTTTGGTAAGCCGTAATAAAAAACCGTTTGCTGCAAAAGAAATAATTGCAATTGTACTATGTTTTTAAAAGTCAAAATTGTCGTTTGCGGCTTGAAATATTTGTTTTTATTCAAAATGGCGTTTTTAACAAAGCAGTGGTTCGAAGGCTACATTTATGCTCTTTCCGAAGAGAAATATGCATACTCCGTTATCCAAAAACGATGTGAGAGTCATGGTTTTGTGATATCTAAAGCGTCGATAGGTAATATCGTCAACAAGAAAGGGAAAAAAACGTCAAATTGGAGCCTCAAGTGGGACAAAAATTCCAAACAAGTATCCAAGGAAAAAACGGACATCTTCGACTAATGCAAAGGTGCATTGTTTAATGTTAAAAGAAAATAGCCCTAGTCAAAGGACAGTTGCAAAATCATTAAAATGCTCGGTGTCCACTGTAAACAAAATTCCCAGACGAGTAGGCGCCTCCAGACGGCAAATCTCCTCAGACGACCGGCAACTCTCCCTCTGTAGCTGACGAACTATTCCGCGAGCTGCCGGTAGCACTTTTGATCCTTATGTCTCCAAACGTCTAAATCACTTATGTGCACTCACCGCGCGTTGGTTGGTCTTCCCGAAATTTACACGTACATAGTATTCGCTATTGTACGGGGGTCGTTACAATATATATATGCATGTCCCTTTCGGAACATGCAGCAGTAATCAATTTGTCGTAAATTCTTTAGCCAGCAAGCAGTTTATAAAGAGCAAGGTTCATTAGTGGAAGATTTAAAAGCTTATTGAGCAGTT
Organism: Dolomedes plantarius; assembly: GCA_907164885.2. NCBI lineage: Eukaryota > Metazoa > Arthropoda > Arachnida > Araneae > Dolomedidae > Dolomedes > Dolomedes plantarius. The sequence goes on from OU015502.1 coordinate 14,449,250, forward strand.
AGCATGGCATGCGATCATTATTTTGTGAATTTAGACGATAGCTAAACTGCAATTGTTTCCACAGATTATCGTCTGCGGACGTAAGAGTTCAAATATAAATATCCGATCATTTTTTTTTTTTTGGCGCATATCGTCTGCTCCTGTCTCAAAAATTTCAGTGTTAACACTCATATAGAACGAAAGAGAAATACTCTTGTCCTGGAAGTTTGTAGCCATTCAGAATCGGACCCGGGCATGCGCAGTAGGACCCGGTAAAATTAGCCCTTGTGTAGCCAAAAGAAAAAAAAATGATCGCTTTACCACACTAATCGCTGATATTGCATATATTTCTAATTCTTAAATACATTTTCTTCAAAATATGGTATTTAATTAAATACAAATGTCTTAAATTAAATCTATAATACTTGCAATTAAAATATATATCATTAGCTTAGTAACTGCCAATCGACACTTTAGTTTCGAGGTTTCCTGAACTGCTTTCCATCCAAAGCAGCTTTAAACGAAAGTCTGAAGGAGCCTCTAATACTCTGTAGGGGTAGATTATTTAAGAGGAAATTTTAGATTGATTGCCGGAGAGCTAAGTAAAATATTAAACACACTTTGAGTATCAATCCAATCGAGGAATCGAACGTTTCCATGTAACTTTAAGTGAATTTAGCCTATCCTTTTAAAGATAATATCAATGGTTGGTTAGAGTAACTTATTTTTAATACCTTAATTGTTTTATTGGAAACTTCAATGCTAAGACACTAATTCCGACGAATTTTCAAAACATGAAACATGCAATGAACGCTTTTGACTTGATTTTAGATATTCTGTTATGATTGGTTACATAAGCAGAAATTTATATTACCCTGTAAACGTATATAGCACTAGTTGAATACCCGTGATTCGCTACGGAGTACATTCAAATTGAATACAACGGTCAATGTATGCAATTAATGCCAAAAAAAACAAAGAAATATAATTATTTAAAATGAATACAAAGGTTTATGTGTGCAATTAATGCCATATATATATATATATATATATATATATATATATATATATAATCGTAACGGATATTTTATAGACAAAATAATGTAGAAGAAGAAATTCAAATTAAATCTAATAGAACAGACTAAGAAATATAGTAGTACAGTTTGAGGAACATTTCTTTTACTGTATTTTAATATTTTTTTTGGATAATGTCCAATCGTCTGCCGTATTAGAAAGAAAAACAAAATATTTTTTTGTCAATTTATTTCGTTGTTATGCACGTGACGCAAAATTAGTATAAAGTACCAGAAAAAGAAATGAAACCAAGTGATCGGCATTTAATACAATAAATTCTAAAAATGAATCTTTAAAAATTCACCCAAAATCAGAAAATGGAGGCAAAGATTCGAAAAAGATTTCATTTTAAAGAAATTTTTAGGATCCTTCTAAGATATAAATTTTATAACCCTCAGATTATTATTTTAAGTTCAAACTTTTAAAAAGTTACAAAAACAGCTTAAAAATTTAATTTAAAAAAATCTAAAAAGAATTTTTCAAAAATCTTTCTTAGTGCACCCCTACACCATGAGAAGAATCGCCATGGAAAATTTCACCCCTTTAGGTCCAGCAGTTATCTGACAGTCAGTCAGTCAGTCAGTTACGGAACTGTTTTATACATATAGAACATTAGGTAGGATTGATTTCAAATCTCCTTCGATACACATGAATCTATAAAATGACATATGCCAGTATTTGTAACAGCATCTCTAAAGTAGAATTTAGAATATTCGATTATCAAATAAATTAATCGCGAAAACATAGATATTTTCTAAATCCCCAGTTAAAAGTCAATGTGAGAACATGATTTTTAACCAATAATAATTAATAAAGCAACTGATATTCGAAAATCAGCTACTGGTATTTTCGATGACGTTTTATTTATCTTGTTATGGTTAGGATCAACATATTAATAAAAAATACTTATGGAAATGTTATTTCCTCTACTGCAGGTAATAGCTACTATCAATCAAACTTAATATTTTGTAGAAAGTCTAGTCTATATGAAGTTCATGATACAGTGAAAAATACTTATATTTTAATAAAATTAAAAAGTTAAAAGTCTGTTTAATTCTAATGTATCCACCGAACGAGTTGAAAATTTTGCATTATCTTTTGCCATTTAATTAAAGAAAAATTATTGGAATTATAATAATCAATTTTAATTATTATCAGAATTATTACAGAATACATTTTATAATTATTTGTCTTTAGCTTTATAAAAATGTTATTCATAAAACTTTTATCGCTCTAAAGAAAAAAAAATCATATTTCAGATTAATTTCTACTTTAAGGATAACAATTTTAAAAAAATTATTTTAAATAAAAAATAATGGAGAAAATTTTGTGAGAATAGAACGGCATAACCCTGTGAAAATTTTCCCTTGCGAGGAATATCAGACACATGCTTTCGAAGATGGAATATCATAAAAAGTTCTCTTCTGATATAAAAAAGACTTCTATTATAGACAAGATGAATACCCGTGCGTTGCAACCGAGTACATTCAAATTAATACAACGGTCAATGTATGCAATTAATGCTAAAAAAAAAAACTTTAAAAAATATATTTATAATAAATACAACGGCCAATGTATGCGACTAATGACAAAAACATTTTTAAATATATATTTATAAAAAAATTGCAACGGATATTTTTATAGGCAAAATAATGTAGAAGAAAATATTCAAATTAAATGGAACGGTCAATGTATACGATTAATTTTTATGTTTAATATCCATAAAACATTCTAATTTGAATTAAATTCTTAAAAAAACTTCCATTTCAATTAGTCTAGAGCAGTGGTCGGCAAACTCATTTGTCAACAGAGCCAAATGTCAAAAGTACCACGACTGAAATATCTTTTGAGAGCCAAATTTTTTTAACTTAAACTATATAGGTAGGTGCATTGTTATTAATTTAATTAGGATACTTCAAAGCTGGCCTTTGCTAAAAACGTCCTCAATCTGAATAATGTACGTTCGCTGAAGTCGACCCTTCTAACTCTTCCGTCCACACTCGTCTTGTATATTTATTCCGTCTATCTCCTTTCGTTCATCCTCTATGTATGTCCAAACCATCTCAACATACCTTTCTCAATCCTCGACACTACATCTTCTATCACTCCATGGCACTCACTAACATCTTCTATACTAATAAAGGGACAGGGAGAAGTCGGATCATCCGGCCATTACGGTCGGATGACCGTAACTCATCCGGGCGTGCACCGATCCTCGAAAATAAATGGCCGACAAATATACAGGAAAATCGGTGTATTTTATTTCTCATGAAAGTACATAAATGTTACATATTTGGAAAGAGGTTCGGAAACTGATAATTTTTTCTGCGTACACTTATTCTGTTAATTCAATAGTTTTAGAGATATTTTCATTCAAAAATCACTCACTGCTGAGAAACCAAATCATCTTTTGCAGTGGTGCTGATATCTGTCGGCAGCGACGGGAATGAAAATGATTTGATTTATTCACTTTGATTTAATACATTTGAGGGCTTTTTTTTTTCTTTTGTGGGGCCCGAAGTTCATAAATATGTTACACGGATGGCTTGAGAGTAGCTAGGCGAAGCCCGGCTAGTTAATTTAATAAACTGTACTTAAAGTTTTTTTAAGTTTAAGTTAAAATATAGGTACGTTGAATAAAACTTGATATCATACTTAATATCGATATTATTTATTGATAAAATTAAATTGTAAAGTATCCATAAAATTAAATCATGACAATGACAGACAAACACTAATATGAACAATGGCTTCGCATCTCCTTGGAAAGTTTGGGTAAGTCAAGTTTGTATGTTGTTTTATATTTTAGGCACGATTCGAGGTTCTCATCAATAAAATGACTTCTCAATTTACTCTTGATAAGGTTCATTCTTGAAAATGATTGTTCGAATGAATATGTAGACCCAAATAAGAAAGAACAGCAAACACTAGTTTTTCCAGCTGATTATATGAGTCAGCAATACTATTCTAGGCGTCAAAAATCATATCTTCCTTCTACAGATCTTTCAAAGCAGACCACTTGTGCTGTGAACTAAGTTCACATTTGTTTCTCTCCAATATTTCTATATCAGCACAAAGACATTCAAATTTCGAACTCCACATTTCTTTGTTTTTTAAATCCAGTAACTGCATTTCAAAGTTCTAATGTCAATATTAAAAGGTTTGGTTTGGTCTTGGAGCGCTACGTCATTTTTTGCTACACGAGAGATAATTAGACCGGGACCTACTGCTTAAAGCCGATTCTGAATTGCTACAAACATCCATGCCGATTGTGGGACTCGAACCCACAGACTCTGGTACCGAAGGTCAACGCCCTAGCCATTCGGCCATCACCGGCTCAATAGCATAGGGAGAAAAATTTAATTCTGTTAAAGTAGCATTAAGAGGTTTTTTAACAGAAGCTCTTTGCTGTTTCTGACTTCCTGAAACCTGTCGAGAAAAGCTTCCCTAATATTTAAAAGTGTTGTTTTGAAATAGAAAATGTCAATATCAGAATTATTTTTTTGGCGATGTTTCAACAGGCTTGGAAAGTGAATCTATGTTTCTCTATCAAAATTTTGAGTAAAAAGAGATAATTTGCTTTTGAATGAAATAACTTCTAACATCGAAAAAAATGTGCATCCTTTCCCCTCTGGTTTACGATTAAGCTGATTTAGATGAGACGTAACGTCTCCCATGAAATAAAATTTCTGGATCCACTGATCGTTTGTTAGTTCTGGATAGTGAACACCCTTCTCAAGGAGAAATGCTTTAATTTCTGATTTTTAAGAAAGCGAAACGTTTCAAAATGTTTCCTCTTGAAAACCAACGTACCTTGTTATGCAGCAGAAGATCTGCGTACTCACTCAACATTTCAACTAAAAAGTCTTTAAATTGGCGATTATTAAGAGCTTCAGCTATAATAGATGAATGATGCAATGGTAATAGACTCATTGTAAGTACCTAGTGATTTTTCTCTCAAAATAGCAACAAACCCGTTTCTTACGCCGGTTATACTTTTCGCCCCATCTGTTGAAATTGAGACAATTTTATCGAGTAGAATATGAATTTTTCAATGCACTCAATTACAGCATTTGCTATATCCTCTCCACGTGTTTGACCTTTGAGTGACAATAATTCTAATTGTTCTTCTTTAGAACCTGTAGATGAAATAAATCATACAAAAAGTGAAACTAGCGCTGTATCATTTATGTCACAAGACTCGTCAACTGCTATTGATAAAGCTAAAACCAATTTAAGATCTTCGACTTGCTGGTTGGTTATATTCGAAGACCATTTTGACTAGTCTAGTGTTTTCTATCGGGAGACGCTCTCGGAAGTTATACATTGTAAAACACGATGCAAAGATACGACTTGACGATACACGTTGACATTTAATCTTTCTGGAAATGTTTTCTCATTAAGTCGTTTCAGAGCACTCGCCTAAAGATAAAGACACATAAACACCAAGTATGTAAAAATATAAATAAGAAAACCAGTCATCACGAAGTTTCAATCGCACTGTACGTGCGCGCCCGCACGTGGAAGAGCCACACTCAAGTTGCCAAAGAGCCACATGTGGCTCGAGAGCCACGGTTTGCCGACCACTGGTCTAGAGGATACATTTTATCTTTTAACGTATTTTAATATTTCTTTTGTCAATTTATTTTGTTTTTAGGCACCTGACGCAAAATTAATTTAAATTATCAGAAAAAGAAAAGAAACCATTTGATCGGCATTTAATAAATTAAATTCTAAAAATGAATTTTTAAAAATTCAACAAAAATCAGAAAATGGAGGTAAAGATTCGAATAGGATTTCATTTTAAAGGAATTTTTATAATTTTTCTCGTGATATAAATTTTATAACCCCCAAATTATTATTTTAAATGTAAACTTAAAAAAAGTTACAAAAACAGCTTAAAAATTTAATTAAAAAAAATCTCGGTAGATTTTTTCAAAAATCTCTCTTAGTGCACTCCTACACTATAAGAAGAATCGCCATGCAAAATGTCAGCTCTTTAGGTCCAGCGGTTTGGTCTGTGAGTTATCTGTCAGTCAGTCAGTCAGTCAGTTACGGAACTGTTTTATATAGAGAGATGAGCACCAGGAAAAGTTTCGATAGCATAAAGTAAGAAAAAATTTTAATATCAGTGTTAGATTCGTATTTTGTTATTGCTCTTTCATAGGATTTACAGCTTTATAGAGTATGTCACGTCAAAGGAAATGAAAATATACTAAATTTTTTGGCTTTGTTGGTTTAGAGCATCTGTGGCCAAACCGCGGCTGTCGAGCCGCAGTTTGGTTCTTCATCACTTCCTGTTCGGCTCTGTGCTAGAATTTTGGAAACTCGTGCCACAATCGAAAATACCGAAAACTAAAACAACCTCCATTTTGGGTACAACTTATAGCTGTGAATCCCTGTATTGTATATTTAGGCTGATAAACAATAAACAGTGCTGATCGTTGACAAATAAACATTTAAATGCTATTAGTGGCTATGAACTGCAACAAATCAATATGTGTAAGATTTGAATGATTTGGCAGAACAGTTGAAAGAAAATTAATACCTAACCCTATCAAAACCAGTTTAAAACTTAAAAATATTAATTATTCTATCAATTGGAGAATGTTTTTTCTAAAGTTTTATAAAATAGGCCAAAGGTTAAAATTTTTTCCGTATCTAATAAAACATTTTTTTCCTGATTTTGGCTCTTGTATGTAAATATTCCCAATTCTGTAGGTAAATATTCCAAAATGGCAATCAACACTGGTTATTTTGGCCACCCCTGCTTTAAAGCTTTAACGTAGGTGTCCCAAATATCGCCTACTAACTTTTTTTCGATATTTCAACCACATTTTAGTTTCTGATTAGACTGGAAACTGAAAGAACATCACTAAGAACTATTTCCTTTAGTATCCTGAGATCAACCAGCTCCAAAACCAGTGTCAGTTTAAATTATGTAGCTAAACTGGAAAAATTGAATTTTCCAGTGAACTCCAGAGCCTAATATCACCTACATCTGTTCCTCTTACCACCTACCAGGCGAAATTAGGAGCACCTGTTAAAAGGGGTTGCTAGCAAAGTCTCTGTTTAGTGCACTTTCAAATGGTATAAGCAAAATTAGAATTTGGATGCACTTACCTGGTCATTCACTGGATTCTGATTCTTTGGAGCCAAGTTTACGAAGACAACAGCCAAAACAACCTCAGACGCCATATATAGGTAGCCCTCCTACAGCACGGCATCTTACAACACGGTTTCGGTCTAACACGATAGGATAAATTCCGGGAACCCACATATAACAGTGTAACCTGTAACACGGTTTCGCTCTAACACGATTAAAAAATTGCGAAACCCTTTGTACAACACTGTACTTCTACAGCACTAGATATCATGATTTTTGTTTAACACATTTAAAAACTAAATTACCTTAAAATAATGACGGGAAGAAACAATAAACTATAGTAGCTTTACATGAAAATGTATAAACAAATTATAATTTATTCATTTATAACTCTAAAATTGCAAGAAGCCCTAAGCTCAACTGAAAATCTTGAATCATTTTTCTTGAATACAGACCCTTTCGCTGAAAGAAGCCGAAAATTCAAGAGGGAGCTGCAAAATTGTCTATCTCCGTACCGTGAATCTTCAATGACCGTGTAAGGACCATCAATTATACCAAAATTACAGATTTTTTAAAGAGGATAGAAGGTGCAAAAATTCTAAATGAAGAAAAAGTTTCTGTAAGTGAAGGTGGCATCGTTCAACCGAAAACATGTTCTCGTTTGATTGTACTTAGCAGTGATGAGGAAGAAATATATTAAATTAATGTCACATTAAATGCAAATAATATTTTTTGTTTCTTTTCGTTTTGTGTTATACACACATTTATATTTTTAATAAAAATTCAGTCGATTATATGGACTTTTAAAAAAAAGTCTGTTTTTAATAAGTTTTCAGAACATAACCCCCTTTTTATGTACTGTCTCTGGGTCTCATATAACACGGTTTCACACAACACGGCATTTTCTAATAACCTATCTACCGTGTTATAGGATGGTCACCTGTACGTAGTTTCTGTTGTCAGTGATAAGAGCGTTGCAAGTTTACTGTTAGGACAACCGCTGTTAGCATAAACCCAGAACTAAGAAGTTACTGCATTTTCTCATACTGCATTTTCTCTTACATAGCGCGAATCGTACTTTAGAAACACGAGTAGGCGATATTAGGCACAGGGGCGATATTTGGGACGCTCACCCTATAGTGTGTTTAAAGCCCAGGAAATTAAAATATACTTTCGAAAAGTCTGTGCTTACCCGATTAAGACGATGCTGATTGATATTTAGTAAAAACTGTATTTATGTTGTTTAAAGTAGTGTTATTAATCATTCAAAACACTCTAATAAACAATTTCTATCGACTATAAATTCTTAATTAAACGGCTTTACATTGTAGTTTAAGAATGAAATCTGTTCGAAAAATAAAATATATAACAAATAACACAAACCTGCCAGAAATCTATATATTTAAGTAGCTAAGCCGACTTTTTGGGCAGTCCGTGAGAGAAAACTACTGCATCCATTTACTTCATTTTGGTCTTAAACGAAAGATTTGTAATCTGAAGATTTGTCAAATTGGGCATTTGTAACCGAAAATTCTATTAATGAGCGATAATTTGAAATTAAAAATTGATTTCTGCACGTGTTCAGTGGCATGTTTCAATCTGGCTTTAGAAACTCACTGCTTCTGTGCATGTCCAGTGACATGTTTCAATGCCGAGGAATCTCTCTAGATCTCTCTCTTCCATTTTCATTTTTATGATAATTATGTATGTGAAATATAAGATTAAACCTGATGGAAATTGTTTATTTCGCGCTGTTTACTTAGCGATAATTTACAGTTAAAAAAAATTTCTTTCTGCGCATGCCCAGTGACATTTTTAAATCTTCTTTTAGATACTCACTAAGCACGAGGCCGTTTAAGCATTAATTTGTTTCTGCGCATTATTATGATTTTCAACATTTGGCAATGACGTGTTGAGTATAATTCGTGTATTAGTACATTTATTTACTATCTAGCCATCATGTTTTGACGGGGACCAACTAGTATATTTTTAAACCTTAAAGAATTTTGCATCTTGACTTAAGAATTTCGAACCTGGACCAAAGAGTGATCCTCTTGTTTACTGCAAAAGACAAAAATCATTATTTTTCGTCACATTCATCACATAGCATTATATTTGCCATGAGTAAGATGTCAGATCGAAGGAAAAATTTTAAACATGTCTTTACAAACTACATAAAAATATCAATTCACACATTATATCTTATAAACCACTTAATTTTGTTGAATTTGGAATGAAATGTTTTTATAGTTTTATCCATTTAGGAAAATATTTTTTTATCTTTTAAAGTAGTAAATTACAGTTATAATTAAACTCATTATTAACTGAAAAACAGCTATTTTATTTAAAACTGCAAATAGACACTGCTCATGTTATATATTATTGAACGCTTAATTTTGTTGCATTTGCAATAAAAAAATTTTAAATGTTTTATCCATTTTGGAAAAAAAAATTATTTTATGGTTTATTAAACTGCAGTTCTAAAACAGTAGTTATGAGGTACAAAATAGCTACCTTATTTGAAGTTTCAAATACACATTTTTTTCGGCTTATTGCCATTCCTTGTTTAATCAATATTAAAATTATGCAATACTAGCTGGAAACCCGCACTTCGCTACGAAATACATTCAAATGAAATACAACGGTCAATGTATGCAATAAATGCCCCAAAAAATAAATATATTTATATATTTATAATAAATACGACGATCAATGTATACAATTGATGTATATATATATATATATATATATATATATATATATATATATATATATATATATATATATATATATATATATATATATATATATATATATATATATATATATATATATATATATATATATATATATAATAAAAAAAACGTAAGAGATATTTTTATAGACAAAATAATGTAGAACATAATATTCAAATTAAATCTAATAACACATTCTAAGGATTATAGTACAGTTAATATAGTAAAGTTTGAGGAACATATCTTTTATAGTATTTTAATATTTTTTTGGATAATGTCCAATCCTCTGCCTCATTAGCAAGAAAAAAAGTTATTTTTTTCTCTCTATTTAGTTGTTATGCTCGCGACGATAAATTAATTTAAAGTACCAGAAAAACAAATCACGTGATTAGCATTTAATAAATTAAATTCTAAAAATTAATCTTTAAAAATTCACCAAAAATTAGAAAAGGGAGGTAAAGATTCGAAAAAAGATTTCATTTTGAAGGCATTTTTAGGATCTTTCTCGTGATATAAATTTTATAACCCTCAAACTATCATTTTAAATGCAAACTTAAATAAAGTTACTCAAACAGCTTAAGAATTTAATCTTAAAAAATCTAAGAATAATTTTTCAAAAATCTTTCTTAGTGCACCCTACACTATAAGGAGAATCGCCATGCCAAATTTCAGCCCTTTAGGTCCAGCGGTTTGATCTGTGCGTTGTATGTCAGTGAGTCAGTCAGTTACGGAACAGTATTATATATATAGATTAATTTCTGACGCAAGAAACTTTCAAGCACAAACACTTATTAAGTGCGTACAATGCTTCTGTTCTTTCAGAAGTTATATTTAGATAACAACCCCAAACTAATGAAAAAAATTGTTTCTCCAGTTTCAGGCCTATAACCTGTAACCTCTCTCGTCTTCATTAATAAATTTATAATTTATTATACTTTTGACGTCTTGCAAAATGGAGACGTGTTGTCATAAACATTTGCTCCTCTGTAGTCTCCCATACAGGCTGAAATAAAACTGGGAAATAACAGTTGTAATTTTCAACAACTGTCTTTATTATACTTTTGAGTGGCATTTACGAGGCCTGCCCACTTTAACCAATCCTTTTATAAGTATTCTAAGCTCGGACCGGCAGTGGAGTTGAAATGCTGTAAAAGATTCATAAATCTTGTTGCCACGAAATAATTATGAAGAGCTCGATAAGACGTTTCCTACAATGTATCGTATTGGAGGTATATAAAAGTTTATGTTTTTACATCACATTGTATATTATACTGTACCGGAGGACGACAGATAATTGCGTTGTTTTCTTCTCATACAAGAAAAATTCTGTTTCTTCGATACTCTTCTGATTTATCAGTGCCAAAAATTATATAAGAGAAGTGGAGAATAGACGGCTTCCATATTATTCAGATTCTGCTAAAATACGACTGCATACGTAATTGTCATAATAAGTTGTAGACACTTTTATGGCTGTATTACCTTCATTTCTGTAGAACTTGACTTTGAAGAAGCACTTTCTAATAGATAGAATGAGAAAGTTTCTTTTCCAATCTATCTTGTATTTCGCGATTTTAAATTCCAAGTTTAAATATTCAATGTTGTATGTTACATACTGGTCCCCCTGTCTAATCCTACCATATGCAAATAAACAAACAAACACACACACACACACACACACACACACACACACATATATATATATATATATATATATATATATATATATAACAATCTATTTTTCTTCTTCTTTTTTTAAGGACAGTTTACTTAAACTTTTTATAGCTTATATGAATCAAATTAACAATCAAATATTAAGTATAGTGAAGAACAAAAACAAGTTATAGAACAGTTCATAAGAACCCGTCCTATAATCCTTGGCTGGTTAAATTAGAAACATTGTACTCCGATTGAAGCTTTGTACTCCAGAATATGATTGAGTTCTGGAAGTTTTGAAGTCGTTTATTTGTGGAGATTTTTAAAATTATTTTTGTTTCCCATCCGTTAACTGAGGGATAAAATTTAAATCCCATGTTTTACAGTGCTCCTGAAAGAGTGTTTTCATTGGATTATGTTAGAAATTTTCAATGTGGGAAACCAGACAACAACGTCGATACTTTTTATCGTAACTGCAAACTGTGATCCGGTATGATTTGGAATTCCAGACAAACAAGATCATTTTTTTCCAGCTATAGTTAGAGTTCGGGTTGTCTGAGCGCCTCGCGCTGTCTTTGGAACCCTTAAGGTTGCTATGTACTAAGAGAAAAAAATCGTATATCCCTTTTCCTCATCTTGCAGACTCTTATGGTGGGAGGAGCCCAGTTGACAGTTCGAGAATCCCCCCCCCTTAAGATTGACATTTTGAGGGATTGTAATGGCTATCTCTCTATAGGGGGGTTAAGCCCTGTCCCCAATTTTTTTATTAAAAATATATTTTTGTCAACTATTTACAGGTACATAAATGCTGATAATCAAATAAAATTGGTATTGTCAGATAGCCTGAACTTTTCTGCAAAGCGCTACAGGATTCATTTTATAAATTTCGTCCACCGAAGGAATTTATGAGCGTTTAAATCACACTATACGATATTTTTCCCCGAATAATTTAAATTTTAAAATATTAATTGCATTTTTTTTTAAACGAAAAATGTACACAATTGTAAAATTTCTTTCTCTATGACGGAGTACAATTTTTAAAAAAAATCTTTGAATCCAAGTCGGCAATCCGTGGACAAATTTTCTCCATAGGTTAACATTGAGGTGAGCGAATCCAATGGGGTTAGTACATAGCAGCCTTAAGCTGGAAAAATTCAATCCAGTTGCCAAAACATAAATGAAGTGGTATGCAGCAAGGAACGCTACACTGAAACTGAGTAAATTGAATTTTAATAAAGCATTAAATTAAATTCTCCTGATTGGTGGTTATGCAGTTAATAAAATAATAGTATTTGGCGTAGAAAAATAAACAGAGCTAAATATGTCGCCAACCCTACCAGATATTTAAGTGGAATTTAAAATTTTTGTGGGTTAGTACAAATTGGACAGTGTTACATAAAACTTTTCAATTTTTCTATGCATCATTAAAGGCAGTAATCATTTATGAATGGCCACGCTGTCAAAATATACGAAACAACAATCTTATTTATAGCCAGAAATAAAGAGAAAATATTAAGCATTGTTTAGAGGATATCGTTCTTTCTCATTCTTGTGTAAACTGCTCTTCGTATTGTTAATCATCAACAATGTTAACAATCATAAAGATTTTTACAACAGATCTGCTACGCAACAAAGGTTTTTTACAGTCGCCATTTTAAACCTAAAACTTATATGTGAAGGTTTAAGCGCTTAAAAGCTTATCATAATTGCTTCTACTTTAATTTGAGAATTCTTTGAAATTTTCTTATATCTCTTGACATTGAGATCTTTTTATTGTTCTTTGTTGAAATATCATCATTGGACGTGTTAGTTATTATCGTGACTGCTGTATTCTTGTTCGCTTTTTCGGACGTCTACTGAATTTTGTTATCAGGCTTCTGTATTTACCAATTTTACGCTTTTATTGAAAAGAAAAAAATAAAGGGGAAAATGTCAAAAAAAGTTTGCCTGGCAGTTGAGGAAGAAGATGACGTTGATATTTATAAAACTGCCACTGAAAGCTCTATGGACGAATATTTTAATGCTAGACCTCCTAAACCTCCACGAAAGCCTCCTAATTCTACCCTGGTATTACGTAAGACTCCAAAACTTCCAAACCCGCTCATGGAACCGTTTTTGAATGACTGCGACATCCAAACTACACCTGATGTACCTCGACTTAGTTTAAAGAAAAGAATACGGCGACTTTTGTGCAGTTGTTTCCAGCCTTCAGCAAACGACTAACCAAACAAGCCTACATGAACAAAATTGTATGAAGATTTTCCATCTATGAACTAAATTTCTAAAACTGTTTTTTTTATTATGTGTAATCATCCACTGTCTCTCTATAGAACTTTAAATATCAGTACAATTTGGGATTTAAAATTTTTACAACTCATCGCACACTGTCTTCAGTTTTTCCGACACTTTGTTGCCTGCAACTCGAAATCATCGGTCTCTCAACCTTATTAGTGCTACTGAAGTCTTCTTTCTTCTTCCTCTTCTCCAAACCACCTACATACCTGCTTCATGTCTTTCTCATCTTCACCACAACCGATACCATCTGGCTCATGTAATCCTCTTCACCAGAGCCGCTACCATCTGGCTCGTGTCATCCTCTTCACCAGAGCCGCTACCATCTGGCTCGTGTCATCCTCTTCACCAGAGACGCTACCATCTGTCTCGTGTCATCCTCTTCACCAGAGCCGCTACCATCTGACTCGTGACATTCTCTTCATCAGAGCCGCCACCATCTGGCTCGTGTCATCCTCTTCACCAGAGCCGCTACCATCTGGCTCGTGTCAACCTCTTCACCACCAATTGCCTTTCTAATTCTGAGCCAACAACATCAGGCTGGGAAATGTATTCTCCAAACATCGTGCCTCCTGTTCCATAAAAAAAAGGTGAGAAGCACGCCGGTCCACTGTCATCGGGCCGCGTGGATGGTCTCGCTGTAAAGGGGAGTGTTGAACAGCCCGCCTCCAAGCGGTACTCTCCGGGCAACGTTCCTTCCTCGCCAGTGTAAGGAACGGCGAAAGGGCTGAATTGATTCGCAGTTTTCAATAGAACGAAAAAGAACTTGGTCTTCTGTTGAGCAAGAGTGGAACCTTAATCAAAATAGCCTAGAGAGGAACCTTCATACTACGATGTATAATCGATGATCGCTCGCAAATATTATACTCTAAAAAAACACTTGTCAAGCTCTGTTAAACATTACAAGCGGTTCATTGTCTTTATGATAATTATTGTGTATTGTGTGTACTTACCAGATTTTGCAAAAATAAAAGTTTTCGTACCTTTGCAACATGTTTCTTTCGTAATTTTTTTTAAAATTTCCATTATACACTCATAAATGTTAAACCCAGTTTCGAAAATTACAAAAAAAAAATTCCGTCAAAGCCTTTACAATTCTTAAAATGCAAGAAAAGGTGTCCGGAAATTTGAAGCACCCCAAAACCAGTGGCATTTTAACCAATCTCTGGACAAATTAGAGACACAGAAACCTAACCAAACTCATCTCAGGTGCCTTTTTATGCATTGCAACGTAAAAATTGAAAACTGTCCGAGTTGCTTTCTACCCTGTCTGTGTGGGCTTCCTAAGAAAATATGTCTTTTTCTGCGTTACGAATAACATAACTAGCCATTTATTGTAAAAATGCCGGTAACTGTGAAATCAACAAGAAGATAAGAAAATTTAATAAAAATTATTAATAAACAGAGACTTTTGTTTTTCTAACAAATGCCTTTCAAAACATATACGAGCTCAATAAATAATTCTTCATTAAACTACAATTTATATTTCTTAGAAATTCTGTAATTCTTAGAAAATCTGTAACTTCGCAACGACCAACCTTATTAAGGCAAATGATGGCTTTAATTTCGATTGCAAGGGATTTGAAATGCTTACTTGACAACGGCAAAATTTAAACAAGGCAGAACATAAGTAAATAAAGCGTAGGTACAGTTTTGAAACACTTATTACAAAGTACCAAATTCTGAAAGTCGATTTACTACATTAACTGCACTACCGGGGAATATTAGTTTGCTATTTTTAGCGTATGATTACGTTCCTCCATAACTGTCCTTCAAAAAGCTAAATTTCAGACGCTAAAACCGTCCGTCGTCGCGAGTTATAATTTTGGCAGCGCGCCAAACCCAGTCTGTATCGCTTGGGTAAGCAGTAAATAGTTAAACAGAAAAGTACCAAAATGCGTCAAAAATTTTTTATTCATATATATATATATATATATATATATATACATAATGCATACGCACATATATACATACAATAGAGGTAAGCAACGATAAGTAATCCTATGTTAATAATCCGCAGTAGTTTAGTTACAGACTACCTGAAGAGGAGACTACCTAGAAGAGACTACCTGAAATTTATTTTTAACATTTGTTTAATATTCAGAAGCTACAAGATTAAGTGTTTAAAGACTTTAAGGCATAGTCACCACCACCTCCCTCAGTGTCAGTTTTCATACATATTCTGCCCAATAGATTGCAAGACCTCCCCGTCTCTTCAGATGTTTTCGAAGAGGCTGATTGGGAGAAGTCATGACGCATGCGCGTTGGTATATGTTTTTGTTTTTTAGTCAGTACAACTGTGATTCTCCGAGAGAGAACATCGAGCAATCCTGCGTATTGTCTCAAAAAAGGTGTTATATGTATGGAAAATGATATATATAATAAAAGGTGAAAAAGACTGCTTCAAGTATCTTCCATCTGTATATCAAGGGACACCGGGTAGGTGTCCCCGAACTATTTTCTAACGTCAGTGGATTAAATCAGCT
Source organism: Dolomedes plantarius (assembly GCA_907164885.2). Lineage (NCBI taxonomy): Eukaryota > Metazoa > Arthropoda > Arachnida > Araneae > Dolomedidae > Dolomedes > Dolomedes plantarius. The sequence goes on from OU015502.1 coordinate 14,465,575, forward strand.
AAGTTTCATCGTATCCCGACATTAGTGGCGCAGCCGGTAGGATTGATTATTGATGGAAGATTAATTATTGATTGAAAAATGGAGCTATTGAAAAATAAGAGAGCACCGCTCCGTACGGCGTTTACAAAGGTATATAATCTCCTTAAAGAAAAATTAGGAGAAAAAGAACCGAAAATGACAGACATCGAAATAAGTCTGGAACAGTTGACGGATAAGTCAAACCGGCTCCGAGAAATGGATCAAGAATTGTTAGATGCCTTATTAACTTCAGGAGCAAAAGAGAAAGAATACGCTCAAGAATTCGAAGCTTGTGAAGTATATGTGGAAAAATTCGTACAAATAAAGACAGAAGCAAAGCAAATTTGTTCGTCAAGAGGTCAAAAAAGTCAAGTGAAAGAAAATAGTGAAAACGAAACCGAAGCTAGAATTTCGCAAGTTCAAATCAGGTTGCCGAAAATTAATTTAATTCAATTTGATGGAGACCCCCGAAAGTGGCTAAACTTCTGGAATACCTTCATAAAAATTCATGAAGACGATACGTTGTACGAGCATTCGAAATTTGTATATTTAATACAGTCAACGATCCCGAATTCCAAAGCACGCGAGATTGTGAACAGTTACCCCTGCACAGCTGATAATTATTCAAAAGTGATAGAGCACTTGCGAACTAGATTTGGAAATACTCAGATTCTTATCCAGATTTATGTGCGTGATTTATTACAGTTAGTTTTGGCTAATTATACGTCAAATCAAAAATTTTCATTATCATCGCTTTACGACAAATTAGAGACTAAATTACGAGCGTTGGAATTGCTTGGTGTCACTAAGGATAAATATGCCAGTATAATATTCCCTCTAGTGGAATCCTGTTTACCCACGGATATATTACGAATTTGGGAAAGAGAACGGGAAAAGTCCACAGAAATTAGAGGTAAGACAGATTTAGATTCTCTTCTTGAGTTTTTAAAAACTGAAGTATTAACTGAAGAACGCATGCTATTAGCGCACGATGATTTCGGTTTGAACAAACCCAAAAGGAGTTCAAACAATAAAGATTTAATGGAATCGGATATCCCTACTTGTCACGAATTGTGGGTAGGAGAGAAAAAATCGACGCCTAATAAGATAAAAATAGAATTATGTTTTTTTCTGTGAGAAGCCTCACCCGACAGAAAAATGCTTTAAAGCAGAAACGCTTTCCTATCAGGAAAAGAAAGATTTGTTATTTAAAAAAGGAGTTTGTTATGTATGTTTGAAAAGGGGGGGAAATCACATTTCCCACAACTGTCGGTTAAAATTGAAGGTTAAATGCGGCATATGTCAGAAAGTAGGTCATTTGTCTATTCTTTGCCCAACGGCGCCAGACAAGAGTAAACAGACATTTGCAAGCTCTGAGTCTAAAGGGGAGGAATCGAAATCGGTTGGCAATGATCAAATACTTTCGTCGAGTTGTTTACAAGATGAGGGAGTTTTATTGCAGACATTAGTGGTTGGAATATCCAACGGAAGCAGGCAAAAAAACATAAGAGTTATAATTGACAGTGGAGCGGTGCAGTCGTTCATTTGTAATGACGTCATTGAGTATTTACGATGTGAGAGCGTGGGGGAAAAGAGATTAATTCATCAACTTTTCGGTGGCGTACAGACAAGTGAAGAGTTACATCGCATGTATAACATTTGTGTAAATAGTCTTGATAATGATTTTAGTTGTGAGATGTTATGTTTAAATAAAGCAATTATTTGTTCAGATGTAAAAAGGATATCCTCAAAGGGATCTTTGTCAGAGGAATTAAAAGCTTATGGTATTTATGTGCATGATATGCAGGGTTGTTTTCCGGAAGTGGGAGATGAAATAAAAATGCTTATCGGTTCTGACGTCGCGGGAAAATTATTTACTGGAAAATTAAAGTGTATAAAGAGTGGTCCCGTAGCGATGCAAACAAAATTGGGATGGGTCATCATGGGAAAAGTACCAAATTTTAACGAGAAGGATACCCATACATGTGTTTCGTTACTGTTGAACGAGAGATCAGCAGAAAAATTTTGGAAATTAGATACTATAGGAATAACTGACCCGGTCGAAGCGAAAACAAAACTAGAGTTGCAAAAAGAGAGTATGCTACATTTTGAGAAAAGGTTGAGAGTAGATTCCGAAGGTAGATATGAGGTTGCACTACCATGGGTTTTAGATCGTTCTAGGTTACCTAGCAACCGAGAATTGGCGGAAAAACGCCTAGAGACTACTCGGAAGAAACTAATGCAGTCGAATAAAATTGGGGCCTATCAGGAGGTATTTGATAACTGGTTGGAAGAAAATATTATTGAGGAGGTACGTAGTGATGTACCTAATGAACATTATCTTCCCCACCGTCCAATTTTTAAGGAAGCTGGTACTACGAAAGTTAGGCCGGTTTTCGACGCGTCAGCACATAGTAAGGGAACCGTCTCGTTAAACGAATGTCTAGAAACGGGTCCGAACCTCCTCGAAATCATACCCTCGTTGATAAATCGATTCCGGAAGTTTCCGGTAGGAGTAGTTTCGGACATAGAAAATGCCTTTCTACAAATAAGTATTCGAGAAGAGGATAGGGATTTTTTACGGGTTTTGTGGAAAGGTGTGAATGAGAAGGATATTAAGGTTTATCGCCACCGACGGGTGGTTTTCGGGCTTACGTGTAGTCCTTTTTTGTTGGCGGCTACTCTAAATTGTCACTTAGATAATGCTACGGAGTGTTTTTTAGACACTGCAAAAACTTTAAAGGAGTCATTTTATGTAGACAATTGTCTTGTGAGTTTCAAGACAGTTGAAGAACTAGACAAATTTGTGATGCTTTCGCGGACGCTGCTTTCGGCCGCAAAGTTTAATTTAAGGGGATGGGGGACGAACGGAGAAAGTGAGGTAATTTCTCAGGCGGGGTTAGAGGAAAATGTTTGTGTTTTAGGGCTAGATTGGAATCTAAAAGATGACACGTTGTCATGTAAAATAGAAACGAAGACGGAAGGGAACATGGTCGCTAGTAAAAGGTCCCTACTTTCATGCACGAATAAATTGTTCGATCCCATGGACTTCACTTCTCCCGTTACTCTTTTCACAAAATTGGCCTTACAAGAATGCTGGAAACAAAAATTGAGTTGGGACGAGAAAGTCCCAGAACCGTTAGAAAAGCAGTTTTCTACGTGACTAACGAAGATGACATTACTGAAAGAAAATAAGATTCCGAGATGGATGGATGTTCGGGGTTCGATACCCGAAGATGTCAGCCTGCATGTTTTTTGTGACGCGAGTAGGCAAGCATATGCTACTGCTATTTTTATAAGGATAAAAACAAATGAACATATTAGTGTTAATTTAGTGCAATCACGCACACGAGTTTCCCCACTTAAGAACGTAACTATTCCAAGGTTAGAGTTGCTGGGCTGTACTATAGGAGCAAGACTGGGAAACACAGTAACTTCGGATTTAAGAATTGCTGGAATAAAACGATTCTTTTGGTGTGATTCCACAACAGCACTGACTTGGATCCGGAGAGATGTTCAGTGGGGCACTTTCGTTTGGAATCGAGTACAGGAAATCCGTACGTTGACAAAAGTAGAAGAGTGGCGTTATGTTCTGACTGAACTAAATTCAGCAGATCTGCCTTCGAGAGGCTGTTCAGTAGAGCACTTTCTTCGATCAAAATGGTGGGAGGGACCCAACTGGCTGAAAGGACCTGAGGAGTCCTGGCCCTCCGAGGTTGAGAAACCTGACGAAGAAGTAGTGAACTCCGAAAAGAGAAAATCGGTGCTTGCCGCCACTGAAGGGATTTTCGTGCCGAATGATTGGTTTTATCGTTATTTCTCTTCATTCCCGAGAATTTTGAGATTAGTTGCGTGGATATTACGTTTTTTGAACAACGTTAGAAAAACAGACATATGTAAAGAAATTGAACTGTCGATCTCGGAACTTAAGAAAGCTGAAGAAACAATTTTCATTCTGATACAGAAAGAATCATTTTCGAAAAATGAAAAACAGTGTTTTAAGAACCTTCGAACACTGGTTGACGAACAGGGCATTATCAGAGTAAAAACTCAAGTGATGTACAGACATGATACAGATGATTTTAAGTACCCGGTACTTTTGCCTCCCGATCATCGGGTAGTACATCTCCTGATTTTATGGGAACACCAGAGACTGTTACATGCTGGGGTCACCCTGTTGATGTCTAATTTACGCGAGCGGTTTTGGATCATCAAGGCTAGAAGAACAATCAGAGCTGTTATACACCGTTGCATACGGTGCAAAAGGTTTAATGCAACTAAGACAGAGTCCAGACCGATTTCGTTACCAGCTGACAGAGTGCAAGACTTTGCAGCCTTCCAAGTGACGGGTGTAGATCTTGCCGGCCCCTTATTCCTTAAAGGAGCTAAGAAATCTTGGATCGTTTTGTACACCTGTGCAGTATACAGGGCGGTACATTTGGAGCTGGTGACGTCGCTTTCAACCGAATCGTTTCTGTAATCTTTCCGGCGATTCATTGCCAGGAGAGGTAGGCATGTCACAGTGTATAGTGACAACGGAAAGAACTTTGTCGGTGCTAATTCAGCTTTTTCTTCCATCGATTGGGAACTTGTTACGGCAGCGTCGACATTGCAGAGAATCCGTTGGAGGTTCAATCCCCCTTCCGCCGCCTGGTGGGGCGGTTGGTGGGAACGCTTGATCCAGTTGGTAAAACGGATTCTGAGAAAGGTTTTAGGAAGGGCTGTCCTTTCTTATGAAGAACTCCTGACCGTCATCTGCGACTGTGAGCAGGTAATAAATACACGACCTCTCACTTATGTGTCAGAGAGTCCGGAGGACCCGTCTCCTTTAACTCCGGCTATGTTTCTCCAGACACTGAGCTTGTCCGATGTTGAAGACATCGATTTGGTGGACCGTCAGGGGTTGAACAACCGAATAAAACATGTACAAGGGATCCGGGATCATCTCCGGAAGAGATTCCGGAGTGAATACTTGGGACAATTAAAGCAACAAACATCTGGCCGAGATGTTAAACCATTGTCAGTGAACGATGTGGTCATCATTGAAAACGACCAAAAACGGGCACAGTGGACTTTAGCCCGAATAGTGGAACTATTTCCAGGAAAAGACGGTCATTCACGAGTGGCTAGAGTAAAAACGCAGCAAGGAGAGTTCATCCGACCGGTTCAAAGACTTTACAATTTAGAGGTGAACATTGACTCTCCTTTCGAACCAATCGTCCATACCCGTAGTGGGCGGCCCGTAGTCGCTCCCAAAAGACTCGTTTATTGACATTCGAAAAACTTTGATTCGAAAGACAATTTTTCTTTTTTTTCTAATTATTGTAATTCATGTTGTACATATGTATATAGTTATTGTAAATATTTTTTATGTCTTTTAATTTTAGGTACTATTTTTTCAGTCGTGAGAAAGAGTATTGATATTTAGAATTGTATATGCCAAAAGTAAGTAAATTTTGTGTCTAGGTGAATTTACCAAAGGTAAATTCAGGTGGGAGGATGTCAGTTTTCATACACATTCTGCCCAATAGATGGCAAGACCTCCCCGTCTCTTCAGATGTTTTCGAAGAGGCTGATTGGGAGAAGTCATGACGCATGCGCGTCGGTATATGTTTTTGTTTTTTAGTCAGTACAACTGTGATTCTCCGAGAGAGAACATCGAGCAATCCTGCGTATTGTCTCAAAAAAGGTGTTATATGTATGAAAAATGATATATATAATAAAAGGTGAAAAAGACTGCTTCAAGTATCTTCCATCTGTATATCAAGGGACACCGGGTAGGTGTCCCCGAACTATTTTCTAACGTCAGTGGATTAAATCAGCTAAGTTTCATCGTATCCCGACACTCAGTACAAACGTCTTTTTTATGTGTAAATAAAGTCTTATTCTGATTTTCTCTGGGTCCTCACAGGCAAAAGATCGTGATTTAAAAAAATTTTCACTTTCGCTCCTCAAAAGGTCAGTTTGACAAATTTGGGGAATAAAAAAGGAATAGTAAAGGCTTAATTTTATTTTCAAATTCGACTTCAATAAGTTTCGATTTGGACATCAAATCAATAGGAAAAAAATAAATAGTAAACAAAAAAAAATTATAAATGGACCATTTGAATTAAAAAATTATATAAACGTGTTACCGTGTTTCCCCGAAAATAAGACCTAATCGAAAAATATGCCCTAGCATGAATTTTTTGGATGCTCGCAATATAAGCACTACTCCAAAAATAAGCCCTAGTTAAGATCGTCAGCCAGACGGACGCCAGACTGATTGCCGAATGACCAATCGGCTTTCAATCACAACACACGTGGGTGCTTGATAACGGACGGACGTGGTTGTGACTCATCAGAATCTTCATAATTCAATACGTCGTGTGTTGTTAAAACTGCTATGTACTAAGAAAAAAAATCATATTTCTCTTTTCCTTTTCTTGCAGACTCTTGTGGTGGGGGGAGTCCAGTTGACAGTTCGAGAATTCCAGCCACCTTAGGGTTGACATTTTGAGGGATTGTAATGGCTCTCTCTCTCTATAGGGGGATTAAGCACTGTCCCCAATTTTTTATTTAAAATATATTTTTGTCACCTATTTACAGGTACATAAATGCTGATAATCAGATAAAATTGGTATTGTCAGATAGCCTGAACTTTTCTGTAAAGCGCTACAGGATTCATTTTATAAATTTCGTCAACCGAAGGAATTTATGAGCGTTTAAAAGATACTATACCAGATTTTTCCCCGAATAATTTAAATTTTAAAATATTAATTACATTTAAAAAAAGACGAAAAATGTACACAAATGTGAAATTTCTTTCTCTGTGACGGAATACAATTTTTTTTTAAAATCTTTGAATCCAAGTATTCAATCCGTGGACAAATTTTCTCCATAGGTTAACAGTGAGGTGACGAATCTAATGGGGTTAGTACATAGCAGCCTTAACGGACGTACCTAATGCTCTTAAAGAGTGGAATAAAGAAACGTTTTATGAATTTCGAGCCTGCAATGTGTCGTCGCTTTAGTGTGATCATCAATTTTTTTCAACAGTTTTGTCGCCACTCCTGATTCGTAAGTCTTCAATCAACACTTGATTTCATAATACGTTTAAATGGAAATACTATTTGGATGAGTGCCAAAAGAAAGATGTATTCCGCCGAGTGCAAGAAAGGGGTAGTGGAGGACTCCCGGTGGCAAGAATCTTGCAGATTTCTGCAAAGAGAAGAAGTTCGATCTCCGAATGGTCCGAAAATGGTGATCGGAGTACGATAACCTCAGTTTCAGCAGGTGAACTAGGGAAATGCTGAAAAGGGTAAGTGGGGAGCAGGTCGTTAAACATTAGAATGGGTGATCGGTTAACGAACAGTTCGGACTGCGAACAATTCGGACAACGGACACTTTCACGAAAGATTTTTGTGTTCGGACAACAAATATATCTTCAGGGAGACGGAGATAATGCCCCTGAAATAATGAATGAAATTGTGACAATTGCGAAAGATCTGGAATTAGAGGTGAACAAGGATGAAATTGAAGAGCTCATAATGGAGCATGAAGATGAGCTAACGACAGAAGAACTCCAAGAAATATTGAATGAAGAACACCAACGAAATGTATGTCCTTCTGAAAAAGTAGAAGACGAAAGAGGACCAATGACGACATCTGCTATTAAAGATCTTTTACAGAAATGAGAGGATGTCAGAGCAACAGTCTTAGAATGACACCCAAACCAAGCCGATTTCAATAGGGTTGGGGATCTCTACAACGACAATGCTATTAAAAAATTCCAGGAAATTCTTAAGAAGAGAGAAAAGCAACCGACATTGGACATGTTCTTTAACAACCCCTTAACCAAAAAAAAAGATTGATTAATGTGCAAGACTATTATTTTGGTAAAAAATAAACTTGCTAAGAAATTATAACTATATATATCTTTTAATTTAATGTTTAGGGCCTCCTTGATGAATTTATCGAAGTCCCAAAAAATCTATGGTAAATCGTTGATCGGTTAAAGAACATTTCGGTTTACGAACATAGTCTTGGAACGGATTATGTTCGTAAACCGATCACCCACTGTATTTCCTAATTTGGAAGAGATCCTCTGTGAATGGATTTCTGATAGAAGAGAAAAAGTATATAATTAATATATATATATATATATATATATATATATATATATATATATATATATATATATATATACATTTATATATACATATATATGCATATATATACATATATATACATTTATATATACATATATATGCATATATATACATATATATACATATATATATACATATACACTGCTTTACAAATGTTAAGGAACAACTGGCTTTTTGAAACTAACGTTCCCGACAGCAGACCAATCACAGTAAAATGGAACGTAGAGGGCGTAATAGGGCAGGACCTGTTATCTCTATAAAAGGCAGAGCACTAAAACTCTTTTTTAAATTAATTCTGAAAAATGCGTTGCTGTCATGTTTACATCTAAACGTAAAAAGACATTCAACAGTCACCAAATACAAATAGGAAGCACTAAAATCCACTGGTCTGATACTGCCAAATACCTTGGTGTCGTATTAGATAAAAATGTCACTTGGAAACACCATACCTCCATGTCAGGGACAAGTTCCGAGCAGCCAGAAGACTAATTTACCCTTTAATTTCTCGGAACAGCAAATTAAGCATTGTCAATAAAATGCTAATTTATAACTCCTATCTTCGTCCTATCTTAACTTATGGACAGCCAGCGTGGTCATACTGTGCAAACACCCATATTAAAAAACTCGCATCTGCTCAGAGCAGCAGCATTCGACAAATAGTTAACGCGGATTGCTATTTCAGAAATACTTGTATTTATAGGGAGTTAGGAATCCCTACTATTCGAAATTATCTCAAAAACCAAGCTATTAACTTTCACAATTCTATTCACAGTGAACTCTTAATTAATCTTGCAAATTATGATCACGCTGACCCCACTAACAGGAAACGGCCTCGTGCCATATTGAGTCTTTCGTCTTAATTTTTGTTTGTCCTCGTCATTTATATATATATATATATATATATATATATATGTAATGAAATAAGATCAAATTACAGAACTTTTAGAATAAGAAATTTATTTCCCAGTGGCTAAACAGACATCTTATCTAATGGAAAGCCAACACCCGAGTGATTCCCGGGGTTTGCGTATAGAGGTATCTGCGGTTGAAGAATTTGCTGACCAAAGATGTTTCTTGCAAGCTGCATCAGTTGTGCAGGACGATCGCCTTATTTGGGCATAGAAAAGTGTGGCTTGCCCAGGGATTGCTGACGCTATGAAAAATATTCCTGGGTTCTTGAATTTGGTAATGCCATCTTAAGTATGGGAAGGAAAGAAAATTTACAGGGGATCAACTTAAATTTTATATCTTTCATATCCCCCCATTTTAAAAACGTTGTCCCCCTGGTGAAGGTTCTCATACATAACATAAAAAAATAAACTACAAAATTTTACAATTATACAGAATATAACATAAGTTTACAAAAAAAAATCTGGCAAACTCCACAACGGTTCCTCCGGATGGTATGTCCACGCGGTTTTCCTACTATCCTTCATCTTATTTGCTTCGTATGCACTTACCCATAATTACAGTATAAGTTCAAAATTAAGACTTGAATTCAAAATATAAGACGATAACATAAATTCTAGGGCTAAATGACATATTATCTTGATATATTTGATATGAATAAAACATAATATAAACATTTACACTACCTGAAACTATCTCTTAACATTGTCCACATATTGTATTATTAGTTCTCACCTTATATTCTATTAATACTGACATTGTTTATATCACAATCAAAATTTACTCTATTATATTATTTAACTTCCTTGGGTACTCTTATATTCATTACAATTCTCTATTCGTGCAAAATTACAATATTATAAATTTTAACATTCATTTCATATCAATAGCTCTTCTTTTTCTTCAAAGTACTGTTACATTAATAAAACAACTTCATTACATCAAAATTCGTTTCAATAGCAATACACATTTTATACCTTAAACATACCTTACTTCTGACAAACAAATCACATTTCTCTCAAACAACCGTGTATCCCCACGTTTGCTGAGGAATGCTGACTCTGAAGTTGGAAAGGAGGATAAAACAGATTCCTCCCACCACTTCAAAAAAATTTTTGTGGATGATCAAATGTAGGTAGATGGATTCAGTTTCTCAACCGTAGTTGCTCTCAAAGAAAAACCCCAAAAAGCAAAAATAAAAATTTTGCCGAATAAAAAAAAAAAGTTTCGAGTTGTGTGGCCATCACAACCCGACAATTTTTTGAAAAAAATATATAGAAAAATAAAAACAAAACAAGAACAACTCAACTGAGGAAAAGAATGTATCATGACATTAAATTAAATATTATAAAATTCAAAATTCACCTTAATAATTATAAAATTGATTTGTTATATTATTCTGAAATTGTTACTTCAATTACAGCATAGAATTTAGATACCTGTCAAGTTTTTTAACAATATATAAGATCATAAATTAAACAACTCAAAATAACTTGTTATAACGTCTTAATTAAGTAAATGGGCATCAACTTCATATTAGGTAATATTCAAAAACATTGTGTGCTTTAACATCGTCACTAGTTTCACTTCAAAAAAGTCAAATTCTAAAAGCATTGGTACCTATCATGACATAAGTGACAAACCTGGAGGTGAAATGGGCTATCCTCTGTGATGTCTAACGTGAAAGATTGTCAGTGATCACGAGGGTGCCTTGGTGCAAAGACAGCAAGAGGCTCATCCCTCTGGGGGAGGAACTACCCCTTGTGCTAGCAAAAGGGTTCTCCGGTGTGAACAAAAATAATATAACTCAGATCATCAACACACTTGACAAAATTAGAGGTAACCTGTGACATGTCATGTTAGCCCTAACATTGACAAAATTTTTCTTTAACTTAAGCACATCAACATTCCTTTTAATAAATATTCTTTTTAAATAATTCACATGGTAATTTGTGGAAGGCAAACTAGCATCAAAAGTTCTCTAAATAAATATAATTAACTACGAAATTTAGGTAGTATCTAAATTCATCAAAGTTAGGTTATCTTCATCATGTGTCAACAATCTTCATTACAATATCAGTTATTAACATTTCCAAAATATAAAAACACCTATAATACTCAAATGTAATGTAGAAGACCACATCTGTTCCAGAAATTTCTCTCAAAATTATACTACAACTATACAATTGCTTATGAGATCCACATTAATAAGTACACACAGAAATAGCTCAAAAAGAGAGTTTAAACTAGGTTGTTTTTTGTTTTTTTTGTGCTCCATTTTTCTGAACTGATGATGCTATTCTTGGAACTTTCAATACTCATTTCAGTGGTACTTCCGCTCTCCGCTGACATTCTTCTGAAATATCTGTGTTTGAAGGCGTTGACCTAGGCAACAATTGTTCCTATGGTCCTATGGGCTCTTTATTCATTGGAAAGTTTATGCTGTTAGGTGTTTGGCGAAAATAGCGCCGTAGGTTGTTGGAAGTTATTTCTGTGAAAATCAGTGTGGTGGGGCAATAATTAGGTACAAAATGTCTGCAAGACATCATTTGAGTGTGTACGATCGTGGACGAGCGGTTGGACGGCTCGAAGCAGGACAAAGTGTCACTACTGTTTCCAGTGTAATGGGAGTCGCAAAAAGTGTTAAAAATGGCCGCTGAAGGTGGAAATGCTATGCGAAAGTATGCCGGTGGTCGTGGAAGGAACACCACACCTCAAAAGGATCAATATGTATCTCTAGTGTCGAAAAGGAACAGACATCTCACTCCTAGTCAGATAGCTGCAGA
>OU015502.1:14479937-14629201 GCA_907164885.2 Dolomedes plantarius
AATCAGAGAGGTGTCTCATCAGTCTATTCTCCCTACACTGGTTACGAAAGTGCACTTGTATCTGTATTTTGGCAATTCGTATGGATGGAAAGAAGGGCCACCCTCTAATCAGCACTAAGGGCAAGAAAGATAATGTTATTGAAACCGAAAACGCATGGTTTACACAAGCAGCTATAATGAAGTGGGTTGATTTAATGCTACGACTTGTTTTGCGAGGTGGCCAAATGGGTATTCTAGTCTGGGATTCAGCCAGAACTCACCGCACTAAAGATATGAACTTTCTTGCAGAAGGATGAATAGATCAAATAAGTTCTACCAATACCTACACTCTTCACATTGCAATAAACAAGGCATTCAAGGAACTTTGCGTGAAGAACCAAAAATCAATGACTAAATTGAAAGTTGAATAGTGAGAAATCGGCGTGGAAACTTTGTGAAGCCTAGCCTTCAAGGGATCGTGACTTGGTTGAAGAATTCATGGGATAAAATCACTGACAGCTGGCTTAATGCACTACGAGCAGAATGAGTGAACAAGAAGGTCTCATTTAAGAATAACTCTACTGCTAGACTTGAGAGATTAGGGCTAATGGTTCTATAAGAAATGATATTCCGAGAAATTCAGGCCGAAATTTGGGGTGTGGATGTAAGCGTAGGCAACGCGTTAACTGGTGTTGTTTATTAAAATAAACAAAATAAGCAACGTCTCGTTTTGTATTTATGATAAACGAGATCATTATAATTTTAATACAGTTAGGATTATGTCTTGGAATAACGTACTTCATAAAAATATAAAACGTAACGTAATAATAAACCAGTTAACACGTTGCCTACGCTTACATTCAAATGTAATAAACATGGATATTAGAATAAAGAAATACATAAAATTAGCTTCTGAACAGGGTTTCCCTATAAAATTCATTACGTCAATCTTAACCCAATTTTTTCATCTAAATAATGCAGATTGCAGGCAACGTTTCATCTTATAGATGGCAACAGTAATACGCTATATTTGACAATAAAAGTGTGTGTGTTGGTGAGTCGTGACGCTGGCTTGGTGAGGTGGTATGTCCTTAAATGAATTGATGTATTTTATGTATTTTATGTTTATTATTTTTTATTTCTTTAGTTTCTTAGTGTTTTAATCAATATTATTTAATGATGACCTCTAGTTTAATTTGTTTCTCTCACTTTTTCACTTTTTTATCTATAAGGTTTTGGTGTTGTAGCCTACCACCGGGAGTGTTGTCCGGGCAGAAAACATGTTCAACCGGGGACGGGGGGGTCACAACTCCCTCCAGTCATCAACTATAACACCTCCATTTCCTTTTGTGTTTTAGTACTATTCTATTTTACATTATTGATATCTGGGTTTACCGTATTATTATGTCACTACATCCCCCTGTAGTTTGTTATTTTTCAACTATCTATTATATATATATATATATATATATATATATATATATATATATATATATATATATACAGGGTGTAACAAAACTCTTGGGCAAAACTTTAAGGGGTGATAGACACATCAAGACAAACAATATTATACAGGAAACTTAGGGTCCCAAACGTCTTCCAAAGGAGATAGACGCCATTAAAGTTTAGGGTCAGAAATTTCAAATTATCATAAAAAACGGGAAAATTTGTCGATTCGTTTGCTGTTTTCACTTAAATTATTCTTTATGTCAAGATTTTCTGGAAAATAAATTTTAAAGATAAAGTAAAAAAATGCCGATAGAGGGAGCTTTAGAATTTGGAGTAACAAACAACTATTTTTTACTGTTATTTTTTGTATCAGATTAAATGCTTCTAAAAGCTTAGACTTAAACTTAAATTTTGAACTCAAAATCTGAATCGTTGGGTGTGGTTATGTCGCGAAAACTCAACAGTGTTCAGGAAGTGAAATTTGAACCCCCCCCCTCCTCCCCTGTACGCAGTTCAGTTATTCACGATTTTGGATGCTCGGTCGTAGACCAGGCAGCAACTATTACCCACTAAACGTAAAATAAACGAGAGAGGGATGATAAAAATGTGTGGGCCGGAATTATCCACGATCATTTGATCGGGCCATATCGTCTGCCTAGGCGCCTGGATGGCGGAACGTATCTGGTATTCCTACAAGAGGTGCTTCCAGTTCTGCTGCAAAGTGTTCCAGCCAACATAAAGGCTCGTATGTGGTTCCAACATGATGGAGCGCCTGCACACTTCAGCGCAAATGTGAAGTGCATTGGATACAGCATATCCAGAGCGATGGATTGGACGGGGTGGTCCGGTAAATTGGCCGGCATGCTCGCCTGACCTCTCCTGTCTAGACTTCTTCCTCTGGGGCCATATAAAGAGTCTTGTTTACGCAAGCCCTGTCGACTCCAACGAGGAACTGATTGCGAGAATTGCCGTCGTAGCAGGCGATATCTGGGAGATGCCCGGAGTATTTGCTAATGTTCGAAAGTCCCTCCGCCGGCGGTGTGAGGCCTGCATTCTTGCTGGTGGGCGCTCTTTCGAGCAGTTTTTGTGATTCCACAAGAAAATCATGCGTGTACCATTTTCTACGTGTCATCATTCATTCAACCTTCATTCATGCGCACGACGTGTGTACATCAAATTTTTTTTATTTCGACAGGAGAAATTGCTCATGTCTAGTATTATGAATAAATTTTTTAATTTTCTCATCCCTCTCTAGTTTATTTTACGTCTAGGAGGTAGTAGTTGCTGCCTGGTCTACGACACAAAGTCCTACGACCCCAAGATCGGGAATAACTGAACTCTGTTCAGGAGGGAGGGAGTTTCAAATTTCAACTCCTGAACACAATTCCGTTTGCGCTACTTAACCATCCCCAACGAATCAGATTTTGAGCTCAAAATTTAAGTTTAAGGCTAAGCTTTTGAAAGCATTTAATGTGATAAAAAAAAATAACGGTAAAAAATAGTTGTTCGTTATTCCAAAGTCTAAAGCGCCCTCTATCGACATTTTTTTTACTTTATCTTTAAATTTATTTTTCAAGAAAAAACTGACAAAAAGAATAATTTTAGCTAAAACCGCTAACGAATTGACCCATTTTTCCGTTTTTTATAATCATTTGAAATTTCGGACCCTAAACTTTAATGGCGTCTATCTCCTTTGGAAGACGTTTGGGACCCTAAGTTTCTTATATAATATTGTTTGTCTTGATGTGTACTATCATCCCTTAAAGTTTTGCCCAAGGGTTTCGTTACACCCTGTATATATATATATATATATATATATATATATATATATATATATATATATACTCTTTTAGACCTGAATGCATGAAGAAAAAAATCTAGCCCTTCATCCTCGAAGAAAACATATTAAGGGAACATTTATTCCTTTTCCGAATCACAGAGAGGAAGAAGGTATACTCTCCCTGTCTTCGAAAACAAGACGTGCTTTTACTTTATTTATTTCTCCCTATAAAAGGGAATTTAGCGTCCATCAAAGTTGCTTGGATGTTGTCAGAGCTGCGCGAATGACTGACAATCGACAAAAGAAGCCGCAACCTATGCAGCGCAGTTTTTAGCTGCATTTTCTGCCTGCAAGATAATTTAACGAAATTTGGAGAAGTTCTAGCGCCATCGTAACATGATTAACTGTAATTAATTATCTTTCAGTAAATTATAAGCCATGTTTTTGATTCACGTTTTAGCGAATCTCCTTTAATTAATGTAAGCTGACAATATTATTTTACTTATAAAATACTAATGACCAATATCTTATTTAACTACTACTGCTTCCTGTAGTAGTTCAATAAGTAAATTTACAATAGTAGTTCAATGAGTAACTTTCCAATTGTTGTTTAATTAGCGATGTTCTTGGTTCGCCTTTTAGCGAAACTCCTTTAATTAACGTAAGTAACACACAAACACACACACACACAAAGATATATATATATATATATATATATATATATATATATACATACAGTGGTGCCTTGACTTACAAGTTTAATTCGTTCCGTGACGAAGCTCTTAACTCGAATTACTCGTATTTAAAAATCAATGTTCCCCATTGAAACGAATTGAAATGCCATTAATGCGTCCCCCCCTCCATAAATAAAAATCCCCATCCCCCCTCCATACTCCCCCACCGCAATTTTTTGTTACCGGTTTTTAAATAAGAGAAATCCATTTATAAATAACATATCTATATACATAAAACATTTCCGTAATTGACTTACTGACTGACAGATCACGCACAGACCAAACCGCTGGACTTATAGGGCTGAAATTTTGCATGGCGATAATTCTTATAGTGTAGGGGTGCACTGAGAAAGATTTTGAAAAATCCCTATTATATTTTTTAAAATTAAACTTTTAAGCAGTTTTTGAAGCATTCTTTAAAGCTTGCATTTAAAATAATACTTTGAGGGTTATAAAATGTATATCACGAGAAAGACCATAAAAATTCCTTTAAAATGAAACCTTTTTTTCAATTTCTACCTCCCTTTTCTGTATTTGGGGAATTTTTAAATATTAATTTTTAGAATTTAATTTATTAAATGCTGATCACGTGGTTTCTTTTGTTTTTTCTGATACTTTAAATTCATTTTGCGTCACGTAAATAACAACGGAATAAATTGACCAAAGAAATATTAAAAGACGGTAACAGATAAAATTTAACCACTAGACTCATTGAGATTAAATTTTTTAAGAATTTAATTCAAAACTAGTACATTTTATGGATATTAAAAATAAAAATTAATTGCACACATTGATTTGAATACTTTCTTCTACATTATTTTTTCTATAAAAAATATCCTTTACGATTTATATATATATATATATATTGGCATTAATAGCATACATTGACCGTTGTATTTAATTTGAATGTACTCCGTAGCAAAGCACGCGTATTCAACTAGTCTATATATATAAAACAGTTCCATAGCTGACTCACTGACTGACATACAACGCACAAACCAAATCGCTGGACCTAAAGGGCTGAAATTTTGCATGGTGATTCTTCTTATAGTGTAGAGGTGCACTAAGAGAGATTTTTGAATAATTCTTCTTAGAATTTTTTAAATTAAATTTTTAATCTGTTTTAGTAACTTTTTTTAAGTTTGCATTTAAAATAATAATGTAAGGGTTATAAAATTTATATCATGAGAAAGACCATAAAAATTCCTTTAAAATGAAATCTTTTTCGAATCTTTAGCTCTATTTTCTGATTTTTGGTGAATTTTTAAAATTAATTTTTAGAATTTAATTTATTAAATGCTGATCACGTGATTTCTTTTTCTGGTACTTTAAATAATTTATCGTCACGTGCATAACAACTAAATAGACAATTTTTTTTTCTTGCTAATGCTGCCGACGATTGGACATTATTTTGTCTATAAAAATATCCCTTACGATTTTTTATAAATATATATATTTTTTTCTACATCATTTGTATATATTGATCGTCGTATTTATTATAAATATATATATATATATATATATATTTATTTATTTTTGTCATTAATTGCATACATTGGCCGTTGTGTTTAATTTGAATGTACTCCTAGCGTAGTGCGGGTTTTCAGTTAGTATTGTATAAAAACATATTACAATAGACTGTTTTTATTAAGTATGATGTGCAACATTTACTGTAGAGATCAGAGGACTTGAAGATGAAGACTGAGGTAGAGGACAAAGGATGAACTGAATAGTAGAATCTCGTTCACTGATTATTGTCCTATTGGCCACGATTTCCTCACTTACATCTGCAGGAGATTTCCATAAAAAAATTACCGATTAAGTTCTGTTTCATCCTCCCTTTCAGAATGTTTTGGAAATGAGAGGTTGGACGCTGTTAGGTTACGGAGGGCGAATCAAGTGTGGGCAGAGCAATCTGCCGAGTGTGATAATTGTTGAGAGTTAATCTCTGGGTTATTCTAAGACTGCAAATTAGTCTTCGAATAATGCATATATAATTGTATAATAATTGCGCCTGAAGGTTGTAAATATTATATGTTTCTCGTCTGCTCATTTGACGAGAACGTTTCATGGCGTTGAATCTGCAAACTATCGGTGATGTATTTGAAGCTGGTTCGTAACCGGAATTTTAGCCCCCGACTCAAGGCAAAAAATCAGCCGAAAGACTGATCGTATCTCAAATACCTCGTAAGTCGAGGTACCACTGTGTATATATATATATATATATATATATATATATATATGAAATGTCCGGATGGACATCTCATGAAATAGTAGCTTACATCGTGGCCGGAAAATAATAAAATCAGCTTCAGGAACAAACTATTTTATTAAACAGTAAAGCAACACATCGTACTCGCTTCGAGCCAGTCCAGCGTCTACCGCAAAGAGAGCCAAAATAGAATTAGGTCAGAGAGGTTGCCAGAATTGGCGGAGGAAGTTAGTATGTGGGAAGGCGAAGCGTTTACGCCAAGACAAGAAGGAGGGGTTACCAGAACAGAGATGAAGCACAGAATGGGCGATTATAGGTAGTTAGTAATAGTATCAAAGAATATCCCCCCCATCTAAAATGGATTGGAGTCGCGGCCGTCGACTCCAAGACACTCGACATAGTGAGAACATGAAAATTAGTTGTTTGATTATTAGGTTGAAGCTGGCTCGAAAATCGCAAATTCTTATGTTAAAATGTACAATTGAAAGACATAATAGTATGAAAACAGCATAATTTTAAAAACAAATAGCTGGAGTAAAATAAAAATGGAAAGGTACACTTAAATGAAACACTAACAACAACAGATGTAAAGATGTTCCAAATACAAAGACAAGTAAAAAAAAAAATTGTGCATGTCTTAGCCCCTGACATGTGTCACAGTCTGGAAGTGTTCAGAGTCCAGGACGGGTACAGTTCAACTTGTTATAAAAACACAAACTTTATTATTTTTATTCACAGTCTTTAATCGTAGTAGGGTTTAGTTCTTTGGAGATCTCCTGGGTTGTAATCACTTTTTATATTTTATTTATTTTTTATCATTGGTTTCCAATTTTAATTTTTTCTCTTGCTCATGTAAACAAAAACATTAAAAGTTCTTTCAACAATTAGTAGAATAAATTTACCAAATGCTGTCAAAATTAACTTTCAATACGAAAGGTCTGGTACCTGATGTTGCAAAATTCGAACAAAATACACATTCCAACAATTGACACTAACATTCAATTATTGTGAAGAATAAAAAAAGCAAGACAATACAAACATAAATTTGAGGTATGTGACCTGTTGTGAGTACATCCTCGTGAGCTTTAACCAAAGGGAAGGTGCTTCCAACCTGAAACTCAAGTTGAGCAAACTGCACAAAATGAAAAGGGGCAGGCAAGTTTCTCAAACATGAGAGGGAAAAGCAACTGTTCACAGGGAACATTTGAAAAGTGCGAAGAGTCAGGGAGGACAGTGAGTGGAAACCCCAGTATAAAAAATCAATAATATTTGTCTAGTACATAGTATTTTTCATATAAAATGTAGTAAGCTTCAAAAAGTTTTTTAAAAAATATGTGAGTTTCACTTACACTCACGGGGTTTCTTCAAAATTAACTAGGATGGTGATAGGACAGGAAGGCTAAAATAGAAAGATTAAGGATAGCTGAATGATTTACATATTGGTGACTTATTCGTGGTGCAGTTTGAACTTCTCAGGTGAATAGTAAAATCTCAATTTTGATGAATGTACGATTTCAGTGGGTTTTTTCGTGTGGTAATTTTCTTTATCTATTTCATAATTAACTTCAGATAATTTTTAAATAATGTGGTAAGGTCCTTAATAAGGAGAGGTCAACTTTCTAGTGTTTGGGTATTCGAATTCCTCATATATTACTAAGTCTCGAGGTTGAAATTTAGATTCTTCAAATCTAGTATCATATCTCGTCTTATTTTTCTGGTGGTATTCAAGAGTTCTGGTTTTAGCTAAAGTTCTTGCTTCATTAAGTGGAGGATAAGTATTTTGGTCAATAGGAGAATCAAAAGGAAGTTTGCCAAATAATAAGTAGGCAGGGGTGAACTTAGTTACAGTATGAGGTGAGTTGTTATATTCAATAACAACTTGCTCTAGCACTTTTGTCCATGGAACCTTTTTAGAAGTAGCATTTACCTTACATTTTAGGTGGGTTACAAGGGATTGATTTACCCTCTCCACTTTTTCGTTGGTCTGGGGATGATGAGAAGAAGTCAAACGATGTTTCACATTATGGTTTTTAAGAATTTTTTTGAATCTGGATGATGTAAAAGTTGCGTTTCTATCGCTTAACACTTTCTCTGGACTTTGCACATTAAAAATTTGACTTAGACAATTTGCATATGTTTCTGAAGTTACGCTCTTTGAGGGAAATGCCCATACATATTGGGTTGCATGATCAATCACTATATGCAAATATTTTTTGGTTGAGTTGTAGTAATGAAACCCTCCTACAGTATAAATAGATAAACATTAAAAAGGTTGGTCAGTTGAGGGCACTTCTTGCAGGAATCCAAATCGTTTCTGTTTTTTCTTTTTATTTAGCTGACAAGTATGACAATGTTTCACGAAATTTCCTATATCTTCACTAATTATATCTTCACTAATATGGGGCCAATAATATTGAGGGGTAATTAAATTTAGCATAATTTGAACCCGTGGATGTCCGAAATTTTCATGGGTATTAGTTAACAATTTTAATCTTAAGGATTTAGGTACTACAATTTTACAAAAGTTCTTTTTCTTAATTACCATCATGTCATTAATTTCCTTATAATTTTTACCACACACATTGTCAATTTTCTGTTGTTGAATTATTTCATTAATATCTAGTAAATTTACACAGTGTTGGAGATGTTGAGAAACGGGATGTCTTGAAAGCATATCCTCATCAATGTTAGTAGAACCCTTCTGATATCTAATTTCGTAGTCATACATGCTCAATTTAAGGTACTAGCGGAATAATCTACCTTTTAAAATTTAATATTTTTTAACCAATCAAGTGCCGCATGATCAGTATGTATGACAATTTTTTGCCCATGGAGATAATAATGAAATTTGTCTAATCCGTCAACAATGGCTAAACATTCCAATTCTGTAATCACGTAATTCTTTTCATCTTTAAAGTTCTCGAATGGTATGATACAGGGTGAAGAATATTATTTTGATCTGGTTGCTTCAAAACAGCACCAACAGCACTTTGGGAGGCATCAACATAGAGGTGGCATGGTTTACTAGAATCGTATAACTGTAACACTGGTTTTGATATTAAGATTTCTTTCAACTAGTCAAAAGCTTGTTGACATGTTTCATCCCAATGCCACACAACGTTCATTTTCAGTAATCTATTAAGAGGTGCTCACATTTTGGCATAGTTGGGAATGAATCGGTGATAAACATTTACACTATCGAGAACTCTTTGTAACTCTTTCGTATAATTAGGATTTTTCAATTTTTTAAAACTTTCAATATTATGATTATCAGGAATTACTCTACCATTTTTTACTTCATAACCTAGAAATTTTCTCTGATCTTTAGAAACACACATTTCCCTTGGTTTGATTTAATATTCCCTCTTTTAAACACTTCAAATAATATACTTAAATGTTCCAAATGTTCTTTCTCAGAAGAAGAGTAGACAATTATGTCATCAAAGTAGTTACATGCAAAATCAATTTTGTTTTTTGTTAAATTCGCCTAATGGTTCTGTTAAAAATGGCTGGAGCATTTTTCAGTCCAAAGGGGAGCCTTAGCCACTCGAATAACCCAAAGTTTGTACTGAAAGCCAGCTTTTCAGTATCTGCGGGGTGAATGGGAATATGCCAGAAACCAGATCTGAGGTCAAGGGTAGAAAAAATTTTGGCGTTACTCAATTTATCTAATAAAGTATCAATTCTGGGCAAAGGTTCTGCATTTGTTTTTAGTAAGGGAATTCAATTTTCGATAATCAATGCACAATCTCGTTTTCTTACCCTCCTCACGTTTGAGTACCAAACACACAGGTGAACTGTATGGGCTGTAACTTTCCTTAATTATGCCTCCTTTCAATAATTGATCAGTTTGTGATTTAATTTCCTCCTCTTCCTTAGGGGAAGTTCTATAGGGTCTTAGAGATACAGGCAAGTTAGATGTTAAGTCAATTCTTTGGGGTTCAATATTAATACAACCAACATCATATTTACTTTTGGAAAAAACAGATGAATTTTTAATTAACAAGTTTTCTAAATTATTTTCTTTTCGATTAAGATTCTGGGAAACAACATTGGTTACAGAGTCAACAGTTTTAGGTATGGTATCATTTAGAATTATATTCTCATTATCATCTTCATAGTTATTTTCAACAAAATACTCAGATTGAGGGCTGGACTTATTTTGACTGTTGAACAGTTCACCTTGGAATTGAATATGGAGTGACATATTTGATTTTGGCATATTACCTTCATAATTAATTATTACATATTCAATCATATTTTTGTTTTACCTTTAGGTTTTTACAAACAATATCAATTTCATAAATTTTACATTCATTTAGACCTAATATTACATAATCCAAGTTATTGTCAATTACATATAACTCAATATCTCTGATAATTTAGCCAATTTTCATCTTAACCTTACATATTTTGTTAATTACAATATGGCTTTGTGTTTGTACAACTTGTATACCTATTACTCTGGTTATTTTCAAATTTAACTGTCGGGCAGTTCTGGTGGATATGACTGACAGAGTTGCGCCACTGTCTATTACACAGTCTACATATTTATTGTTTGACAAATAACATGACACCTTTAATAGTCAGGAATTGGGAGTATTCTCTGAGGGTGGTTCAATTGCAAGGGGTGAAGTCCTCTCTTTATCAGCTCTTTCCATTCTAAATGGACAAGTTTGATGCCAATGAAAAGCATTTGGAATACCTCTCTCTGTACACATTCTCCATGGAGTGGGAGACAAAGTGGATGAGTTATCATAATTATGATGGCTAGAAAATCTAGGGTTATTGCTCCGATAGTTAGGATTTGATGGTCTTTGGTATCGATAGAAATTATGAGGTCTCTGGTAAGTATTTTGCCTCGGGGCATAAGTTCTAACATCATTTGTATATCTTGGTACATCTGACCTATTCCAAGTTTGGGAATCATTCCTAAAGTAATCATTTCTGTTTTAAATTTGGGGAGTTCTAACAAAGGGGATTACATATCTGGGCGAGTCATTACTAGGTTGTGGATTCTCACTTATTTTTACCAGTCTGTGAGCTTGGTTAAGCCAAGCAATTGGGTCAGCAGGGGAATTAATGGTCATTAATGATTTTAGTTCTCTGGATAGGCCATCAGTTAAACCCTCCATGATCATTTCACTTCTTAACTTTAACTTTTTTCCGATTTCTAATTTTCTCCTGAAATATTTTGTAATATCATCATTGTTTTCATTAAATTTTAACCCTTCAAAATCACTAAAGGTAGTTAAGGTAGGGGTGAAAAAAATGCTCTTCTAACACAGTTACTAATTCTGTAAAATTATTAACTTGATAACAATTTTGAATATAAACGTTAAGTGCCTTTCCCTTTACAAATCGTGAAAAATGTTTTAGTTTCCATTCATCATCTTTGTTTCCTTCGATACATTTTTTGTTGAAGTAGGATAACCATGAATCTATATCTATAGTGCCATCTTCAAAGTGCACAATGTTAATTTCGTTTTCAACATTCGAAACACTAAAAGAGTCATCACAATTAACATTTACTTTGGCAGTGTTCATCTTGCTTCACATATATTAGAAATTACAAAAAAAAATAGTAACTGACCTGTTTATAATATACAGTATTTTACTTAAAGCATTTTAAAGAGTAAAACACTCTGATGGTGAACTTGAAAATGTGCTTCCGAGCAGCGTTCAGCGTTCACCCGGAACAGGGCCGTTCCTAGGGTAGCTGCCCCCCGTGTGCGAGAATAATTTTGCCGCCCCCCCCTCATACATTATGGATTAATTGAAATTTATCTGAAATATTTTTACCTTAAATGAAACAACAAATTACAGAAAATATTATAAATTCAGTTTATTTTTTAATTTTACAACCTAACATAATAATTATTAATGTATTGATATAATAACCTAATGAATACGTTATATTAAATACATACAACACATATCTATTAATACATATACTTAATAACAGACAGTCAAAAAGCTTAAAAAATCTTTGCTTTTCGTGCCTTTTTTAATGCAAATTCTGTTATAATATCTGATACATCTATATCTTCCGAAATGTCCTTTTCTATACTAATAATAGATAAGTCTGAAAGCCTTTCTTGTCCCATTGTTGATCTCAAATAATTTTTTATTATTTTAAGTTTTGAAAAGCTTCTTTCCCCGCTAGCCAAAGTCACGGATAATGTTAAAAAAATTCGTATGGCAATCACTAAATTTGGAAACAGATAAAAAAAAAAGTGTTTCATGGTCCATTGTCGGGACAGTGGACTTTCAAAATTGTGAAATTTGTCCAAAAATTCGATTTTTTTTTAATTTTATTGAATTGTGAAACTATAGACGAGTAGAAATGTGTTGCAAAAAGAATTTTTAATTTCTGTGATTACTTTCCTAGTTATAGGCATTTGCATTTAATTTAGATATTATGTGGTTACTAACAGCAATAACTTTAAATGTGTTTTTCTCAAAATAAAAATTTTCATGTCATACGAATATTCAAACTACTCCAGGCGCATTTCTAATGATCGTATTGCTTTGAAATTTAAGTTTTATATACTTAATTGTATATCAAATAAATATTATTGAAAAAAATTATGCTTCGTAGCTCAGAATTTCTAAATTTTGTACTTGAAAAGATGATTTATAGGTATTTTGCGTAATAAAAAGGATGTTTTCACTATTATTTTTTTCTCTTTGTATTTTTAATGAATGCTTAAAATAAGCAATAAGTTTCGTTGTTAGTTCTATAAGGTATCCTGCAAATAAAAATGACCATATTATATGCAAAAGAAATGAGCTTGGAACGTTTTTAATGGGGCCAATTTTTGATATAATTAATAATCCATGATTCATAAATTATTAATTTTCATCTTTAAATCTTAACCACTTTTACATATCTATGGTACTAATCACATATTCAAATTTCAAGCAAATCCATTCAAAACAAAAAAAGTTAGGTTTGAAGGTCCACTGTCACCTTAAGTAAATTTCTCCATGGCCGAATTTAAATTATCATTAAAATATAGGCATTCTTGCTTCGCCAAATAAAAACGAAGTCTTAATTTAATCAAACACATTTGATTATATATAGAGACACAGAGTTACAAAACGAAATCACAATAAAAATAACATACCGGGAGCGCAAATGATCTGACACGACCTCAGCCTAAGACAAAATCTCCCAGAATAACCTTCTTTTAACATTTTTCGCGCGCAAACCTCATCACATCCGGCATGTGCCGAATAAACAAAAATTACACTAGATCAGCAATGTCCTGTAGACACACTGGCTTCGCAAAAGCGATAAGTCTAAGGGCCTTATTATACAGAGCTACAGTTATGGCTATAGGTCGCGACTGTCGCCTGGGCGCTTCACTTCCCCTTCTGAGTCCAAACCTTACTGTTTATTTCCAGTTATACTTGTAAAATGCATTTTTTATCTCTAAGTAGTTACCTAGCATGATGGTGATATTTTTATATTAATTATTTTTCTAATAAATTAGTTTTAATTTTTTTTATCCGGGCAGCTGACTTGCCGCCCCCCTTGATGTGCCGCCCGTGTGCCCCGCACCCCTTGCACCCCCGGGTTGGAACAGTGCGTCCCCTGACCCGGAAATCGTAATTATTTTCTTGAAATGAATTTTTTTTATTTTTGATGACTGTTGCTCACATATAAAAACTTGAATCACTTCTTGCAAGCCTAGTTGAATCGAATGCTGCAGCACTGGTACTTTACTTTAAGATGGCGTAGTCCGTGGATAACCGTACAGGTCAGGCGGAAACGAAACTGTAATTTTTGAACAATGGCATCTTCACTTGCTTCATCGCAGTCGTAATTTCTGCAGTACTTTCATGGTGTTGGATGAGCAATGCTTTAGCTTTGGTCATTTCAAGCTGGTGACTACAGGAACGCATGCGGAAAATAAAGCAAAAGTCCTGTAGAACAATGGCGTTAATCTAAAGCGAAACTCGTGCAGAACAAAGACTTTTTAACTTGTTCAATTTGCAGGCGCATTTTTAAAGTCCAGAAACTGTCGACTCTCTGAAATATCCGGATGGACATCTCATGAAATAGTAGCTTACATCGTGGCCGGAAAATAACAAAATCAGTTTCAGGAACAAACTAATTTATTAAACAGTAAGGCAACACATCTTACTCGCTTCGAATCGGTCCAGCGTCTACCGCAAAGAGCGCCAAAATAGAATTAGGTCAGAGAGGTTCTCAGAATTGGCGGAGGAAGTTAGTATGTGGGAAGGCGAAACGTTTACGCGAAGACAAGAAGGAGGGGTTACCAGGACAGACATGAAGTACAGAATGGGCGATTATAGGTAGTTAGTAATATTATCACACACACACACACACATATATAAATATATATATATATATATATATATATATATATATATATATATATATATATATATATATATATATATATATATATATATATATATATATACATATATATACATATATATATATTTATTTATTTATATATATATATATATATATATATATATATTTATATATATATATATATATATATATATATATATATATACATATATACTTACGTATATATGTAAGGAAAAACGTTAAAGTAAAATATAGGGGGCTTTTGTTTGGGAAAAAGGGGAATTGGCAATCAAAAATTATTAACTCACGAATGTTCAGCATAAGAATAAGAAGGGTTGTTAATAGCAAAAACTATCGATAGGGGTCGCCACTAGACGGGTACCTTTCAGAAGAGAGATATATTTCGGGAGAAGCAAGTTACGGAAGGAGATTACATAAGATAACTTTGGAGAACATTCGAGGAAGACTCAGCGAAAAGATTGGGCGGGAGTTTAACAAAGAAAAATCTTCTTAGTCGGCACAGAGATCTGATGGAGAGAGGACGTATATCTTGAGAGAGACCCTGGTTGGAGTGGTTTGCAGAATTATGCTGGAGCTCTGGTAGTTTTATAATGAAAATAAACGAATTCAAGCGATCTCTGTCATCTCATCATTCGGTCCACGACTGTCTTTAATTAATAACGAAATGGATACGAAACATGACATACATATATATATATATATATATATATATATATATACATACATACATACATACATACATACATACATATATATATATTTATATATATATATATATATATATATATATATATATATATATATATATATATATATATATATATATATATATATATATATATATGACAAGCGTCGAAATACGCGCGCACTTGTACGATGGATTGCAGTTGTTATCCTTATCTTGTGATGCGAAATGCAGTGTGGCTAAGTAAGGCACCCCATAGACTAAATTAAGCGCACTATCAGCTGATTTAATCCTTTATTCGTTTATCTTCGTAATAAACCACTCTCCAATCTGATATTCAAAACCTGGCGCTCCGGCCTTCACAAATACGGAGCGCCCTCCTATTCGTCTGTCATACTCGGATTTATTTCCCGCTCTGCCTAAAATATTTTTACCGCTACATCGAACAAAGCACGCTATATGTATCTAGATTGTTCGAGAACTTTTTAAGCTGATGTCAGCACTTTTCAACGTAGTCCTTTCCCGCAAATTCCCCAAGGCTACTAAATTCTATTAATAACTCACACGGCGTTGTCTATCCGCACTCTCGCGCTTGCCGCATTATACGTGAATAATCCCGGCGTTTAACTTTTTAATTAGATTTTCTGTAGAAAACCTCAATTTTAGACTCTTAAAACATAACCACTTTTAAAAAAATCCTCACATACATACATACATACATACATACATATACAGTGGCTCCCAAAAGTGTTCGCAACTGATTTTAAATGAAATAGGTGTCTGTCCATTAATTAAAATGAATATTTCTGAATGGGTATTTAATAATAAGATCTATAATCTATTCTTAACAAAACCACATGAAATATTTTAAAAACATAGCAAAAAAATTTATTTTATAGAAACCAGTAATCAAAAAGTAACAAAAACTTTATCTCACAAAACTCACCGTACACATGTAAAAAATATCTACATAATAGTACATATTCAAATTGTTCATTAAATTAATATTTAGTAATATATCCTTTAGCATCCACAACAGCGTTTAAACGTCTGGGAATAGATTGCACTAGTTCTTTTGTAATTTCTGCATCAAAGTTCATCCATTCTTCCATCATAATTGTTTTCAGTTCGCTTTTCGTGTGAATGTCGTGTTTTCGTACTTGAACCTACAGTTCTCTTCAAATATGTTCTATTGGGTTTAAATCTGACAATTGACGTGTTTTTTTTCAAAACTTGTGGACAATTATAGAGACACCAGAGGTGAACGTTGAGAGCCATGTGCTTAGGATCGTTATCTTGATAAAGAACAAAGTTGTTTCCAGTACCCAAATATTGGGCTGATAATTTTAAATTGTCTTAAAATATTTATATAAACAGCATGATTCATTATGCCATCAATAAATACCAAATTACCTAGTCCTGATGCTGACATGCACCCCCTCACAAGGACACCTCCACCGCCATGCTTAACTGTTCCTACTAAGTTCTTGGGATTAAGTTCCTCATTTTTTCTTCTCCATACAATTATATGTCCATCGGAACCAAAAATGTTAAACTTGCTTTCATCGGCAAATGAGACATTATTTCAATAAGTTTGGGGCTTATTTATCATTGATAGTGCGAAGGAAAGCTTAAGCTTTCTGTTTTTCTCACTCACAAAATATTTTCTACGGGCAGCCCATGAAATCCAGCTGCTCTGAGAACTCGTCGAACAGTTTCAGGTGAAATTGAAGTAGAAAATATTTCATCAAATTCTGCAGAAACTTTTACAGCACTTAAACGTAGATTTTTCGCAAATTTTCTAATTATAAATCTCTGATAACGTTTTGTTAACTTTGCCGGACAACCTTTGCCGGACGATCTTTTCTTACCTTGTTTTCGATCCGATTTTCTTCTTTAAAGTGTTTTATCACATACTGCACAGTAAAATGGGATAAATTAAGTAATTTAGCACATTTTACTGTGCAGTATGTGATAAAACACTTTAAAGCTCTGGAAAGACAAATTAAAAGTTTAATCATCGAAACCAAAGAGGAGGAAACAGTAGCAAAAAACACGTACGCGGACGTGGTGAAAATTCGGGAGAAGAGGGAAAGATCGAGATCCAGAACCAGAAAATCGGGAGCACTGCATACAATAACAATATACCCTAAAGAAGAACAAAGCTCAGAAAAAACTAAAAAAGAATTACAGGAAAACATAAACCCAGTAGAATTGAGTGTTGGCATAAATAATATAAGAAAGATAAATAGGGGAGGTCTTGCCATTAGTGTGGACAAAGAGGAAGACGCCAATAAATTAGTTAATCAAATCAATCAAGTGGAAAATCTAAAAGAAAAATACAGCGCGAATAAAGCGAAAAAAAGGAAACCACATATCATCATATTTGGAGTGGAAGAGGAGTTATCAAAAGAAGAAATAGAAAAAAAAATAATATCTCAAAACGAGGAAATAGAAATAGAAAATACAAAAGTAATATTTAAGTATAAAGCAAGGCAAGGGTACAACTGGGTGGTGAGTTTGGACGGAGATTCGTACGGCAAGATTAAAAAAAGCGGCAAAATAAAAATTGGGTGGCAAAAATACAACATAAGAGAATTCCTGAAACCACAAATTTGTTATAACTGCTATCAAACGGGGCACATTTCTAGATTCTGTACAAACAAAAAAAAGTGCAGGAACTGTGGAACGGAAGAGCACGGGGAGTGCAAAAATAATATTTGTTGTACTAATTGTAAATATACTAACGACAATTTTGATACTCAATTTGATACTGAGCACCTTCCATACGATAATAAGTGCGAAAATTATAGAAAGGCTATAGAAAAATTAAGAGAAAGAACAGATTATGGTAGTGCAGAATAATGCTGCACTTGTCCCGGCCTTGGCCTTGCCACTGACGGATCCGTGTGGGTACTTGAAAATCCTACATTACAATCTAAACAATTCGTTTCATGCATCATTTGAACTTTCTGCTAACTTAGAATTATGCTGCTGAAATTTGGTACAGAGATACGATAAAATTTAACCTAAAATTGCAACAACTACAAAGACCGTTTTTATTATTTATCACTAAATGTTATAATACTGTGGCTACCGACACTCTTAATATACTGGCAGGTTGTACCCCACTCTACTTGAGAGCCAAATCAGCAAAAAAGCTCTTTAAAATTTATGATAAAAAACAGGAAATTGAAATAGAAGAACAAAATTATAACAATTATAACAGCGAAACAAGGTTAAGACGTATAACTAGAATAGAAGAACTTTATAAAATTGATTGGAGTTATGATGATAGAAATATGACAAATATAAAAATATATACTGATGGATCAAAAAAGGATGAAAGAACGGGCTCAGGAATAGTTATTTATAAAGATAATCTATTAATTGAAAAAATTAAGGAAAGAATAGAAAGGGCCAATTCTTATACGGCTGAACTTAGGGCCATAGAGATTGCTATTCAATATATGATCAGCAATGAACTGGGAGAAATAGACATATATACAGACTCCAGAAGTGCTTTAGAGGCAATAAACTCATACAATAATAATAATGAAATTATACGTAATATAAAACAACTGATTAAAAGCAATAACAAAATTGTTTATTTCCACTGGGTTAAAGCCCATGTCGGGATAATTGGAAATGAAGAAGCAGATAAGACAGCCAAAGAAGCTACGGAAATGGAAGAAATAGGCACTTGTTATAAATGGAACAAGAAAAAGATAAAGAATCTACTTCAAAAAGAAGAAATGAAAGAATGGCAAAAGGTATGGCACCAAAGTAATAAGGGAAGAAGAGTTTACGGAATATATAATAAAGTAAATAAGAACAGACTAGTGGCAGATTTTTATATTAACCAAGCGATCACGGGACATGGGTCGTTTGGTAGCCATCAAGCCAGATTCTTTAATAAAACAAACATATGTCAATGCAGGGCAATACAAACTCCTGATCACTGTATATTCGAATGCCCGATTTTTGAAGAGACTAGAAAAAAACTACCAGACAATATCTCAGAGTGGTCTAAAAATAAATTCTATAATGATTACTATTGCAAAAAATATTTGGTTAATATGGTTCATCACTTACATCAGATACACTTTCCGGTTGGTACTTAGGAATTGTTTGAATTGTGTTTTCTACTTGATTTGCTTCTGCTGCTGTTTTCGGGAAAAGAAAATAAGGACAGCAAAATTTGTGGGTCGCAACTGTTTATTTATTGTGTTGAAAAAATAATAATAATAATAAATTAAAGAAAAAAACCCTAAGCAAGATCAAAATTAGGGTTCTTTTGGTACTATTGATTAAACGACTTGGTGAACATTTTTGAAACTTTCGTCTGGAGCTTCAGGTTCAGCACTGTTGTAGTAGATTCTCCGGGAGACTGGTGATCGGACTAACTCTGGAAATGGAAGAGAAAGAGAAGGGAAAGGGAAAGGAAAGAAAAGGGAAACAGTGTTTGATCCAGATTAAAAACGTAATATTGTCAAACAGCGGAAACGTACTCAATAATTATCTATTTAGTATACGAGATTTGCTATTTACTCATTGCTATTATTTTGTAAACAAAAAATGCTATTATATGTAAACAAAAAAATGTGTAACATTATGTATATCAAATATAAACTATGTAAAAGTCAAATTACTCTAAATTGATGTATTGTAACAATTAGATATATTTAGTACTTGTGGTACTTGTCAACCAGTAATGATATTATCTTGCATGTACTGTGTAATTGCGGGAATTGTTTGATGGTATGTGCAATCGTGTAGTAACATTATGTATATCAAATATAAACTATGTAAAAGTCAAATTACACTAATTTGATGTATTGTAACAATTAGATATTTTTAGTACTTGTGGTATTTGTCAACCAGTAACGATATTTATCTTGCATGTACTGTGTAATTACGGGAATTGTTTGATGGTATGTGCAATCGTGTAGGTAAAGCTAATTCAGACTGTGTAATGTCGTTACAACTTATAGTTAACAATAGTAATTAATTTAGCTTACATGTCCAATTGGATTAACAATCCACTTTAGTAGAATCCCTTTTATAATTTTATTGTCGATTTATGGCCTTTAAATTGACTGTTAAATATGGTGTTTAATAGCTACTTGTTTAAATCGGGTTAAAGTTCTCTCTCTTTTTTTTTATTTCCTTTCTAAGTGGTAAAAATAAGGTCTTATCACTTTATAAGTATACAAACTCTTATCAAACAACTATTGTCGCGTACTATCAATTATTTGGTTGTTCATGTTTTTATGATTCTATACTGCTGTACTTTTACTGTTGTAAATATCACTAGCGTGCAACTTTATTTAGGACCGGTAATTCAAACTACACGGACTTAAAGTAGATTAATTTATAGTGCATTCTATATTATGTCCTAATCAATTTCATTTTAATCATGTTATTGATTACTTTATGCAGTACTTATAGATATTTATAGCATGGTCTAAACTAACATTTGGTAAACAAACAACATATGATACTTATTTTACAATTAAACTATAGTCTTAACATATTTTTGGTAAACATACTTATAACATTTACTTAAGTATAATACAAACAAATTATTTCGTATACAAATACTTTACACTATTTTAGAATTAATTCCTTGCTGTGGTTGATTCAGGGTCTTTAAAATAACTTGGGGCTCTACTAGCTTATACTTACTTTCAACGCTAAACGGAGTAAAGCTTAATAACATAAAATAATCACTACTTACCTCCTGGAGTGGTATTTAATCTTTGTTAGGTGCTCGATTAAGGGCTTGGGACTATTTCTATTCTTGCCCCTGCCTATGGGAAATTTCAGTATTGGGTAAATTGTCGCCGCGTGGCATTCTTCAGGTTTAATTACGCAAAAATGTTGCTTGGATGCGCTTTTAGCGATAATATTGCCAGCCGTAACCAAAGTGAGCTAGATATTTACGGTTGACCACGGGGCGGTATTTTACGCTTTAGAAATTGCGAAGCTCAACTACCCCAAATGATTTATATGGGTGAAATTGTTCATGCTATGTGCCCATGTTATGGGTATGTAATTGTCCCCATATGTTAAATTGTGAGAATATACATTTATATAGCGCAATTATTTATAATTATGTATGTAAATATCTATGTAATGACTTCTGTTGAAGTTTATTGTAAATGTCTATGTATTGACTTTATAATTTGAAAAAAAAAAAAAAAGGATGGTTTGAGACGGAGCACAGGATAACTTGAATAGGGAACATTATGGTGTTTGCACATTATGGTGCTTAGCAGAATCAAAAAGGGAAGAATTTTTTTTTTTTTTTTTTTTTTTTTTTTTTTTTTTTTTTTTTTTTTTTTTTTTTTTTTTTTTTTTTTTTTTAAACTGCTGTTGCTTTTTCTTCTGGGCGGTTTTTGTTGACTGAATTGGGCGGGAGTCTGATTTGGAGGTGGTAATTCTATTCACGACCCTCTTTCCTGCGGTTCCTCACCTAACGGCGGGATTGCGATCGTGAGGCCGGTCTTTAGTAATGTAATGGCTGATACTCCTTATGGAGTGGGGGGCTGGAGATGTTTTACGTTAAGTAATTTAGCAATATTCCGAACTGATTTACAACTACTATGATGAAAAATAATCAATTTTCGAATGCTGTTTGTTGTTTCTTTACGACTACGAGCCATTTTTAAATAATAAATAGAATATTATGGAGTAGGCAAGCAAAAATTAAACCAAACGATATTTTAAATACCACAACAATTCAAAAGTAAAAATAAAGCGCCAGACAATAATTTTAATTATGAATTTATACGAAAATATTTCAGTGTACGATGCCTTTTGTGAGATAAAGTTTTTGTTACTCTTTGATTACTGGTTTCTTAAAAATAAAGTTTTACTATGTTTTCAAAATATTTCATGTAGTTTTGTTAAGAATAGATTATATATCTTATTATTAAATACCTAGTCTGAAATACTCATTTTAATTAATGTGTAGAACCCTATTTCATTGAAAATCGTAAGTGTACGAACACTTTTCGGAGTCACTGTATATATATATATATATATATATATATATATATATATATATATATATATATATATATATATATATATATATATATATATATATAATTCTGCAATAAATATTTTTATTTGGCCTCAAATATAGCATTTATTCCTTTCCCGAATCACAAAAACGAAGAAAGTTGTCTCTTCCTGATTTTGAAAACTAGACGTACTTTTACTTTCTTTATTTCCACTTGTGAAAGGGAATTTAGCGTCTATTAAAGTTGTTGGATGTCGTCAGAGATGCACAATTACTGACAATCAACAAAAGAGACCGCAATGTACGGAATTCAGAATTTAACGCGACTCTCTGCCTGCAAGACAATTTAAACAAGTTTACAGAAGTTTTAACATGATTAACTGTGATTAATTCTCTGAATAAGTTATATGCGATGTTTTTGATTGATCTGTTGACGAAACTTCTTCAATTAATGTAAGGTATTTTGTTCCCAATTAATAATTTTCACAGTATTTACTCTTGTCAGTTTATATACATACACACACACACACATATATATATATATATATATATAGAGAGAGAGAGAGATAGATAGACACATAGATGTATAGGTAGATATATAGATATATAGATTTATATATAGATATTTAAATATATAGATATATATATATAGATATATAGATTTTTAGGTATATAGACAGATAGATAGATAGATAGATATACAGAAGGATATATATATTCATATATATATATATATATATATATATATATATATATATATATATATATATATATATATATATTTATATATATATATATATATATAGATAGATAGATAGATAGATAGATAGATAGATGGATATATTGATATATAGATATATAAATAGATTTATTGATATATAGATATATAGATATATTTATAGATATATAGATATATATAGATAGATAGATGTATAGATAGATATATAGATATATTTATAGATATATAGATAGATATATAGATAGATAGATGTATAGATAGATATATAGATATATAGATATATATATGGATATATAGATAGGTATACAGATACATATATAGAATGATCGATCGATAGATAGATAGATAGATATATTTATAGATATATAGATATATAAATCGATTTATAGATATATATATACATAGATTAATAGATAAATAGATAGATAGATAGATAGATATATTGATATATAGATATGTAGATAGATAGATAGATAGATGTATAGATAGATATATAGATATATAGATATATATATGGATATATAGATAGATATACAGATACATATATAGAATGATCGATCGATAGATAGATAGATAGATATATTTATAGATATATAGATATATAAATCGATTTATAGATATATATATATACATAGATTAATAGATAAATAGATAGATAGATAGATAGATATATTGATATATAGATATGTAGATAGATAGATAGATAGATAGATGGATAAATATATATATATATATATAGATATACTATTTATAGATATATAGATAGATATATAGATATTTACATAGATATATGGATATATATATATATATATATATATATATATATATATATATATATATATATATATATATATATAGATAGATAGATAGATATATAGATAGATAGATAGATATACAGAAGGATATATATATATATATATATATATATATATATATATATATATATATATATATATATATATATATATATATATATATAGATTTATAGATATATGGAAATATAGACAGATATATAGATAGATTGAATGATCGATAGATAGATATATAGATAATATAATTCAGTAATGTATATTCTTCTTTAGTCTTAAATGCCCGAATAAAATATTCCTAGTCCTCCCTTCTCGGAGAAGAGAACTTACTATAATATTTATTCCTTTCGTGAATCATAGAAATGAAGAAGGTCAACTCTCTATGTCTTCGAAAACAAGACGGGCTTTTACTTTATTTATTTTCCCCTATGAAAGGGATTTTAGCGTCTATCATATTTGCTGAATGTTGCCATAGCTGCAGAATAACTGTCATACGACATGAGAGGCCGCAATGCATGCAGTGAAGTATTTAACGCCCTATTTTTCTTGCGAGGCAATTTAACGAAATTTTGTGATAGTTTTCATCTCAACGTAACATGATTAACTGTAATTAATTCCCTTAGTAAGTCATATGAGATGTTTTTATTCGCCTTTTAACGAATTTTCTTATATGAAGGTAAGCTTTCAGTAGAATTTTGATACCAATTATTTATTAATTTCCACATTGCATACAAATTTCCTATTAATAGTCAAAATATTATCTATCTATCTAACTATTTATCTATATATACATCCACAGAATTAGACACTTATACATACACACGTATACATATACATGCATTTCACATGCACGTACACCCACACACAAACATACATACGTATATATATATATATATATATATATACAGGGTGTAACAAAACTCTTGGGCAAAACTTTAAGGGGTGATAGTACACATCAAGACAAACAATATTATATAGGAAACTTAGGGTCCCAAACGTCTTCCAAAGGAGATAGACGCCATTGAAGTTTAGGGTCCAAAATTTCAAATGATCACAAAACACGGGAAAATTTGTCGATTCGTTTGCTGTTTTCGCTTAAATTTTTCTTTATGTCAAGATTTTCTGGACAATAAATTTTAAAGATAAAGTTAAAAAAATGCCGATAGAGGGCGCTTTAGACTTTGGAGTAACAAACAACTATTTTTTACTGTTATTTTTTGTGCCAGATTAAATGCTTTCAAAAGCTTAGACTTAAACTTAAATTTTGAGCTCAAATTCTGAATCGTTGGGCGTGGTTATGTCGCGAAAACTCAACAGTGTTCAGGAGGTGAAATTTGAACCCCCCTCCTCCCCTGTACGCAATTCAGTTATACACCTTTTAGGATGCTCGGTCGTAGACCAGGCAGCAACTATTACCCACTAAACGTAAAATAAACGAGAGAGGGATGACAAAAAATAAAAAAAAGTTATTCATAACAGACATGAGCAATTTCTCCTCGCAAAATACCCGATTTTGCAAATCACCCGATTTGCATGCAAGGTGTAGTACACAAGGATTTAACTGTATGTAAGGATGCAAAGTGCTGTAAAAGCTTTGGTTGTCTGCATTCATCGTGTTTTTGTTGTAGATGGCTGTAAGGATGACCAGCTACACTAGTCAAGAAATGGCCGATATCCATTTCATTTACGGCGTTGCAGATGGGAATACCCTGGAGGCCCGGCGATTGTACGGGGAAGGATTTCCTTCAAGACGCTTGCCAAACCGAAAAATTTCGAACTCTTGCATCGGCGTCTCAATGAAACCGGCTCGTTTTTCAGTGGGATGCACGACACTGGTCATACCAGGAGTTCCAGGACACTGGAACTTGAAGAGCATGTGTTGCGTGAATTCGAGGAGCAATCGGAGACGAGCACGCGGACTGTACAATGCCGCAAATGTGAGCAACATGTCGGTTTGGCGGGTATTGAGTGCAGAATGCCTTCGACCCTATCATGCGCAGCGTGTGCACGCCTTGAAAGCAACCGACAATCAGCCACGTGTCGATTTTTCCCGATGGTTCCTCCAACGATTGGCTGTGCAACCAGACTTTGCCGCACATGTGCTGTTCACCGATGAATGCAGTTTCAGTCGGGAAGGCATTTTCAATGCACACAACCGGGCGTACACTAACCCACACGCTACCCACTCTCATTCATATCAATGCCGTTTCAGCGTCAATGTGTGGGCTGGAATTATCCACAATCATTTGATCGGGCCATATCTTCTGCCAAGGCGCCTGGACGGCGGAACGTATGTGGTATTCCTACAAGAGGTGCTTCCAGTTCTGCTGCAAAGTGTTCCAGCCAACATAAAGGCTCGTATGTGGTTCCAACATGATGGAGCGCCTGCACATTTCAGCGCAAATGTGAGAAGTGCATTGGATGCAGCATATCCAGGGCGATGGATTGGACGGGGTGGTCCGGTAAATTTTCCGGCACGCTCGCCTGACCTATACTGTCTAGACTTCTTCCTCTGGGGCTATATGAACAGTCTTGTTTACGCAAGCCCTGTCGACTCCAACGAGGAACTGGTTGCGAGAATTGCCGTCGTAGCAGGCGATATCCGGGAGATGCCCGGGGTATTTGCTAATGTTCGAAAGTCCCTCCGCCGGCGGTGTGAGGCCTGCATCCTTGCTGGTGGGCGCTCTTTCGAGCAGTTTTTGTGATTCCACAAGAAAATCATGCGTGTACCATTTTCTACGTGTCATCATTCATTCAACCTTCATTCATGCGCACGACGTGCGTACAATAAATTGTTTTTTTTCTTTATTTCGAGAGGAGAAATTGCTCATGTCTAGTATTATGAATAAATTTTTTAATTTTGTCATCCCTCTCTAGTTTATTTTATGTCTAGGAGGTAGTAGATGCTGCCTGGTCTACGACACAAAGTCCTAAGACACCAAGATCGGGAATAACTGAACTCTGTTCAGGAGGGAGGGAGTTTCAAATTTCAACTCCTGAACATAATTCCGTTTGCGCTACTTAACCACCCCCAACGAATCAGATTTTGAGCTCGAAATTTAAGTTTAAGGCTAAGCTTTTAAAAGCATTTAATGTGATAAAAAAAATAACGGTAAAAAATAATTGTTCTTTACTCCAAAGTCTAAAGGGCCCACTATCGACATTTTTTTTTAACTTTATCTTTAAATTTATTTTTCAAGAAAAAACTGACAAAAAGAATAATTTTAGCTAAAACCGCTAACGAATTGACCCATTTTTCCGTTTTTTATAATCATTTGAAATTTCGGACCCTAAACTTTAATGGCATCTATCTCCTTTGGAAGACGTTTGGGACCATAAGTTTCTTATATAATATTGTTTTTCTTGATGTGTACTATCACCCCTTAAAGTTTTGCCCAAGAGTTTCGTTACACCCTGTATATATACACACTGTCTACCAATAAGTATTTAGATACTCATTCAAATGACGATATATGGCGATTTCGGCAGCCCCCTTCAGCCCAATAGCCTATATCGACTTGTTTTGAACTTCCAACTACAGGACATCAATCAGCAACAATAACAACAACAGTGTCTATAATCTATATATAATAAACACTTACTTAACTGACTGACTGACGTACAACGAACAGACCAAACCGCTGGACCTGAAATTTCGCATGGC
This sequence comes from Dolomedes plantarius, assembly GCA_907164885.2. Classification (NCBI taxonomy): domain Eukaryota; kingdom Metazoa; phylum Arthropoda; class Arachnida; order Araneae; family Dolomedidae; genus Dolomedes; species Dolomedes plantarius. Next base: position 14,507,393 of record OU015502.1, read on the forward strand.
GATTCTTTTTATAGTATAGGGGTGCACTATGAAAAATTTTTGAAAAATTCTCCTGAGATTTTTATAATTAAATTTTTAAGCTGTTTTAGTAACTTTTTTTAAGTTTGCATTTAAAATAATAATTTGAGGGTTATAAAATTTATATCACGAGAAAGATCCTAAAAATTCCTTTAAAATGAAATCTTTTTCGAATCTTTACCTCCATTTCCTGAATTTTGGTGAATTTTTAAAAATTAATTTTTGGAATCTATATATATAAAACGCGTAGGTATGCGGCACAAAAATCCCCGATATTTCTACACTCCGAATGGCAACGGCTGCAACTACCTGATGTAAACATTAGCGGCCAACCGCGTGTGTGTAGACTAGCGGCTCGACAATGGCACTTAATTTTCTAAAATTTGATTGCTGTATTTTACTCGTGAATAATTTTAATTTATTCATTTGTTCCATCTGTTTTTCTAAATTCTTACAAAATATGTTTAGACTGATCAAATCCAGTATTTAGTCATGGACTTTGGTCATGGAGTTGTATGTAAGTTTATCTAGAGTCTGTTCTTTTGATTCTGTCACTATATCATCTCCTACTTCTGAAATACTCAACTGTGTATATCAAGATGTTTTAGGAATATCACAGTAAAATATTAATAACTGTATTTTATTACCTTAATAGTAAGTAAGAGTTAATTTTCTACACTATTTTTAGTACTTGCTGAATTTTTACTCCTTTTTTTTAAGTGAAAAATTTTTTCTCCAATTTCTTATTTGATGTAATGATAAAGTGTAGATATCTTAATTTTGAAAAATATTACATATAGAGAGGGATAAAAATTTTAAAATCATTGGTGTTGAGTTTCTCAGTTTTATCTATAACTTTGATCTGAAGTAATCAAAATTCACATATTTTAATCACGATGTTTTAGAATCAGCCTTATGGAGAATTTTGTAATGATTATAAATTTTTTGTCTGAGATCTCATTACCCCTTAACAACGTATATTTATGATGGCAGGTAATGGTAACATTCCTTATGTATGTTTCTTTCAGTTGAGTTGTTTTGCAAAAGAAAATATAAAACTAAAAGTGACCATGCTGGTCGCGCAGCGGCTAGTTAATTTATTAAATGCTGATCAAGTGATTTCTTTTTCTGGTACTTTAAATAGATTTATAACCACCTGCATAACAAATAAATAGACAAAAAATATTTTTTTTTCGTGCTAATGCGGCAGACGATTGGACATTATCCAAAAAAATACTAAAATACAATAAAATAGATTATATTCCTCAAACTGTACTATATTAAGTGTACTATATTCTTTAGTATGTCCTATTACATTTAATTTGAATATTTTATTCTACATTATTTTGTCTATAAAAATATCCCTCACGATTTTTTTTATAAATATATTTTTTTGTTTTTTTAACATCAATTGTATACACTGATCGTCGTATTTATTATATATATATATATATATATATATATATATATATATATATATTTATTTATTTATTTGGCATTAATTGCATACATTGACCATTGCATTTAATTTGAATATACTCCGTAGCGAAGTGCGGGTTTTCAGCTAGTATTATTATACGGACTGGAATTTGAAAACATCGAGATTAACTTATAAGAAATATAAAGCAATAATAAGAATGATATTGTAAGTAATATTTGTTGCTAATGTTGGAACGTAGTTGCAGACCAGGTCTATATCGGCTTCCGACTGTAATGTGCGGCTTCGGTTTCAACAGCACCACAAGGTTCGGAGTCCGTCTAGCTAGTGGCCACCTCAATTTCAACCAAGCAACCCCAAGGACGACATCTGGGGTAATCGTACCCTCTCCCACCCTTTCTGACCTTCATAGAGGAACTTTCCGCTCTTCGGATTGAACATGCTCATATCCGGTCTAGACATGGTAGGTATTTAACCCCTCCCTTCTCGCCCTCCCGTCAAAATTACGGGGTGAGGTTTCGCTCTCTATTTCTCCTGCCCGTGAAATTTCAGGCTGGAATGTTCAAAAGTAACGTACCAATAAAAGAATAAAAACAATCCATTTCACCTACCCTGACAATTTTTCATCTCTTATTTTATATACCAGATGACAGCACCAGTCTATTTATAATGTAATTGGGGATGGGTTTTTTTTTAAATTAGATATGGCAGATCAAGAAATAAATGGAAACCTCCGGAAAAAATAGGCACGTTTTTACTATTTTGTTGAAAGTTATACGATCGTTAAGAGATTAATGGCTAGCCGCGGGCAATCGATCCGAGCACCCTCAGCACGGAAAGCCAGCACGTTATCACAAGGCCACCTCAAGTCACTTAAGAAAATTTTGGATGATTTACTTGATTTTTATTCTGCTCTGGATTTTAACGTAATTACATTTATGTTGAAAGAAATATCTAAAATACGTATTACATGGTAACTATTTCAGACTGATTCTAGATATTAGTTAATTAATATGCAGGGTGGTCATTAAAAAACTTTGCTGGTATATGGACCTCTAACGATGTTCGGTTCAACCAATCGAGATGAGATTCCAGATATAGTTATTCAGAGGTATGAGCTCGGGATTTCGTGAAGGGCAACTAAGTGGCGTTCACGGTTACGGTTATAGGTACTGAAACTCGAAATTTTTTTATGGCAACGCCCACTTTTTACTGTCGCAAAGTGCTCAGGCATGCGAAAACCCTAAAGAGCGTTGAAACGGTACGTGTCCCATTATAAACGGACGCGTTATGCACGCACAAAAACAGCTCTGCGAAAAGCCTACAAAAACACGTTCGGGCACAAGGAGGAAATTTGCATATGACAGAGGCAAGACACCAATCACCGATGACAACACAGATCACGGACAAAAGAAAACTTTTATTTGGATTACACATTTTCCACATGGGTGCCATCACAGGCCGTTCGCAGAGCTGTATTGGTGCGTGCATAACGCGTCCGTTTTTTTGTGACACACATACCGTTCCAACGCTCTGTAGGGTTTTCGCATGCCCTGAGCATTTTGCAACGGTCAAAAGTGGGCGTTGCCATTCAAACATTTCGAGTTTCTGTACCTATAACCGTAACCACGAGTGCCATGTTGTTGCCATTCACGGAATCCCGAGCTCATACCTCTGAATAACTATAACTGAAATCTCATCTCGATCGGTTGAACGGAACAGCCGCTAGACGTCCATATATCGGCCAAGTTTTTTATGACCACCCTGTAGTCTATTCTGTAACATTTCAGTCACGTACACTGTACACGAAAAAAGAACTTAATTATTTAGAAATTTTTAATCGTAACTTTTCCTCGTCAAAGTTTTTAGCAAACCTTCATGCATAACTAGATTACAATAAAAATTAATGATCGGAAAAATATGTATGCATACATATATAAAGAAAGCTATCGGGGAAATGCTCGGATGTTTTCGCTACATTTGTTGTAGATTAAATCCCGAACGGGAACGAGAATTAAATTTAATCTTCGTCTAACTCGAAAAACAGAGGGAGAAAATAACCTTGAAAATTTCCAAACCAACATCGAGAACTTCGAAAAGGAAGAGAAATGGTCTGAAGAGAACGAAATCAACTAATGCATATATTATGCAGAAGACTTATTTAATTATAAAGAAACATTCTGTCTGTGTTTTTTTATACTTTTTTTACGAAAAAAATCAAATAAATTCGGAAGAATGGCTTCAGGGGAGGAGGACTCCGAAAATAAATGATTTGGAAAAGAGAAAAGGTAAAGTATAACAAGAAACGAAATACAAACAATAAAAAAAATGGTGACTGAAAATTTGTTTTGTTTGAATTATGGATAATCACGTGTTATTAAATAAAGTACACTCGGAGAGTTGGAAAGAAGAAAAAAGACTCAGATTTTAGAAATTATTTCTTGAAGATGATTTCTTTTGAACTAACATTTTTTTTTAAAGCGAATTTTTGATGCACGAAAGAAATAACATTACAGATGCATTTTGAAAATTGCTTAAAGTTTATGAAAATTCCTCACAGATTTCTTTGAATATATTATAGAGATAAATTACTTTAATTCAATCTTTCTTTCATTTTTCTTCAAATGAAGTTCACGTTGTACGTAAATCATGCAGTCAGTGAAACTGAAATGTAAAAAGTTAACTATTGTGAATTCAATAAATTTTATGTATAATATTATACTGTATATGAATATTTATTCTATATATGTATATGTATTTCTTTTATTGTATATTTATAAATTTTATGTATATTTATATTCACTAGATGTTTATTTTTGTACTTCATATGCATATATGTAGGTATTTATAATTAGGTATTCAAGCAGTTTAAGTATATGAAGCAGCGAATATTTTAGTGCTTACACACACATGAAATGATAAGAAAATGTATACCTAAGGAATCAATTGATTAATGTTTACTCAAGTTCATATTTTATAAATGAGTTAATATTTATATGTGAGTAGGTTTAAACTTGAGCAATTTTAGGTCAGCAAATTATATTCAAGCAATTTCAGGTTGGAAAATTATACTCAAGCAATTGTATATAATTTAGCATACTCGAAAACTGTTAGTTAGAAAGTGCACGCCAAAGTCAGTTACACGAGGGTCAGTCAATAAGTTACTTGCAAACCTCCGTAAAAATCTCGGTGAAAGAGACATTTCGTTGAAACTTTGTGGCAACACAAACCATCAGGTTCTGCGGCAGGTGCAATGGCAGCTTCGATGTTTTAGTTCCCTTGCTAACCAGTCGTGAATATGTTTCGACAGCTGCCAGTTACATCCAAATTTGAAGTGCGTGCATTAATCTGCTTCTTGTGAGCAAAAGGTTGTGATTGCACTGACATTTATCGCCACTTGCTCGAAGTGTACGGTGATAGCGCAACATCGCGCCAAGCTGTCGCCAAGTGGTATATCTCATTCGAGAATGTCGATGTTTAGCATCGATAGTACACCCTCCAATCTACTCCCCTGCAAGATACTTACTCACTTTTTCTTATACTATGAACTCACTTATTATCAGCGCACCTATCACTTTACTCCTTTTCTTTACTCTGTTTCTATTGGTTCCCCTCTGCTTATTATCGGAAAGTCTGCAATAGAGGGCGTGACCCAGGAATTGCAGTTGTGACCCATTTTCCTATGGTCCTATGGTAGAGATGTCGAAGATAAGTTTCTTCAACTTCGACGACAGATGAGAACGTTGCACCTCTTGGATGAACTCATTCTTCAAACCAGACGTGCCACAGTAGAAGAGATCGTTCTCGCATATTGACTGACCTACACAAACTGCAACGATTTGAAAGTGCTCTGGCATTTTCGGAGCGTTATGAACAGGATGGAAATGCTTTTCGAGACCAAATCAGGACGGTGACGAGACTTGGGTTCATCACTTCGCACCTGAAATGAAACGCGTCTTTCTCGAAAGAAATGCCGTCCGCGGGGAAGGTGATGCAAGCGCTGTTTTTCGATAGAGCAAGTGTAGTTCTTACCGATCTCTTGCCGAAGGGTGCCACAATAAATGCAGCGTCTTATTGTGAAACTCTGAAGTGATTGTGAAAGTCACTTAAAGATCGACGACCAGGTAAACTTTCAAAAGGTATTGTACTTGTCCATGACAATGGGAGACCGCATGCCGCGACCCCAACGAGGGATCTTTTGAAAAAGTTCAAGTGTTTTTCTCCGAGGCATGCTAAAGCTGCACACAGGAAAAATCTCATAAGAACAATTCACGGTCTTTAAAACGGACCATAGTAACATGTGATTAACTGTGTTACTTAAGCTATCGCCTTCTAACACAGATATTTCACGAGACAGACAACAGAGAGCGAAATTTCCACCGACATGAGAAAAAGAATGTTCGTTTTTTAATATCTTCGGAAGCGTAAATTGTAACACAAAAGTGCAGCAGAGAGTTTTTTGGTCAGAGCTTTGGAGGGTGAAATGAAGAGTCAATAGCTGTCTGAAAGATGGTTTTCAATTGACAGGTAGAGAGAGGAGGAAGAAAAGTGTTTGGATAGAGACATAAGGTTCAGGGAAAAATATATTTCGGGGTGCCGCTTGGCGAAAATTGGCGAAAACCGCCATCTTGGTTACGTCTCCCGTGGCCAATTTAGCGATGGGAGACGTAACCAAGATGGCGGTTCCATCACAGAGGAAAACATGAAATAATATAAATGACAACATGCAAAACTTTCATTGAAAAATTATCCAGAAAATAAGAAAATGAAGTTAAATAAGGGCAGTCAATTTTAATTTTTTTTTGTTTGTCGCCCAATCAGAAGGCGTGTTTTTGAAACGTGAATGTCCGGAATGTCCCCAAAATACGCATTTTTAAAACTGTACAACCACAGAAAAGCACAAAAACACACAAATACAAAAAATAAAAGCTGAAAAATAATGAGAAATTTTTTAGGTGGGGGGTGGGAGTGGCGCCCCCCGCTAAAAAATGTCAGTATATTGCAAATAATTCATTTAAATAAATATAAAATACATCTTGGTTAAATATATCAGAAAATAAAAAAAATGAAAGTTCTGCATGTTGTCATTTATATTATTTCATGTTAAAATTTAATAAAACACTTACCGGTTATTCACTTTCGGTTTAGCTTCTTTTACGTTATGTTGATTTTTCGGTGTTTTCGGATACCCCCAATTCGTCTGTAATCCAAGAACACGGCGTTTTATTACCCATAAAACCGTAATTAAATCCAATTTACTCTCTTCGAACCGGGAACCACATCAAATGGATCTTTTAGAGCAATGTTCAGATCTTTCCTCTCAGTTATAGTCATTTGCGAATTACAATTAAGGCATACAATAATCAATAATAGTTCTCTTACCCGCATTTTGTAAATCCCGAAAAAAATCCAAATCAACCCAATCAATAGAAAAAGAAGCCATTCCGAGCAAATAAAAGTACGTTCGAGCGGTGGAACCGCAATCCCGAAAAGAACATTCAACGGTTTAAATTTTTGAAACAAGCGCGTTATATAAAATCCAGATTAAACTGGTCTACAAGTAAATCGCAAGCTCTGATTGGCAGCTAACTATTCAAATCGGAAGCAATAAATTGCGAATATGTGAGTTGGATATTAAATCAGAAGAGGTTGACGCATTCCAACCAATCACGGTCATGATAGGGTTTCCAAAACACAAACGAGATATGTATCCTTAAAACACTGAGGATGCCATAAACAAGAGCAACATCGCCCAGCCAGGCACCAACTTGGCGACAATCCAGGGGGCACCTCAAAGTATAGTACACCCAAGGTTCAGAATCCGTGAGTTCTAAAACTACGATATCGAGGAATTCCAAAAGGATTTACTCACAGACAAATAATAAGTGCTAGAAGGAAGTTTAAGGATAGTAAAATAGATTTTTATTTTATTTTATAAAAATTTTAATTGTTTTTTGCCTTCCAAAGCCAAGTATTGTTTTTTTAATATTTTTTATATTTTATTTAAATGGCGAGGACAAACAAAGAATTTTAAGACGAAAGACTCAGGATGACACGAGGCCTTTTCTTGTTAGTGTCTTTGAAAAGGCTCGTTCTCCTCTTTATATACAGTTTGTCAGGAGCGCTGCAGTCGCCCATGATGTGGTCGTGCGTTGCAATCGCTATCCTTTGCATATTCCATCGTGTATACGAATGATGTAAATTTCATGCTGTTGGGATGCTTCCAACTTGGTGTTGCATTTTGCATGGCCAGCAGTGCATATTCATGAACATAAAGAATGGTAGCAATGTAAAGAACGGCAATTTCAATATAAAAAGACCGGAATCTTGCACCATATGACTTCCAGAATTCCACGTTTTCGGACTCATGAAACGAGAACTTGCAACGCGACGATATCTCTGGGACAAGGAGGTAAAAGTTTCAACCCACCAATGATTGTCTCACATTGGACGGCAATTCTTCTCAGATGGAAAGGAAAAACTGGTGGCACGCCCCAACAAATGTTAAAATAAAGGAGGTGATTGCCTAGAGAAATAGATTATGTACGATACTTTTATCTTAGTGAAACGTTGTTCTATAATTTCAACCCGGTTTTGTTTATTTCCAACGAGTGCAACTAACATTTTGACTGGCCCTATGTCAGTTGGTATATAACCAAATAATGCGAGATATATTAGAATATAAACAAACAGGAAATTATCATTTAATGAGTGTATTCCAATATTGTTTTAATAATTGCCCATTAAAGCAACTACTAGACAGTAAGTGTATATTCAAGCAATTATAATGCAGTAAATGTATTTTAGGTCGAAAAATTATTTACGTGTAATTTTCATTAAAATGTGTACAATTCAGCAGTTATAAATTAGAAAGAATTTGCTCTAGCAATTGTAATTTAGTATACTCGAGAACTATTATTTAATAAGTGTATATATAATAACCATAAGTCCGTTATTACATTGTCAAATAATGAGAGGGAAGTTAAGTGTATATCTAAGGAATTTTAAATTAGTGATTGTAAATTAAAATTGCTTTAATGTGTAGATCAAAGCAATTTAAAAACAGTTAGCGTATATTTAAGCTATTATAATTTAGTAAATGCAAAACTCGAGCAATTTTAACTCAGAATGTACATGCTTTAGAAATTAAAATTTAATACGAGTTTATCTAAGCATTTAGTACAAACGAGAAATATTAGTTAATAATCGTATACCTAAGTAGCTATAAGTCAGTTATTCTATATGCAAATAATGAGAAGTATGTGTATATGCAGGCAATTATAAAGTTGCGAGTGTATACTAAAGTTGTTTTAATGATTAAATTTTCCTTGGACATTTCCCTAAATTCAGAACAGAGGCTAATTTACACATTGACCAAGTTTTTATTGGTTCAGTGTGCACTAGTCAGTGGTATCCCTGTAAATGTTACTTTTTAAATTTTATTTTGTCTTTGCTGATAGTATATTGATTGATAAATTATACGTCAGTGTCAAATCATCAAATTAATAATATATATATATATATATATATATGTGTGTGTGTGTGTGTGTGTTTGTTTGTGTGTGTGGTTGTGTACGCTGAAGCTCCTGCAAGACAGTAAGTGTATCTTAAAGCATTTATAATGTAGTAAATGTATATTCAAGCAATTATAATGTGCTAAATGGTTAATCAAGCATTCACTGAGCTCGTTGAGTGAGAAATATTTTTCAGGTATTTCCTAATTGCTTTGGACAACGGACACGATATTCCATTACATATTAAAATATAAATTTTAGAAAGAATGCAAAAACCTACGGCAAAAATTTTTTTTAAAATGTCTTTCACAATTATTTCTTGATTTCATTATTTGCAATTCAGATTTATTTGGCTTTTGGTTATTTCATAGGAATATATTACATACATTCTACTATCCATATGTTATTGCAACAGATAGTTAAACTCAAGCGAGTTCTCCCCAAATTTCCATGCACGTCCTGAATGGTCCCAAAAGAACAGTAACTGCCAGACGACATTTATGCAGTACTGCATAAATATTGAATCGTTAAGAAATTTATGTTGTTCTTGATACTAATGCCACCTGGTTGTAGAAATGCTATCCAGGTTTATTGAAGGCTGCCTTGACGAAGAGGTTCCGTTTAGGCTTAGTTCAAGCCATGGGGTGCTACAAAGGTCGGAGACCGACTTTTTGCGGAGGTGACACTACAATTTTGACATATCTCCCCAGGGGCGATATTTGGTGGTCTCGTACCCGCCCCCCTAAAAACCTTAGGGAGGGACTTTACGGCCCACGAATTCAACGTCCCCATACCCTGCGTAGAAACAAGAGCATTTAGTGGCGCTTATCAGGATTCGAACCGACCACCCTCTGACACGAGGTTCCCCGGGTTTAAGAACTTATTATCTACTAGTTGGTACCCGTCAAAACATGACGACTAGATAGTAATTAAATGCAAACTAATAGACAAATTATACCCATCACATCATTGCCAAATGTTGAGCAGAATCATAATAATGCGCAGAAACAAATTAATGTGTTTGAGCGGTCTCGTGATTAGTGAGTATCTAAAGCCAGATTTAAACATGCCACTGAGCATGCGCAGAGAGCAATTATTTTTAATTGTAAATTATCGCTCATTAAACAGTGCGAAATAAACAATTTCCATGAAGTTTAATCTTATATTCCACAAACATAATTATCATAAAAATAAAAATGGCAGAGAGAGATATCTAGAGAGACTCCGCGGAATAAACGTGTTTATCATTAAAGCATGTCACTGAGCATGCGCAGAAACAGTGAGTTTCTAAAGCCAGATTTAAACATGACACAGAGCATGCGCAGAAATCATTTTTTTAATTGCAAATTATCGCTAATTAAAAGAAATTCCTGTTACAAAAACCAAATTCTACAAATCTGCAGATTACAATCTTTCGTTTCATACCGAAATGAAGTAAATGGATGCAGTCGTTTTCTCTTACAAACTGCCCAAAAATTCGGCTTAGCAACGTAAATATATAAATATCATCTGAATAAATATTTTAATATTGTAATGCTCTGAGATTGAAACAACAGTATTTATAAGTCATTAAAAGGGTTAACATATAACAGATATGAGTAACATAGTTATCATCTTAACTTTTTTTCTGTGCGTGTTGAAAATTTAACAATTTATTTAGATTTACAAGCGCACTACAAATTGCGGAACAAACATGACAATTTCTCAAAAATGAAAAATCTCCCCAGGTCGATTATAAATCACGTCAAAAAATAATTTCTCGAATTTGGCTTACGGGAGTGTGCCTGGTTTATGTAAAAATTATATTTACATAGATAAACTGCTCAGATGTAATTGATTTCCCCGAAATACACAAAACAGACTTCCAGACTGTTAACTCACTCAGAAGAATTAGCATATTTAACTCTTAAAAATATTCAGTGCCTTTTTGTACCCGTATTTTCTCTAAGAGGCTTTCTCGAACATATTTCTCTAAATGACAGCAGTTCTAGAGAGATATTTATACTTGTTTTGGAGGGAGGAATTTCTCCATATCCCTGCAAGGTAGAAACTAATAAATGTAGGAATTGGCAATTTTGACGAAATGAAGTAGTAAATCTTTTCCCCCCTGGCATTTTTCCAGTTTTAACAGCCTCCAAGTTCTATTGGGAATTTCGATTTGAATATCATGTGTTTATGACTTCGAATCCATTCTGGGAATCGCCTATAAATTGATAAACGTAATTATAACATTTACTGCACAATAAGTTGTACGGTTTTATTTTTATAGGCTTCTTGAGCTAATGTCAGGTTCATTTCGAGGTTTTACGTAGTAATAACGGGCACAGATTCACTTATCCTAAAAACTTTATTTCTAAGTCTCTAAATTAAAATTCTTTAATCCTTATACGGGGTCTGTCTTGCGCCCAGGTCAATAGTTCGCGGTTCTAACAAGCGCGGGATCTAGCAGTAAAGTCCCCGGGCAAAACTTAAATGGACACGTGAACTCCACGAATCTAAATACGCCCAATTAAAATATTAAGTAGTTTAGGCCCTCTGGCGTCAATGCCGCAAAACACTCATTTCGTATTTTCGTGAACAGAAGATTTCTGTCTCTTGGTGTCTAACTCTCGTTGCTGTCGGACCAGCGGTCCGCTTCTGTCTTGTCCTATTTACGCGCTGCTCCGCTGCTGTCCGATATGATGTAAAATCTGCGTTCTAAATGCGCCCCGGCAGGGACTGGTGGCGTTGCTATTGTGTGTGTCCAGTTGTCAAGATACCTGCGTTTTGCTGGATAATACTTGCCTACAATGGAAGCGGAAATAAATTAATTTGCGTCGCATCTCTGTTCTGTGTGTCCCTTCAATGCCTTGCGTCTCTATGTGGGTTTTTTCCCCGATGTGTCAACAGCTCTCGTGAAATGGTCTTCAAATCCTGACACTCCGGCTACGTCTACAACATGTTTGTGTTTCATCTCTGCTACATAGTGTAAAGTTAAAGTTTATCGTGCGCGTATGCCGAGCTCATCACACACACACATACATATATATATATATATATATATATATATATATATATATATGTATGTATATATATCATTCTTGGGCCCGTATTCTTGGGATACATGCTATTCCACCCCGTAAGGAAAACGTTAAGGCAACATTATTAAAAATTAAAATCCTTAGAAGCTTATATGGTTTTTGTCCAATTTACTTTAAAAAGCTATATTCTCACGTTTTCAAACTTAAAACGCATGCCTAGGATGTCTTACCTTTCATAACACACGCCATTTTGGGAGTAAATGTTTAAGAACAGGGAAACTCACGCTCCAATCAAACATTATCGTCATCGTTTAGCAGCATCTCTTAGTTTGCACTTTTCCTCTCTTCAACGCTGAACTAACTTCAAAACTGAACTGCAAAGTTTCTCTCAAAGTTGAACTGAACTTAGAAACTGTTTTAAGAACCTCGCGATGATTCGTTTCCTATTATTAATACATCCACTAGTCAATGCACGATCTTATCTGAAACTGTGATCTTAGCCTTTATTCAAATTAGGGGTCAGTCACGTTATCTTGATAGAATGTCGTCAAACAAAAGAACTGAGGAACAAATCCTAAAAAAAAACTTTCGTAGGAGAGGGGGGAAAATTTAAACCCCAAAACATACTAATAAAACTCGTAAATATTTCTTCCAAAGGAAGGAATAAATTATAATAATTTAAATTAATAATTAATGTAACTGTGTGGTCAGCTATTTTAGTAATATAATTTTATATCTTAGTGGACTGTATGAGAATCGATTATCAAAAATATTTAATGTTCTTGTTTAAGTGCAACTAATCAATCTTTTTACTTCTTTTAATAAAGGTAATACTGGAATGGATTACCTTTAACATTATATGAATGATACTTGAATAATAAGTTAACACTAAAAAAATTAGTTCCATGCATGTGTCCTTAAAATGCATTTTAATAATTGACTTCAGTTTAACACATAACTGTTGAATTCATGACATACTGAATAACCCTTCGGAATTAGGTTTTACAAAATGAATAATTGACTTTAAAATGTCAACAGCTTGAGAAATTATCTTCCCAGAATCTTTAACAAAAAAAATAAATAAACAGAATTGCATCCAACAAAGCGATTCTTGAATTCTTACATGACATTGCTTAGAATAGAATATACACTACAACATATTAAACATTTCTTCGCCATTCATTGCCATTACTCAGAATTGAATGTGCAACAACATAATAAAAAAAATTTTAAAAAGTTACGTAGTGATGCCATCTATTGAGCAGAAACTTAATTAGAATACAAATCTACAACCAATATGATGAATAAAATGAAACAATTATTATAATGAATTATTTAAAAATTGAAATAAAAATAGTAAGTCTTTTATGAACACTGAACAGTAACTTGAAGTTATAATTTATAGGAGGCTACATCTTGCGAACTAATTATAAGTTCATCCCCAAAAAGAGGAGCTTTAGATTGGATTGTCAGTATGAACAATCCACAAATGCGAGGATCGTATACTCTTATTTGAACTCTTTGATCATCGAAATTCTCCGATTCATTTATGTCAGATTCGATTATCATCGCGTCTGTGAATTGTTCATTGTGGCAATCACATGTAGTGTCCCTGGAACGACGATGAACTGTTAATTGGTTTGATTCATTTAGCCGTCCTTTAAATTCTACCCATGTGTATTTCCACTAGTTCCCACTAAGTGTGTTTGTTCACTCGTCTTTCATAGACACTGAAAACATCTAGAATAAACATCTTTAGCACACAGGTTGATTTGGACCCTTGGTTTCGCCCTCCTCATATATGCTACTCAGCGAGATCAACTGATGACAACTTTGGAGGAATAGGAATTACTAATTCTGAATTTCGGTAAATTTTTATTGGTGACTTTCAAAGTGTAGTCATAGCGTATGGGTTATGCGTGGTCTAATATATAAAGAGCAAGAAGATGACAAAATGCATACATTGTACCAAATAGGCGGAGCTAAGGCGGAACTGACACGATTAAAAACATTCTGACGGATTTTATCACTTACCCGAAAAGAGTTGGTATTTTCAGATAATCAAACAATAAAGTTTACATCAGTTAGACAATTCATGTATCTATCTTAAATATTTCTCATCGGTTTCAAAAATGGGTTTGTGGCGGCCCAGTGGTACAGCGCGTTGGTTTTCAATGCTAAGGGTGCCATGATCGAATCCTGGCGTCGCGCCACGAAAACTGACTCCGTTCTTGTCGTCCCTTCATAGGGGGTAATGCTGTCCGCTTATATGGTGCCCCCACAATAAAATGGTCAGTAAAATCGCGGCTTAGTATAGGCGAATGTTTGACGACAAGTGCCTCCGCATTGAAAAAAGAAAAAAAAGTTTCAAAGATTACTGTTATTAGCTCTATTAAGAACACTTTATATGACACAATTTTTGAAACAGGTGTAGTATACGCAACTTTTGGCAACTTTTTTGTCGCCAAATTCCCGTGTATCTCCGGGGTCTAAGTTTAGACCTGTTAAGTTTAAACTGCGAAATAAAAAAAAACACATCAATGGCAACCAAGAAAGAACAAATAAGTTGGAAAATAAACTTACAGCTGGCTTTATGAAAGTCTGGCGCACATGGGATCTTAGCTTCGCTTATATACCCTTGCACCACTTCGCTACGCTCCGTTACGCATCCGTCCAAAAAGATTACAGAAAATACCAATCCGCTGACTGTAGTGCAGTAAAACAAAGCTTCCTATGGCTGTTGATGTCGCAATATGGTTGCCATAAAATAAAAATAGCCAAATAATACCCAGATTTGGCGAGAAATCGACCCTTGGCGTTCGTTGCGCATACTACATCTAGACTCAATTTTTGATTAATTTGTTATTATTGAAAATTTTTTAATATTTCCTTCTTTCTTTCCTCTTCTAAGAGCAATATCGGCTATCATTACTAGTTATAGGCCATTTTTCTGAAAACTTCATTGTTTTGTGAAATACTAAAATATCTTTCTTCGGCCGACAGATAGCAGCCGTTAAACTTTGAAATGAATGCGATATTTTGTGTCTATTGAAGGACATAGAAAATACTTGTATACTAAAGACGGTAATAACTTGGGAAACCAATTTATAGTAGTGGTAAATCTTGTTTTTAAATGTTACTACCCATTTAAAGGAAAACCGTAAATGGACACTGAAATGCACTCTTTCTGCTCTATTGAAATATAACCAAATTATAACAAACCTTATTTAATATAAAACCTTATATATATATATATATATATATATATATATATATATATATATATATATATATATATATATATATATATATATATATATATATATATATATATATATATATATATATATATATATATATATATATATATAAATAGATAGATAATGGACATGTTTTATTAAAATGGAATTAAAGCAGTTGTCTCAACAGTGTACTTTCTTGTAAGCAGTATCTTTTAACAAAAAAAAAAAATGACTGAAATGACCGAGAGAACATCAACTATTATTAGTTTTCGATAAAAATGTTTATTTATGAGATCGATTAGATATAACGATGAAAAAGCGATATTGTCTCTTTACGTAGTTTTTTCCCCCTGCGTAAAAAAAGAAGATAAAAACTTTTAAGTTTACTGTATTAAAAACCTGCAAAAAGAGCTCAATGTAATGAAGCGGAAATAATTTACATTTTACTCTTTAGAAACTAACTTCGGCCTTAAAAATTAGAAGTTTAATCGGAAGGCAAACTGCTTTTGATTCCAACTTTTTTTTTCTGGTGTGATTAATGTCTTTATATCGATTATCACTTACGATGAATGTCAACAATCCTTTAAAATCTCCTTTTTTCCTTGGATACATATTTTATTTCAATAAATTTCATCTAGATTATGAAACCGGGGCTAAAGTTGGAGAAAAATAACTTAACTGCATGAAAATGGTGTTTTAAAAGTCGATTGATGTAAATTTCTATGCCTCATTTTTATGCATTGGGTGACTACAGATTGGGTAAAAAGTAAATCTACGCCTTTCCCTCCTTTTTCAATAAACGAGTAAAATTGTTTTTATGATAATGAAGTTAAAGGCATTGTAATGTTAAGGATATCAATTTGTATTTATGTTTTGCAAGACTCCAACAGGTTTTGGAAATAAAAAAAAATTACTATCTGATGTGCATTTGATTTCTCAAAGGACAATATTTAGAATTTAAAAATGTTTGAGCTTCCACTGGACTGTCGGTTCTTATCTACAGGTGTTCGGTGGCACAGGTAGGGATGAATCGATACATATCGATACGAGTAAATACCCGATGCTTTTGTTGTTCTTGTTGTTGCTAATGCCCATTGGTTGGAGGTTCCATTCACCAGGTCCTAATAGGCTACTGGGCTGAAAGGGGTGGCTCCTGCTTTGAATTAGCACCACAAGGGGCGGAGTCCGACTTGGCTAAATGAGCGGTCCCGTGATTTTGAACCGAGTCAAATCACGAGACCGGAACACTTGATCCCGCACCTCCTGAAGTAAGTTTGAAAACGTAGAGGACATTGCAGCCACGACAGATTTTACGTACCCCTGCCATCAATAGTGAACACGGCTTGGATTTGCAGCGACGAGCATCGAACCAGGGACGTTCAGATCAGTGGCCCGCTGCTTTTGTCAACTGGGCCACAGCGCCGTCGATGCTTTTGTTTCGATACCAAGTACTTTTGGTATCAATACTATTTAATTGAATGATAACGAAGTGCTTCGTAACTTGAAAATTATGGTTTGTACCCTTTTACTCAAAATAATTATATTTTTAATATATCTACCTATGTAAAGTATTTTTATATAAGTTTCATACCTATTTCTGATTTACATAAGTTACCCTTACACAAACCAAACTCTCAGGAAAAAGGACAGTTCTTATTGGCCCACCCGGGAGGCCGATGATAGAACCAGGTGTCTCAGTATCCATAGCAATGCACTTAGACAACTTACGGACGTAGACGGTTCTTACGGTCGTAGATGTTTCTTACGATCGTAGACGAGCAGACTACAGGGGTGCTTTACTTTATATATATATTTTTCCAATGCGGAGGCACTTTGTCGGATAGACATTCACCTATTGTTATTCAACGCAGTTTTGGATGACCATTTTATTTTGGGAGTACCATATAAGAGGACCAGCATTGCTCCCTATGAAGGGACGACACGAACGGAAGTATTTTAGTGGCGAGCGCCGGGATTCGTTCCGAGCACCTTGAGCACCGAAAGCCAGAGCGCTTACCACAGGGCCACCTCGGCCTGATCTATTTAATATAGAGTCAATGAAATTGCAAAGAAATTAATAATGGGAAGATATTTCTTGGTACTTTGTTAAGAAGTATACATATAAGTATGTATCGATACTTGTATTATGATACCAAGTAGGTATCAATACATTCTTTTGATTCAGGTACGAAGTAAATGTTTCGATACCTTACTGTAATCGTTTCATCATTAGGTACAGAAATGCAAGAATTTTCTGGGCGAAATAGCCCAGTTGTCAAGGGCACGGGCTAGTGAGCTGAAAGTCCCTGGTTCGATGAACGTCGCTGACCAATCCACTGCCGTGTAAACTAATGGCAGCTGGTACACGTAAAATTTGTCGTGGCTGAAATATCCGCCATGTTCTGAGAATTGCCTCTGCAGTCGCGGGGTCAAGTGTTCTGGTCTCGTCACTTGACTCGGTTCAAAATTACTGGACTGGTCCTTTGGTCAATTCGGACTCCGACCCTTGTGGTGCCAGTCAAAACAGGAGCTGCACCTTCATCGCCCATAGCCTTCGGGACTTGATATGATGTTGCTGTCTGTCAAATGGCATAAGCAACAACAACAAGCATTTAGGGAATAGGTTGAGAACGAGTGGCAACATAACTTGCCGACACTGGCAAAAAATTCTTTGCTGACATTTTAAATTAATATTTATTGGCTCGTTGATTGGTTGGTTCAGTGTATTACGGTCATCTTTCGCTACACGAGTACAAGTTAGACATAGACCTATAGATTAAACCAGCATCCGAGGGATTACAAACATCCATGACAACAGTGGCACTCGATCCCACATGCTGTAGTACCGAATACCAGCACCCCCAACGAAACGGTCATCGTTCTTATAAAGTTTTCTGATAAATGAGAGAAAAGTAAGAACGAAGTTATCACCGAAACTCGGAGGTATATATAGTAGGTAAACTGATCAATTTCCCTCAAAGTTTAATGTTACGCCTGTGAGTGACATTTGGTATTATTTCAGAGACACTTGTGTGATATTTAATTAACGGTACAGAAAATATCGCAGACGAATAGCATGTATTTGACGAACATAAGAAGATCAGTGGTTTCGTTGGACATGAATTTAAATTTTTACTATTCTAGGCTGAACAGACTGCATGATCGTGTTGAGTCTGTCTTCAGTTGGAATACGAAAAAACACCACACGGGATATGAATAGGGCGCTGTTTATGCTTTCCGTGTGTAAGAAACAAAATTATAAGGAGGTAAGAACCGATTCGATATTGTGAAATCAGGTTCACACAATGTTTTGTTTCAGGATCTGATATGGTTACGATGCGCTGTTTCGTCCCAAGCATGTTATTCACCGCGGCATGTCCTGGATTTGGCAACTGAAATTTGAGGTTCTTGTTTTTCCTTGTATAACAGCTACATCATGAAATAATTTTTCTGGATCGATCACTGCTCTTAACTGTTAACGCTTTATTGAAAAAAATATTCTAACACAATATTTCAAAATATCTTTCAGACAAAACGTATGAGGTAGATCATTAGCAAGAAGAAAATGTTTCATTTCTTGTTTTGTAAAAAAGTTACAGCATGTTCAGTTCATCTTCTGTTGAGCTCTCGATGCATTTTAGTTTGACTCGCGTTCTATTCTCTTTCGAATGTTCTTCTTTATATCTGATTTAGTTTCTCGCTCATTGCTAAAATATCCTGCAATGGAGGTTATCATTCAACGGAAATATCTGCGGCGTTCAAAAAGTAGAAAAAATGTTTAATTAATTGTCTTCTTTAACCTTTTCCTTATTGGGTGGTGGGATAGCATGTAACCCAAGAATACGGGCCCAAGAAGGAATATATATATATATATATATATATCAATGTTTCCAAATTAACCACCGTTTGCAGCAACAACGTGGCTTAGTTTGAGGTCAAAACTCACAGACGTCCATGCAAACATTTCAGTTTGAATGTTCTGACAAGCAGCACAGATGTATTGTTCCAGTTCATCTACAGTTTGTGGATTGTGACGATACACCTAGTCATTTAAGTACCCCCAAAGAAAATATCTCATGACATCAAATCTGGCGAATAGGGAGGCCAATCCATGCCACTTTGAGTATGCTTCTTGCTTTGAAAACATTTTTTTATAGTTTTCTCAGTCAGCAGCGCCATCTGTTGACGAACTTTGTAACTAATTTTGAAAATTGTTGACAATAAATTCCCTGGTTACCTAAGCAGAATGCAGCAAACCGTAGATTTCTATCACCATCCGCTTTTCTTTAATTGATTTTTCAAATCGTCGGTCATTTTTGGGACACCCGGTATATATATATATATATATATATATATATATATATATATATATATATATATATATATATATATATATATACCGGGTGGCCATAATTAAACTGACAGTGCTCACAGTGTTCTGTAGCGCGATCTATTTGCGAGAATGACGCCACATTTTGTAGGAAGATTAAACAAGACGGGGGACGAAGGATTCCGCGAAAAATTAAATTAGTTCCAAAAGTCACCGCTAGGGGAATATTTGGCGCTGTGTAATAGAAAATAGAGTGTTAACAAATGCAAATCAATACGGAAATTACCTTTTATTTTGCATTCAAATGAGGTTCAATGTGGCTGCCGTTGTTGTGGACCACATATTACATTCTGTGCACAGTATGCACAACAGCAGAAAGTAACATGTCTGCAGGAATCTCCCGTACAGTCCGTGATATGTTATCCTTCAACGTAGCCAGGTTCTGGACCACTCCTTGATAGACTTTGGACTTAAGGTAACCCCATAGCCAGAAGTCGCATGGGGTAAGATCAGGCGACCGAGGTGGCCATGCAGTTGGAAAGTAGCGGCTAATGACTCTTTCTGTTGTGAATTTCTGTCGTAGCAGCTGTTGCACCCGTACAGCAACGTGTGGAGGGGCTCAATCTTGCATGAAAATGATTTCCCCCAGGCATTGTCTTTGCTGAAGTGCCGGAATGACAAAGCTGTTCAACATGTGGCGATATTTCTCTCCGGTAACAGAACAGGTTTCCGGTCCTGTCGGGGTAATGTTCTCATAGAAGAATGGACCTACGATAAATTCCGCTGTGAACCCACACCAAACAGTTACCTTTGGTGAATGTAAGGGAATTTCTGTGACTGCATGTGGTGATTTGTCATCCCAAATTCGGCAGTTCTGGGTATTCACAGTTCCATGCAGGTAAAAGTGGGCCTCGTCTCCCCATAAGATTTTCCACGGCCAAGCATCATCCACCTCCTTCTGGCAAGAAAGGTGAGAGCAAAAGTCAATCGCTTATCATGGTCGGGGTACAGTAACTCCTCTACACGGCTGATCTTGTACGGATAGAAGTTGATAATCTTTCGTAAGATTTTCCATACCGTACTGTAAGGCATATCGATATTCCGAGCTAATCCACTAGCGCTAGAGGTGGCAGCAATATTGTCTGGTCCTCTGTCGACAATCGCCGTGGCAACTGCTTCAATTGTATCCTGTGGTACAGGTTTTCGTCCTCAGCCTGACTGAACCTTCAGAGAACCTGTTTTCTCAATCGTCGCAACCATTGCTTTTAGCCTATTGACTGATACAGGACCGTTACCTTTACGCATTTTTTTGTGCGTTCTAAAAGCAGGAAGAGCGGCTGATGCGTTGCACTGGTTGAGGTAAAAGAATTTGACCAGTAACGCACGCTCGACTAAAGAAGGAGACATTGCACACAAACTTTCAATCCGATTGATTCGAAACGTAACACATTGCCTTTTAAAACCCAAGCAGCTGGCACTGTGCCAATGGATTTAACGTGAAATTTGAATAAAGAACTTCTTCTGCTCAGCGTACGTGATATTGCAGATCACGAGACTTTATCGGTGTTTATGTAGATTTTACGCTTTTTTAAAAGTGTTGCCATATTGCACTTGAACTAAATAAGAAAATGTGCATAATAAAAGGTAATTTTATTCCGTATTAATTTGCATTTGTTAACACTCTATTTTCTATTACACAGCGCCAAATATTCCCCTAGCGGTGACTTTTGGAACTAATTTTTTTTTCGCGGAATCCTTCGTCCCCCGTCTTGTTTAATCTTCCTACAAAATGTGGCGTCATTCTCGCTAATAGATCGCGCTACAGAACACTGTGAGCACTGTCAGTTTAATTATGGCCACCCGGTATATATATATATATATATATATATATATATATATATATATATATATATATATATATATATATATATATTTATATGTATATATATATATATATAGAGAGAGAGAGGTAGATAGATATATAGATAGATAAAAACCCCTTAATGGCCGTTCTTACAAAGGTGGTTTGAAATTTCCAGTTCTAAGTAGGGAATCGGAAAGCTAATGGTTAAGGTAAAAATACTGTCTATTTGTAAACTTTCGAATAGATATATTTCATTGTTATCTGAAGAAAATACACAGGAACTGATAAAACTAGAAAACTTTTTCGGTCAGGCCTCCTGATGAAGAGACCGGTCGGTTGCCTCATTATATGGTTTAGTTCTTATACTGCTACAGAATCTTGCATATATGGTGCGTTTAGCTCTAAGGGCAGGATTTCTCTTTATTTCGTTTGACTACTGTCATTGAATTCTTCGTGTTATTTAATATCTATCTCTGTTGAATTATTTATATTTTACTAGTTATAATTGCTTTCATTATGAAGATTTGTTGCAACTGCGCAATCTTTTATTGAAAAATTTTTAAATAGTTTAATGCTAGTGCAGTTTTTATGTTAATTTGGTTCGGCTGTCTATGCCTTTTTTATGTATATTAATTTCTTATTTTGTGTTGAATAATTACAATGTAAAAGTTTTTAATTATCATTTTAAATTATCATTTAAACAAAATGGTTAATAATTAAAACTCATAAAACAGGGAAACTGTTTATCTATTTACTTTATATCAAATAAAGAAAATGAAAGAAAAAATAACTCTTAGTTTTTCCCGACTCCTTTTTGACTGCTATTTAACCAAAATAGATGCGCACCCACAAAGTTCAGGGAAAATATGCTTAATAATTCCATTTGTATGATGTAATAATCATATCTCAATTTTTAGTTTTTTATATGTATAACATTTTAAATTATTATTCAAACAAAATAAAATCTTCTGAACAAAATCAGAAAAAAAATTCCTTTACTTTTTTAGCATAAAATTAGAAAAAAAGTCATTACTTCTAATTTTCTATCATATGATACTTTAAATTAACATTGACACAATATATACAAGAGAAATATAAAGTTATAAATAACGAAAAAACTAAACAATATTTCTAAGTGAAAAATAAGCTCTATTTCTATTCTATTTTATTTTTTAATACTATATTTTAACTTATGATGTACAAAAAAATCTATCGAATCTAGCAGAAAACATTTGTTTAATTGTTTACTTTGTATAATTTGAAAAGAATCTTGAGTTCCAAATATGGGAATTCTTTTTGTGTGCCAAAACATTCTCATCATAACCCGTTCGAATATTCATCAAATTTGATGAACGGGACATCTCTCAATTAACTCGAAGAATTTATCCCTTATAGATGAGGACATCTGTTGGTGGATAAAGATACTAGAAAACTTAAAAGAAAATTTCTCAGCAATAGATATTTTAATCAAAACGAAATCTTATAAATGTGGTTTCGATGTTCAGTATTCACGCTTTGTATATTTATTTGTTCTCATATATTTTATCATTTTAATTTTTAAAATTAATAAAATTGCCAGAATAACATCGTAGAAATGTTTAGGTGACATTGCATTAATATTAGAGAATACATCTAAAACTTTCGTAATTCTCTTTTGTTTTAGGATATTTCTATCTTTGTTTTAAGTAGTTATACTGGTATATTTATTGCACCTCCTCTGGACAAATCCATACGGTCATGAATTAATGTTACTCCCCACAGCCATTTTAATTTAAAATTTATCAAGCACGCGCACTTAGAGCAATCTGTCCATTTGGGGTGATGAGATGAGCGAGATCTAAGCAGCGTTGTAACTTCAGACACTGAAATAGATGCAAAAGAGAGGTCTTTTCGATGTGAGACTCGCCTTAAACAACTGTTCTTGCATTTAAGTTCAAACGCCTCTATGAAATGTTACTATGTCATACTTAAATATAATTTTAATGATATGATTTCGAAACATATTACGGTTACAAAATGTAATGTTGTAATTATAGTGGACACTTCGCCGAAGATTTATGTGTTTTAGGGTACAGGAAGCCGCATTCAGGATTTGGGAAGCCGCATTCAGGATTTGGGAGGTGGGAAAAAAAAGTCCCCATTTTTGTTTGTCAGTGCATAAAAGTGAAATCGGACTCGGACGGGTAAAGATGCCCCCGGGTCAAGTTAATAGTGTTGTGGTAAAGCTTTTAAGGAGAGAGGAATAAAGAAAGGGGTGAATTTTACGACTATATTCCATTCCATCTTATCAATCTTTCTTAAAAAAAAGGAAAGAACTTCATGCCTTTTGAGGGTTTAAGTAGCTTTTTTGGAAAAATGAAAGGAAACCGAATAGCGTAAACTGATTCTTAAAACCGATGGATTGATTCTTTAAAGCGAAAGTTTTGACATGGAAATAATACATTTGTTTTTGTTTTCGCGATATTGATTCTTATAAACGGTTGATGTTAGTAGTTTGATGGGGAGCGAGAATACCAACAGATGGCGATACGCATTCTATCAAGCGGTTTGAGCGAGTCTTTGGCCTCGACCGACGATTACATCAGAAAAAAAATACGGTGGGAATCGCATGACTATGATATCACCAGATCACGAGTTCCTTACTAAGGCCCGCGCCTTTCTATAAGCGCGAACAAAGAACAAAGGAGATTAGGGATTATTTTTGTAGAGGTAGGTCGCATGTCGTGGAGCTGTGATAGGCGAGTTAGGTGGGTTGATTAGGAATTTAATTACTGTTAATAAAGAAGTCCTTAAATGTTATTTAAATAGTCGTCGTACCCACAGGCCTTTGTTTAATGACTGCCATTAAGTGTTAATTAGTAGATAAAAGGCTACGCGGTGTAAGCACCATATCATATATATATATATATATATATATATATATATATGGAATAAATTTCAAACCCCTTTTTACTATTTAACACGCCCTTTCCAAATTCTTCATCCTAACGCAACGGAATACCGTCCCTTAACCTTGGATTGCGACCTATATTCAACCAATATCAATCTATTAGTTTTCCCCTAAGGCCACGCGCGGAAAGAGTTATATAACCGTTATATAAGGTTGGAGAACTTTCCATCGATCACACCATATGACGCGCTAGGGTCACGTGTTCGTTTCTGGCCATTTAGAAGTTTCATAGACCCGTACTCGGGAGAGAAATAGCGCGATTCTGTAGTCTTTGTCTGTTTGCTCTCAACCAGGAAACATGTAGAGCTCTTCCTTCGTATTTTCAGCTGTCCTGCCGCTGGTCGGGGCGCCGTACCCGACTAGCCGCGATGTGTTTTGAACGATAAATTTGACAAGTGTATATCCAGTCTTTTTAAAACTCCATTTTTAATAAAAGAACTATGAAGTTTTTGTGGAGTACCATGTTTTCTGCCTGGACTTCCTTCCTATCCCACAACGACTACAAGATTTCCTTGGGACGCTGCGCTTTCTCGTCCATGATGAGTCAACGGCCAAGTTATGTGCCCGGCTACAACCATTATACTATTATAATTATTATCACATATTTAATATAAATTTTATATTATGTGATATAATATAAAATTTATGTAGTATAATATTACTAATATTATATTATATAATACTCTCTCTCTCTGTATGTATGTATATATACAGTGATTTCCGCTTATAAGAATCACGTTTGTTATTACTGTTTTTGATTCTTATAAGCGGTTGATTCTTATAGCCGAAATTTAGGTGTTTGGACAGGCACACACACACCTATATATACATATATTAGAAAATTTACCACAAAATACTCATTAATATGCATCAATTATCTTTTATTAAAACTTTTTTTTATAATTTTAAAAATACAACTTAATTTCTAGACCTATAAGTAGATACACGTGATTATAGTAAGAGAAAAAAAATCCAATATTTGTTACAACATACCTGCTTAACAGTTTTAACATTTCAACTACAGGAAGGGAGCAAGAAAAAGTTTTCTATGGTAGTTTGACGTCATGAAGTTTTTTTGGAGTCTGTTTATACCTCTTTAATACTAATAGTCTCTGACGAAGATTCACCTTCTAGCTTACGTTTCACTGTTTGATTACGTGCTAAATCTACTAATGTCACGTTTGCTTAATTGATAATGGACACTTCGCCGAATATTTATGTGTTTCAAGGTCCAGGGAGTCGCAACCAGGATGTGGGAGATGGGAAAAAAGAGTCCCTATTTTTGTTTGACAGTGGAGAGAAGTGAAATCGGACCCGGACGGGTAAAGATGCACCGGGGTCAAGCTAATAGGACAGTGTTGTGCTAAACCGTTTAAGGAGAAACTATTATGTTATGTCTAACAAAGAAAGGGGGAATTTTATGACTATATTCCATCCAATCTTTTCAACCTTTCTTTAAAAAAAAAAGAAAGAACTTCGTGCCTTTTGAGGGTTTAAGTGGCTTTTATGGAAAAATGAAAGGAAAGCGAAGAGTGTAAACTGATTCTTAAAACCGGTGGATTGATTCTTTAAAGCGAAAATTTTAACATGGAAATAATACATTTGTTTTTGTTTTCGCGATATAGATTCTTATAAACGGTTGATTCTTATAACCACTGATCACTATAAGCGGTGGTTACTGTATATATATATATATATATATATATATATATATATATATATATATACTAGCATTATTGCCCGGCGTTGCCCGGGTAGATATATAGATATAAAATATTTCATGCATTCCATCAAAAAAATACTGGGCTGCACTCCCGCTCTTCATGTTCATCTGGCCAGACAGAATGCACTTAGCACGTTTCTACTGAAATGATATACAAACAATAAGAAAGAAAGAAACTTTGAGCCTGCGGACCTTCGTCTGATTTTAAGGTCATTCCCAACCCTCTTTCTCCCGCGCATTGGAATTTGAAACCCCCCCTTCTCCGTCATCCTCAAACCACCCCTCTTAACGCAGCTGTTCGAGGGGAATCCACAGGGGGTAGACGCACCTCTATCGGGCACAAAAAACATTAAAAAAATAATAAAAAAAAACAAATTGAGCCCCAAATTTCGTTTTTCCTGATTTAAATTTCTCGTTTCCAAAGCATTAACTGTGCCGAATTTGGTCCCGGTGGGTGAAACAGTCTATGATTCTATAGCGGACAAACAAACAGACAAGCTATTTTATATATATAGATATATATATACAATACATTCATATGAAACGATATATTTTAAAAATTACTTTTACAAACTGAAGTTACTGCGTTATGATTAATATCACATACGACCGCCCAATGTTATATATATTTTCCATGTTTATAGAATTTAAGAAAAAATTTATTTTTATAACACACCAGTAATGCATATTTTATACTTCGGGGCCAGTGTAAATTTCCAAAGTCTCTCTGTAGGCATCAATATTTCTTCTCCATTTTTCCCCTAAAACTAAAAGTCCCCCCCCCCTCAGAAAAAAAAATATCCATTTTTGATATGTGAAAAGATATTTATACGACGAGGGAAAAAAGGAAGCAAACGACGAACATATTTTATAAATAATCTCGTCCACCAGAGAGCTTGTCAAGTGCCAGCAAACATTGATAAATGGGATATAGATAACACGGTTGATTTTGCATCAGCTGGTGAATGAAGATGAATCCCCCGCGTGCCTTCGCCATTGGTCGCGTTCAAAAGCAATTTTTGAGGACGGTGATAGAGATTTAATGCCGGGAAAAAGATGCGCCATACGAAACCCAATTCCAAATGAAAAATGCGCTTTTCATTTTCAAATGTATATATGAACATCCCTTTCGGGTGGGGAAACTGTTAATTTTTCTTACGCTCGTATAAAAACGCGATGCTTCAAAATTTTGTAATTTGTAGTAAGTTTTGAGATTTGATGGAATTTTGAATCTCTTATACCAGCATATTCTTTGGAGAATATATTAAAATATATTTTGCATATGCCAACAATAAAAAAATGGAAAAAATGACACCTAATCTAAATCTTATTTCTTATCGTAAAGATTAAAATACTCAGAACAATTTAGGGACATACATGACCACACACGCACACACATATACTTTATCCTAAAGAAATATTTCTCCATCCTGAACTTAATTAAATCCGTAGCTTGACTTATAAATGACTAATTTTACTAACGTCTTTCAACTTTTTGTAATGTTTATATGTACTCTCAGGTGAGCAGTGGTCTGTGAGAAAAAATAGAATCTAGCCATTTTAATTTCAAATTTATCAAGCATACGCACTAGGAGCAGCCTGTCCATTTGGAGAGATGAGATGAGCGACATCTAAGCAGCGTTGTACTTCAGACACTAAAACAGATGCATAAGAGATCTTTTCGATGTGAGATTCGAGTAGAGATCAGTACCATATAATGCGATGGGTAATTTAAATATTTGCTGACCCAGTGACAATTCTGACCGTAAGAAGGATCCACTTTGGAATTTTTGGGTTGGAAGTGATGTATAATTACGGTTTTACAATTCCTTTCTGCAGGTGGCACATGGGGAAACCCTTACTGGGGAAGACGTCTGAAGTCCCGCTTGTAGTAATCATTTACTAAATCTATCTTTATACGTGAAACTCTGTTCTTCATTGAATATTGACCACTTGTGCCCTACAACTACATTTTTCGATGGAACGTATATATATATATATATATATATATATATATATATATATATATATATATATATATATATATATATACAGGGTGTCCCAAAACGACCGCATAAACTCTGCACAGCTAGATTCCTCGTACATAAAAACTGCACAAAGAAGCGTTCCTGTACGATCCATAGTTTACGAGAAAAATACGGAAAACAAAGTATGACGTCACTGCCGGTGCAAGAAAAAAACACTTTATTGGGCATATCAACAACAATATTTGCATATCTTTCCAGACGATAATGTTTAAACGTTCGCCGCGCATATCGCGTCATGCATACGGGCGCCATGGAATGACGTTAAGCCGCCGTTGAACTGGTATTTAAAAGGCTGCATCTTGCAGCTACCGGTAGTCTTCGTATGGTGGCCATGTACTCCGTTCATGACTACTGCGACATGTACTTGATGTACGGCCGATGTAACGGAAATGCCTTACTAACTGCTAGGGAGTATGCCCGTCGATATCCGTCCCGCCGTCCTCCCGATGTCAACATCATCCTTAGGCTGGACGACAGACTGCGAAATACGGGAAGTGTCTTGCCAACAGCCAATCTTCATGATAATGGAAGACCGTGGAGCGGCCTGACGGTAGCACAGGCGGATGCAATACTGCAACGGGTAGAAGAGACGCCCAAGGTAAGCACAGGCGCATTAGCCCGTGAGATGACTTCGAGTAAAAGTACTGTGCACAGGCTTTTACGGTCTGAGAGGCTACACCCATTTCGGTACACAACAGTGCAAGGTCTGAAACCAGATGACTTTCAGAAACGCGTGGCCTTCTGTGAATGGCTGTTGCAGCAACAGAACACAGATAATGGTTTCATTGCACATATCCTGTGGACTGATGAATCATGTTTCACTCGTGATGGGGTATTCAACCATCACAACAGCCATATGTGGTCCCAGGTCAATCCGCATGCAATCCGGCCGCAGAAACATCAGGAACGTTGGTCTCTTAACGTGTGGGCCGGCATACTCGGGGATACCCTGCTTGAACCATATCTGTTGCCTGAACGGCTCTCGGGGCAGTCGTACTTGGTGTTTCTCAATGAGGTCTTAACCGAGTTCCTCGATGACATACCATTAGCGGCAATACAGGTACTTTGGTTCCAGAATGATGGGGCTCCGGCGCATTTCTGTGCTCCTGTACGTGGTTGGCTGGATATGGAATACCCCGGCCGCTGGATCGGACGTGGGGGTCCGGTTCTATGGCGGCCACGTTCGCCAGATCTACACCGTTGGATTTTTTCCTATGGGGCCATCTCAAGGAACTGGTGTATCGAGACGTAGTGACAACACAAATGGGCTTAGTTGCTCGTCTGCATGCTGCTTGTACTTCGGTGGACCCCGCGATGCTGCAACGTATAATGACAGCCATTCCACGGCATGCTCAAGCCTGCCTCGACATGCACGGCGGACACTTTGAACATCTGCTTTAAATTGTGCATACTGTTGATATGTTCAATAAAGTGTTTTTTCTTGCACCGGCAGTGACGTCATACTTCGTTTTTCGTATTTTTCTCGTAAACTATGGATCGGACAGGAACGCTTCTTTGGGCAGTTTTTATGTACTCCCAACAAGGAATCTAGCTGTGCAGAGTTTATGCGGTCGTTTTGGGACACCCTGTATATATATATATATATATACAGTTGATGTGTTAAGTTAGTGAATAAACCAAAAGCTAACAAAACACAAACATTTAATTGGAGACAATTACAAATCCAAGATAACAAAGACGAAACATATTCGTCGTTAAACATATCACATCGAACACATCTTACTGCAAACAATAACAGCTTTACCACCGCGTTATAGCAACTTCCCAGGATTTACGCGTTGTTGTGACTTGGCCGCTTGCTCGCACGACATCATCTTACGTCTTTCTTGAGCGTTCTTTTTAAAACAGTTACGGTTCAAGATGAATAGTCCTTTGCACCGTCAGGTGCCGCCATCTGGTAGTCGTGGTCCGAATGATCTTCACACACACACACACACACACGCACATATATATATATATATATATATACCGGGTGATCCAAAAGTCAGGACGAACTTTAAAAATGAATAATTCGAAAACGAATAAAGAAAAAAAGATGCGGTTTGCACCAAACAGATGGAAAAGAAACCGGATTTTGTGTGGCAACGAAAAAAAGAAATAGTTCAGTTGGCGACCAACAGATGGCGCTATAGTTTCTTGTTTCACCAAAAGATGATTTACAAATGAAAAAATGTTTGCAAGTTACAAGTCAGTTTAATTACAGTTAATTACAGTAAATGTTCAATGTGCTGTCCATCATTCAGAAGTACCGCTGTAAGACGATTCACCACACCGTTCACAGCATTGAGTAGCATTTCTTGCGTTATGGCAGACACATTTTGGCGGATGGCATCTTTCAGTGCTGCTAGTGATGCCGGTTGGCCGCGATACACTTTTGACTTCAAGAATCCCCACAGCCAAAAGTCACAGGGTGCCAGATCGGGAGATCTTGGAGGCCATGCGTGATTAAAGCATCGACTGATAATGCGATCCTCCCCAAATGTTGAGCGTAGCAGGCGTTGCACAGGCAGAGCAATATGAGGTGGTGCTCCATCTTGCATAAAGGTGACTGTTTGGAGTGCTTGTCGTGCTTGCAGTTCAGGAATAATGTTATTCTGTAACAGTGCTGCATATCGCTGACCAGTGACAGAAACTGTTTTGAAACCCGTCTTTGTGACTACCTCGAAACAAATTGACCAATTATGACATCAGCAGTGAAGCCACAACAGACTGTCACTTTAGGTTGTTGCAAGGTTACCTCAACTAATGCATGTGGATTTTCTGTGGTCCACACTCGACAATTGTGGGTGTTAACAGCGCCAGAGAGTGTGAAATGCGCTTCATCTGTCCAAAGCACAGTGTGAAGCCAGTCGTGCTGCTCTTCCATCTTATTGAATACCAAATTCGCAAAATCTTGGCGAGAGTCGAAGTCAAGAGGTTTCAGTTTTGGGTTATGTTGCAACTTGTAGGGACACCGTTTCAGGGTTATTCGCAGTGCTCTCCAGACACTTGCGTACGACACTCCTGTCTGCCTCGAAACTTCTCGAGCACTGCACTCCCCATGTGCAGAAACCGCCGACATGGATTGCACCGTCTGCTCTACTGTCGTGGCAACAGCAGCGCCTGCTGAGGGGCGTTCACTTCTTGGACGTGATGCCAAAGAACCTGTAGCTTCAAATTTCTTCATCATTTTGTTCAATGCAGAAGACGTTATTGGTCTTTTGCTATCTCGCATACCCTTCATGTAGCGTTATGCTCGCAATGCCGCAATGGCACTTTCCGAATTCTTATAATACAGTTTAACTAAGAGGGCTTTCTCAACTATGGGCAGCATTTCGATGCATATAAGCTTCGACTACTATTACCTGCTGCAGTTGCTCCTTTTTACATCGTTTGTTGCTTTGCATAATCCTATATCAGAAATCCAACAGCGACATCTGTTGGTCGCCAGCAGAACTATTTTTTGTTTCGTTGCCACACAAAACCCGGCTTCTTTTCCATCCGTTTGGTGCAAACCTCATCTTTTTTTCTTTATTCGTTCTCGAATTATTCATTTTTAAAGTTCGTCCTGACTTTTGGATCACCTGGTATATATATAACGTCTAGTAAGTAGTTTTAGTTTTGCTACCTACATAAAATCCATGTTTTAGGGGAAATGGGTGACGCTTTGGATGAAATAGGGGAGAAAACTACGTGACGAATCATCAAAGAGAGCACATAGCAGAACTGAATCTAGACAGAGTTAGAAATGGAAATTTTTTGAGAGCTTGTGAAATAACCTTTTTTAAAAATTTTATTTCGATATCACCCGTTTAGCACCGTATAACAATAGAAAACACTATATATATCTTAAAATTAGATCTGATTCAGCCAGTGTAGACTACCATATCAGTTAAACCGAAAACAAAAAATGCTTGACCTTGGACACACGATCTTTGGAAGTAAATTGGGGCATCATTTACTGAACGACATAAATGAAGTTATTATAAAAATGACGCAAGAATGAAATTTTAAATAACACTTAGATAAGAGATTTACTTTTTCGAACGGATATCGGGAAATCTCTTTGATCCGACACAGTTTTATATCTAGTTAAGGAAAAACTATTTACGCCGAAGATACTCTTGCGATATTGGATATCAAAATAACTTGAAATGTAATCAAAATTTGGGTGCGTGATGTAATTCCCACGGCAGAACGGAACCCACTAAATGAGGCCAAATGAACTCGCGGCTTCTAGGATAAAACGAAAAATCTGAAAATAACTCAGAATTTACTATTTATTGCAACATAATAAAGTGGGGGCTCGTCTGTTGGTTTCGAGGAAGGGCGAAAACATACAACTAGTTTTAAATTTTTTGTTATTTCCAATGGCGGCTTACAAGACTATATAAAAAAAGAACATACAAACAAAGGAGAACTAAAATGTCCGTGAACCCGAAAGTCTCCTATTTATTCAATATCTCTCCCACACATGAGCTGGAGATAGAGCCGAGCAAGACTACATGTGGGTAAAGTCCATGTCCTCCAGTCGCTTACAGAGCTTGCAAAAGTGTTCTGAAACGATTTTTATATAGCAGAGATGTTTCAACAGGCAATCATGACCCGTCACTAGTCGGAAGAAGGCGATTGCTTTATGCCTTGGACATTCTTAGAATTCAGCAGTTTTGCTTCACCATATCTTATTTGAAGTCCTCGCGAACAGTGTTTGTGAGAGGGGGGTTCCTATAAGTCTCTCTTAGAAGCAACTTTAGCGAGTTGTAAGAGACCTCATTATTGGATGTTTGTAGTAAACATAGCACCCTTTTTAGCCAGGGCGTCGGCCAGCTCGTTGCCCCGGATGCCACAGTGGCCTGGTATCCACAGAGGGCAATCGCCATACCGTGATTGAGGAGTTTGTCCAATAGAAATTGGCACCTATATACTTCAGATGAATTGGGAGACACCACAGGAGCCGA
Organism: Dolomedes plantarius; assembly: GCA_907164885.2. Lineage (NCBI taxonomy): Eukaryota > Metazoa > Arthropoda > Arachnida > Araneae > Dolomedidae > Dolomedes > Dolomedes plantarius. Next base: position 14,540,498 of record OU015502.1, read on the forward strand.
TAGCTTGAAGAGCTGCCCTAGAGTCGCTCAGGATGACCACTTTAGAGAAATTATTCATCCGGTATAAAAGTTGGTCCAGGGCAATACGAATTTCTACAAACTCTCCATCAAAGACAGTTTTATGTGTCCCTACAGGTGCATAAAATATCACAGTGGACCCCTGCACCTACGTCGATATTGTCTTCATATGTTGAGCCGTCAGTAAACACTCGAAGCCAGTCCACCGCGGGGATCGTGAATCGACTGTTTCGAAGAACAAATATCTTAAAAGTCTTCACTAGTCCCTTGGTTGCCCTTTTGACAAGGGTAATTAAGGTTTAAAAATGGCAGTGTGAATAAAGCTTACCACAGAGGCTGTGCTTAAAGCAAAAATATACATCTCTAGCGTACAGGTAGCCTCGGACGAAGGTTTTAACTCCTGTTAGAGGCTTTTCAGCAGGGAATTGCCGATGATTCCGCCAATAGTACACACTGGACTAACTACATTACATGAGACACGCCCTCCAACGTAGGATTTCATAGCAATTGACCATACGTAGAGAAAGTTAAAAAGTGATAGGTTGGATTTAGATCCGTGTGGAAGGAAAGGTATTCTTAATTCAAAATTCCTGTAAGTTTTTACTAGTGATTGACCAAGGTAAAGTCAACCAGCCCTCTGCGGCGAGAACCATCATCTATCACGTGGGTTCCCAATCTTTGGGTGATCTAGGGGTCGCCACGGGTTCAATTAAAATAACGTTTTAGCGAATTTCATCGAAAATTTGTCAACATTTATTTACCAAGAAACTGGAAGACAGTGATGTTTCTCAAAGGGAAATCTCTCTTTCACAACGGAAATCCAGTTCGTTAGAATTCTACTGCTTCCTTTTGGTGGTAAATGAAATTCGCGGTTACTTATTACGTACAGTGCACAACTGCTAAACGTCCGTTTATCTATAATCAATCTCTGTTGTCACTTTTGGCATTACTATTGCAATTTCCTCAACGGAAAAAGAAATTTTATGTAGGTAATTGTCTTCTGTTTTTGCTTTTATATAATTTTGAATCCACAAGGCAGGTATATAATTTTTCTGGAGGTTATGTTCTATTCCGTTCTCTCTTTTACATGCCCTTGCATAAGCCCTGAATGTTTCTCAGTATTCTCCATTTCTTAAAATTTTGTTTTTGTTAAATTAAATATATAGGAGTAATTAAAATTATGAAAAATTCATTTTTAGTGTTTCTCTATATGTCTAAAACAGCCTTTTTAATGAAAATATGCATTGAGGGATTTTAGGGTGAAGGGGTATCGCAGGGTGCGTGGAAACCATTACCGGGTTCGCGACCTGGAAAAGGTAAAGAAACAAAAGTGTATCAAGATTCGTGGTACACTAATTTTGTCGTTCCTGTGTTGTAAACGAATATTAATTTAACAAGTAATATATAAAAAAAAATTTTAAAGTCAATTCCTACTTAGGTCAACAAAGAAAAATTTGAGTGTGAACTAATAGTAGGAATTGAAAAAAAGCCTGCCAGAACCTTACCTACTGTGCGAGATTAGGAGGGGGGAAAAGAGAGAAAAAAGTTTGTCAGGTTGGGGATTCGATCTCGCAACCTACAGGATGGGAGAAGCCCGCGATACCGCAGTGCTACCGTTTACACAGTAACACGAGGGAAATTACTATTCAAGAGCAAGAGACGCTCTAGGTCTAAAACTAAAATTGATTAATTAAATTTAATAATGAATTAATATTTGAAAAACGGTATTAACATCAAGTGTCATCCACTACAAGTTTCAAAAAATGTATTTGAACTTGAGTGGATGAATAAAAAGTACTTTTATTAACGATTGAAAATTTGAACAAGATATATATAGAGAGAGTGTGAACTAACAGTAGGAATTGAAAAAATGTAAATATTTTAATAATTTCCACCAGTACAATTTATGATTTTATACTAGATATATATGACTGTATAAATAATTTATTCCTGTATATTATGATAAACCTTAAGAATCATAAAACCTTAAGCCCTCTGTGCACTTAGGGAAATTTTTATCGTTACCGATTTTTGCATAATCGTCTGCTACCGTAATTTTTTCTTTCTTAAGCCTGGCACATCAAATAGTTGTCAATTTATATATATTTACTTATTTATTTTTTGCAAGTATTAGTATTATTTATTTTTAATTATTTGTATTTCTTATTTTTTTTATTATTATTATTGTTATTATTATTCTAACTTTCAAGTGAACACTTTTCTTTTAAACCTGAGAATGGAAATATAGCCACAAAAATTTTTTCTTCCTTGAAACGTCAGGACACGGAAGAAATATATGAATTTTTAAAACTTTAACAAAAAAAATTCGAATAGTAATTTTTTTTTCCAATTTTATAAAATTCTTAAACTCGCGGTTGCTATGAAACGATGAAACCCTTTTTGGTATAGATGTGTTAGACGGACCACTTCTTGATTTATCCCGGACCCCAATACTACAGTACAGGGATTCCCAACCTGGGCGTCGCGTCTGTTTTCTAGGGGGTCGCCCCGATTCTATTCAATAAAAATAACTTTTTAGCTAATCTCCCCGGAAAAAAATTCTCAATATTTATTTACCATGAAAATGTAAGTCAATGAAGTTTTATTTAAAGGAAAAAGTCTGTCTCAAAGCACAGACCCAGTTCGTTAGAAATATACATCCTTTATTGGGTGATAAAAGAAAATAGCTGTTACTTACTGCGTATAGCCCACACTTTCTAAACGACAGTTTGTCTTTCATCAGTCTGTGCTGTCACTTTTGGGATGACTATTGTAGCATCCCCGATGGATTAGATAAATTTTATTGAGATAAGAGTTATTCTATTTTCATTGTTGTATAATTCTGAACCAATAGATTAGATCAGGCCCTGATTTTCCATTAGGACCGGTAGGCCCGGGCCTAGGGGCCCCCCAAAATTTTTTATTTAAAAAAAAAAAGAAAATTCCCATTTCAATTTTTTTTTTTAATTTTATCTTTTTTAATAGCAGTTTTTTTAATTATATCCTTTCAAATTTGATTGATTGGTTCATCATATGTATAGTTATATGTATAGTTCATCATATGTTTATTATAGTGTTTATAAGGGATTAATAAGTTTTTCTGGTTGCATTGTATTGGTGTTGTAATGATGAAGTTAATATGTTGTAATGCTTTTTGTTATTTAATAATGTTCTTGGCTTCTACGCTTCAAGTCGCCAATTCTTGGTAAAATGGTACTTTCACAATGATTGATGATTATTTTTTGTGTGTGTCAATTTTGGAAATGTTAAGCCCACATCAGAGTTAGAGGGCCCCCATCCCGAGTTGTTCCTATAGTCAAGAATTTTCTAAATCGGGCCCTGAATTAGATACATTGTTTCTCTTGAGGTACCGTCCTGCTTTGTTCTTGCTTTTTCAAATCTTTGACCGAAGGGTGAAACTCTTAAAAGCTCCCCATTTCTTAAATGTTCTTACAAATTTCATTTTTGTTAAATTAAATATTTAGTTGGAATTAAATTATGAAAAACGTATTTTAGTGTTTTTCCTTTATGTATGAAAGGGTATTTTTAACGGAAATATGCAAGGTGAGAAGTGTATGTGGGGGGGGTGGGGGGTAGCAGGATGCGTTTAAACCATTGAGGGGATTAGCGACTCGAAAAAGGTAGGAAAACACTGCTATAGAATGAATGATTCATTTAAGGTCAATGACTTTCCCCGTAAAAATAAAATAAGAATTTTGTACTAGGGATTTTTAAATCACAGGAAACTCCTTATATATATATTTTTTATCTTTAGCTTCATAAAATAGCAACCTTACATTGATTTCGAAACTTAGAATGATAGATGAAAGGGTTTTATTTTCATGTACGTGAAATTACCATATTTATTTCAAACATAGTTCAAAAGAAACCTCCAGAAATGTTACATATTCAATGATAGCAAAACTTTGAACACTAAAACTGGAGAACATCTAAAGAAACTCTTTGAAACAAATAATTTAATAGGAAGATCAAGAGAGCCAGACGCTGATTCGATTAAAGGGGATATTTCCCTAGCTTTCCGCATAACCGAACAATAATCTGAAGCGAATGTTTCAAGAATAAATGAATGAATAAAAATAAAGGTGGAATGCGAGATAAAAGATTACTATTATAAAGGAAATATTTCGCTTTCTGCTCCTTTTAAAGAAATAATACGTGTCTCGTTGATTTTTCAATACAATAGATATGTTAAATGAACAAATTATGGACGAAAAACAAAAATATACATCACCAGCTTACCTAGGATTGCCAAAACCTTAGACCTACGATACGCCCATGTGGCGTGCCACTTAGCAAGGCTTAACCGATGACTAAGATGCAGGCGGAACACTATCACAGGACCATAACACTATAGGAACGTGTAATTAACTGTGTTGCCTAGGCCAGAGGTTCCCAAACATCCAAGTCCTGGCACCTTTAAGAGAATTAGAATTTTTTTCACTCACCCTCGTCATATAATATCTATTTGTGGTATAATATATATATGTATTTCATATTTGTACGACTGTGAAGAAGAAATTAGAGAAGTAAGAGGTAAGAGCATTAATAAATTAATACAACTCGTGTTTAAAAATCACGTAAGTACTTTAATTGTAATTAATAGGAAAAAATATTAATAAAATTATCTTCTAAATACTGTTGGTGTATGTGTGTTTAGTTTTAGAGTGACCGGTGAGCCTGTTGCTCACTGCACAATTGTTCGAATCGCGGAATGAAGCTTGATACAGTTACTCTCATTTCTTTTTTGACATTAATTTTCGAACGATATTTGCTCTTTATAACAGCAATTGCTGATAACCCAGCTCCGCACAGATATAAATTTGTAAAGGTAATGAGAACCCTTACAGCTTTTGCACTTAGAATGGGATACTCATTTTTTATAGTTATCCAAACAAGTGAATTTCGCTTTCAGGTTTTTGTCACTCGATAACTCAATTAGATTTGCTTCCTGGTGTGAGGTGAATTCTTTTGGAGCTTCAACATAGAATGGATCTTGGGACCGCGCAAACTTCTTGGTTTGGTCTTCTGCAAGGTGTTTCGCGAACCGGTCAGTTAGTTGTGATAGGTGTTCTGTGAAAACTGTCAGCATGCTATGTGAAACATTTTCTCCACTACAGACCATGTACCGCTGCAGGGCAGGGGTCGTTTGGAGTTTACAGCGGAATAGTCCTTGGCAGTAGATTAGATTGCTGATCATGGGCACTCCAGGGTGCGACCGCACACACTTTAGGAACCCCTGGCCTAGGCTAAATCACTATGATTTTCCAAATGCGGAATTCCTCTACACTTTTACTGGTTACAAACGAGATGTACTCATACAGCCTACTTTGGAAGGAACCATCGTCTATCACACATTGTGGTACGAAATTTGCAGCCCAAGATGTCACATTTCATAAAGTTTGCCAAAGAGGCGGTACTAAACCAGAAAATTGTTTAGTACCGCCATCCTAAAGGTAGCTTAGAACCAATTCTAACTATATGCTGGAGATGCATATTTTTTTACTTTTAGCCCGGCCACTTCGGCATGCTTTAATTTCATAAAATTATGCATTAAGGTTTTGAGTTTAAAAAAAGACAATTAATGCAAAGCAGCGAGGCATGTAATACACTGTCTTACAAAAAGTAGTCACACTGTCATAAAAGAATAAATAATTTTCGTAAAATCATATAAAAATGTTTTAATTTTTAACAACCCTAACGAAACTTTTGCGTATTCTGTAGACGTATGTCTACCGTCCAATTTGATAATTGCTTCACATTTTTCGAAATAAAAAAACTCCTCTAAATTTCGACTTGGGACTTAATTTACAGATTCATGGTCCGAATAAATCAGACTGGTCACCTCCTTGATGCTGAATTAACCAGCGTTTGCGGCTAATGAATTATTTGCTACAATCGCTTGCAAAAATATCAAATATTTTTAAGTAAATGTTCAATAATTTTCTGTTTCACCTATAAAGAATTATTTCAAGCAAAATTCCAGTTCAGTGATTTCTGATTCGGCGAAATGGAGCCCAGGATACAATATTAGAGAGCGATCCTACATCAACTCTTATTGTATAATGATTTTATCGGGGAGAATGTTTTTGCGGAGGATTTCTCATCAAAACTGTTATTGGACAGAAATGTACAAAACAAAGAATCTCGGTGCAGTCCTGTGCACGCCGATTTTAGTTGTAACATAGAAGCGTCTTGTGGTTTTTCTTTTCTTCAAAAGTGTTACTACACTGAAGTGCCACTGAATTAGGGATACCTACCTAGTAACGAGTTGGGCCTCCTCTGGCCTTGATAACGGCTGCCACACGACGAGGCATAGATTCAACAAGTTTCTGGAAACGTTCCACGGGAATGGCTTGCCAAATATTGGCTAAAGCTGTCCATAATTCAGTAAGGTTCTTTGGTGCTGTGTTATGGCCTTTCACGCCTTGTTCCAAAACATCCCAAAGATGCTCAATAGGATTTAAGTCTGGGCTTCTAGGTAGCCAATTCATGACAGAGAAGTCAGAGGAATGCTCATCCAACCAGCCAGTAGCCAACCGGGACTTGTGAGAGGTACAGTTGTCTTGCTGGAAAAGTCCATTACCGTGCGGGTAACAGAACAGCATAAATCGATGGAGGTGATCACCCAGCAACTCTACGTACCGAATTGCATTGAGGGAGGTTGGTACACGCACCAAAGATCCCAAACTGTGCCACGAAAAACCACCCCAGAAAATGATTGAGCCACCATGCCCTTGTACAGTTCCAGCCAGGCATGCAGGATCCATGGCTTCATGAGCCTGACGCCATATTCTCAGCCTCCCGTCGGGGTTAAGTAGTCGGAATCGAGACTCATCACTCCATGCTACTCGTTTCCAGTCATCTACACTCCAGTCTATGTGCTCTTTGCCCAGGCAAAACGTGCAGCCCGATGGCGAGTATAGAGCAATGGTAGGTCGACAGCTCCCGAAACCCATACGGTGAAGCGAGCGTTGCACAGTCCGTTTACTGACTGTACGACTGGCACCGTCATTAAACTGGGTGGTAATTTGAGATAATGTTTGGCTTCGCTGGCTACGTACAATACGCCTGAGCCTTCTCTCACCACGCACTGCCAAGGCTAATTGTCCTTTGCAGTTTGCCCGATCGCTAGTTTTTTTCCACCATCCATGTATTCTTGGTATACTCTTGACACTGTCGACCTTGAAAATCCTAGCTGTCTGACGATTTCGGAAATTGAATTGCCCATGCGTCGCGCACCTACGATTTTTCCGCTATCGAAGGCGTCTAAATCAAGCAGTTTACCCATACTGGCAATTCCAACAACTAATTCAGAACCACAGTACGCGCTATATATGCAGTTACCACAGCGCCCTCACTTGCGCACTCATTTGCGCATACATGATGCGCAGCGCTACACAATTTGCATAGGCTTTGCTATCCCTAATTCTGTGGCACTTCAGTGTACATAAAATGATAACACAACTATGCATATAAAATGTTAACACAACTTAAAATTTTGTTTTAAAAAGATTTAAAATTCAAAATTTTGAGCTTGTTTAGATTTTGGGATATCTTTCCGCATCTCTTTATAATTAGTTCGCGCCAATGTACGACCATCTGCTAGAACAGTGCTCCACAACCGCTGTGCCGTGGCACACTTGTGTGCCGCGAGGTGATCTTGACTGTGCCGCCGTGATTTTATCGATTATGATAATAAAAAAAATTAACCACCGAATTAAATAGAAATTTTTCTAAGTAAAATATTTCTCTAACTTTTTGTTAATATGTAATTTTTCTGGGTCGAAATTATACACAAAACAAAAACATGTTAGCCATACATTGTATATATGCTCGAGCGTCATATTTCTGGATTTCAGTGAAGAAAGAATATCCACAAATTTCTGACAAGGCCATTGCAATTTTGCTCCCATTTTCGACAACATAGTTATGCGAACAAAGTTTTTCGACACTGGTTCTAATTGAAAATGACAAACGATCATATTTTTAAGGGCCTTGACCATGAACTGTAGCTCTTTCTATTATAGAGCCAAATATAAAACGCACATTTATCAAAACAATCTCAATATCTCATTAATAAATTAGTTATGTTTAAATTAACTTTGATTTATTAGGCTTAAGTAAAGACCAAAAAACAAATTTTAATATAAAAATGTAAAGACAATTTTTTTTTTACATGAAAACTATAATTTTATATTTTTGTTCTTGTGTTGGTGTACAGTTCAAAATGATTTATATAAAACTTAGATGATTATAATTATCTTGATACAAAGAGCTATTTTTTGTGTTTTTTATCTAATAAAAACATATACGTATTTATTGTAATTTGCATATTTGCAAGCTTTTTCTTGTGGTGTGTCGCGGAATTATCGAAAATAGACGTTGATGTGCCGTGGAAGATAAAAGGTTGCGGAGCTCTGTGCTAGAACATGAAGTCAAATCCAATGCTCCAATCTTTCAATTCCTACATTACAGGGGTAGCGAACTGCGGTTCTTTTAACTTTTTTGTGGTCCAGGTTCATTGATACAATTTTGAAATCATTTATACATGAATATCTTATGAATTACTGTCTGAATTTTTTTAAATAAATTTTCTAATTTCACATAAAAAAGCTAATGCTGACAAATTTACATTTAAATCAACTGCTACGAACTGAAAAAGAAGTATTCCAGATTTAAATAAATTTGGCAAAACAAAAATAATTATTAAAGCTAATATTAGTCATTCTAACTATTAGAGAATTATGTATCAAAAAATGCATTAGATAAAAAGCCCCTAAAATTTCTTTCAGATCTAGTATAACAATTTTTCTTTTGGCTTCTTTTAAGTGCGTAGACAATTCCAAATGGCTCATAACATTGTTTATGTTGTCCACACCTGCTGTATTATATCAACAAAATTTTCCTGTATAGTTAGAACGTGGTACTTTCAACGATTTTCTTGAATAATATAAAAATAAATAAAAAAAGAACAAATATCGAAGTATGGTCTTTAGATGTTATTAGGTACAAGATAATTGTTCATGAATGAAGCACGTAAATAACGTAGAAAAAAAACCAAGCGAGGTATGAATCAATAATGATTTAATTTTTTTTTCTTCAACTCGAGAAGATAAGTGAAAATTTTCGTTATAGCAACATTGAACTGCTAACTGTTGGGGTAGCACGATCGTTAGTAAAAAAAGTGTCGACCTTAAAAAAAAATGTTGCCATGAAATTCCCAAAGTTGCCACATATAAATAAAAAAAGCCGTAAACGAGGGTGGAGTGAAAAGAATTGTCGCTCACGCCTATTTATTAAAACATAAAAGTTCGTCGTGTATCCCAGAGGGAGGTTGCAAGGTTAGGAACTAGTGCCGTGTATTACATGAATATGTACGGTAAGTATATAAAGCCTTCTTAAGGAGATGAACGGAGCTGAAAAAAAAGAGGACAACACGGTAAAAAGAAGGTGAAGAAAAAAAAAGTTTCGTTAAAATAAAAATAAAAAAAATTGATGAAAGAAAATTTGTAAAAACAGAAAATATATAATTCAAGTACTCATCGCTCATTTATTTTTCCAAATGCGGAGGCTCGTCGTGAGACATTCGCCTTTTGTTATTCACCGCAAAGTCATGCTGGCTAATTTTTAATAGGAGCAACATATGGTGAGCCAGGATTGCTTCCCAAGAGGGACAACCCAGTAACGTCCAAGCCTAACCACTATATAGTGTGGCATCACGATAGGTGGTTAAGGCTAATCTCTGAGGCTTTATTAAAATTACTATCACTGAATTCATGACCAAGAAAGACGGAGTCCTAATTATAACGATAAGGCCAATTTTAAGACAAAAACTTAACAAGGAAATTTATTTACAAAAAATTGAGCATTAAACAATTACAACATATCCAATTAATTTAATTTCAGATTCACAGCGTACGCTCCCACACCCATTATCTCAAAAGGAGTTTCTAAAAAACACGTCTGCTCGGGTTGGATGTTACATGCTAATCTCTCTCAAAAAAACTCCAAGTCTCTGACTCTCTCGGCTTGATAACATCCGTGGCGGCAATCTTCTTAGAAATTGCTTTCCCAAAACCGGGGGGTCGGCAGATTATCGGCTGACAGCTCTTCTTAACGCCGAAACTTTATTACATTCCAGTGACAAAGTCTCATACAGCTATCGCTAAGAAAGACAGCTTTACGACTATGGGAGACGATTGCTTGCGAACCCGATATGCATGGGCTTAACTTTCAGGCTAAAAATTCTGGCGCCATTCGCTGGTATCGTTTTTTAATCCCCCACGTGTTCAAAAACAGTGGGAACTGGAAAATGGTATTCTCAAAAAATATGCAGCTGGTCCGTGGGGTGTGAGAACACAGCCCCGTAAAGGCGTGGCGTCACAATAGTATAGGCGGCAACGCTGAAAATTAAAACTATGAATACATGACATAGGAAGATTGTTCACTGACAAATGGGTGGATCAAAGACAAAGTGGTTCCGCAGCTGCAATCGAACATTTCACAAGCGTCGCAGTTTTGCTGATACTCGCTCCACTGTCTCTAGCATCCGAAATCAATCCACGGTCAGTCATTAAATCCGGTTTCTTACCCATACCTTCACAAACAATACACTTTTTCTGTCTTTACGACCATACGGCCATAGGACCATAGGAACATGTGATTAACTGTGTTACCTAGGCCATTTCCTTCTAACACAGATATTTCATGAGGTTGACGACGGAGAGCGAAAGTTCCACCGAAATGAGAAAAGGAATGTTCGTTTTTTAATATCTTCGGAAGCGTAAATTGCAACACGAAAGTGAAGCCGAGAGTTTTATAGTCAGAGCTTTGGTGTCTTTACGATCATCCAGCAATAGATATTTATACCGATCCCCTCTCCTAACATGACGTCATGGCTGCATATTTGCATAAAATTACCAGGTGGTTGTATTAAATTGGTCCATGTGTATGCATGTTCATATGGGGGAAATTATTTTTTTTTAAGTTTTTCGTCGTACGGAATAATTACTAGGAAAGCTAACGTTAACTCTGGGAGCTCCCATCCCAAACAACCTGTGCATAAATCTTAATGTAACTAAATATTTGGCGAAGAAAAAAGACTGGATAACTTATCATCAGTAGCATTGGTAGATAAATATACCTTACATTTCCTTCGGTAACGTTAAAGACAAGATAAATCTCCCTAAATTGATCACAGACGCAAATGCGATCTTGCCGCTAAAAGGTTAAATGATACGCTTTACCCGTCTGAAAGCACTTTAATCAATGGAATTAAATGCTTCGTGCAGAATGCAGATAAAATCGTATAATTCAGTCAAGTGATACTTTCCTATAAACTTTGGAAGTTCCTTGGGGATATTCGTGAATAATTTTATCTCACGGATAACGAATTTTGCTGAAGATATAAATGAAGTTCAGAAAGCTTTCACGGTTTCCATAACCACTGCTACCAGTAAAATTTTATCGAATGGGAAAAAGAAGGATAATCATATCTTTTACGATTCGATCTAATGCGTAAAATAAACCGAAGCAAGTTATTTAGTATAGTGGTAAAACCATTTATTTTATTTACTTAACCCTTCACTGGTTGTGTATTTAAAAATTACATAAATAGTCTCCTGGAGTCTGATAGACGCCAGAATATCTTATTTAAGTTTTAGTTATTCTCTTTGTAAAATTAAATATTTATTAAAAAACAGTAAGTTAAAGAAATGATGCATGTAAATGAAAACCAATCCATTTTTTTTAAATGAAATTTTATATGCACATTTTTACAATAAAATAAATCAAAGCAACCGGAAAAAGAAGAAAATTTCTATAAGAAATTTTTACGAATGAAAATCATTCAAATGGGAAAAAAATTTTATACGCAATTTTTACTATAGGATAAATAAAAATAGAGCAAATTTAAAAGAAAATGTATTTGTACTAGCTGAATACCCGTACTTCGCTACGGAGTACATTCAAATTAAATACAACGGTCAATGTATGCAATTAATACAAATATATATATATATATATTTATAATGAATACAACGTTCAATGTATGCAATTAATGCCAAAAACAAAATATATTTATAAAAAAATCGGAACGGATATTCTTACAGACATAATAATGCAGAAGAAAATATTGAAATTAAATCTAATAGAATATACGAAGGAATATAGAACAGTTAACATAGTACAGTTTGAGGAACATTTCTTTTACTGTATTTTAATATTTTTTGGATAATGTTCAATCGTCCGCCGCATTAGAAAGAATTTTTTTTTGTCAATTTACTTCGTTGTTATGCACGTAATGCAAAATTAGTTTAAGGTATCACAAAAAGAGAAACCACGTGATCGGCATTTGATAAATTAAATTCTAAAAATGAATCTTTAAAAATTAAACAAAAATTAGAAAATGGAGGTAAAGATTCGAAAAAGATTTCGTTTTAAAGGAATTTTAAGGATCTTTCTCGCGATATAAATTTTATAACCCTCAGATTATTATTTTAAATGCAAACTTTAACCAATGTTACGAAAACAGCTTAAAAATTTAATTTAAAAAAATCTAAGAATAATATTTCAAAAATATTTTTTAGTACACCCTTACACTATAAAAAGAATCACCATGCAAAATTTCAGCCCTTTAGGTCCAGCGGTTTGGTCTGTGCGTTATGTGTCAGTCAGTCAGTCACGGATTTGTTTTATGTATACAGATTAGCAAATTTTAGAAATTTGGATGAAACGGACATCAGGTGTTTTGGTATCTATCCGTTTACTATAAAAGAATGATAACAACAGCCCTAGTTTTGTTTGTTAGCTATGACTCACACATAAACACTTCGAAAGTTATATAGAGCAATCCATCCATTCGCAAAATGCATACAAAGTGCTATTAATTGGCGTCTGTGAGATGCCAAGCTACCAGTGCAGGGTTAATAATTATTTTCTAAAACTTGTAAAAGTGATACTGCAATAGTAAAAGTTGAAATACTGGAACTTTGCTTTTTAATATGGTTTTTATTTATTTATTTGTTTTACGCTCTAGATGTGAATTTGATGTTGTTTTAAGCGGATGATTATTGCATACATTATTAAATTTTCACAATTTTTTATATTGACGTTAAACGTAGGATTTAAAAAATATGAAAACTAGAGCACAAAGTCTGTTGTTATTGTTGTACTCAATCTCCCTGATCGGGTACCGCTTAACTAGGTCCATTTCAGGCTGCAGGGCGGAAAGTTGCATCTATTGCATTGCTCAGAGCATATGGACACCACAAGGATATCTCTTCCCAATGCCAACACTATTATGACTTAGCAGCTTAGCAGTCACACAGGCGCCATCTGGTGGATTCGCAACTACCTGCTACCCCAAGAAACTCGGAAAATGATCTAGTTGAAATGTATCTAGGTTACCTAGGTGTAGGGAAAATTAATAAAAACATAGCGACAAGTGAAAATTTAGTTTAATATAAAAGCAAAGTACAGTGTCCTCCCCGATTATCCGGGTCCATGGAGGGAGGGTAGAGGGGGGTGGAGAGCATTTTGACGAATAATCGAAAAACACGGATAATTCGATTTCTATTCAGGTTCATTCATTGCATTTACAAAATATAATACGACACTTGCTGTTCTACTTTATTAATTTCATTTAAGTACGTAATTCGTAATGTTTTTTGTTTGTTTTTGCCTTGATATGTTTTTTGATATCACCACGAATTTTCCTAACGTGATATCATATAGCTGTATTTATAATCCCGGGAAATGAAAGAAATGTTATTCTAGTATATTATCGCATCTTTTATCAAATAAAAAATCTTATCAATAAATATAAAACTGTTGTTTTAAAAATCGTGTTGTTTATTTATGTATGTCGGAAGAAATTTGCATGGAGTTTTTTCCAAAAAAAATGTAGGTATTATTTTGGATAAAGATTTCTGATTTTTTTATGCACGGATAAACCACAAACCGGATAATTCACAGACGGATAAACGAGCGTCCACTGTAATATGAAATCGCAAGCATTTTGAAAAAGCGTACTACTTCAGAAAAGGTTGCGAATACAAGGTACAAAAAAAATGTGAAATGTGTTTCCACAAAATATCGATATATCCGCAAAAGGGGGAAGGCAACGATACGAAATATCAGCGTAGAGAGCGGGAAATGTCAGGGACTTCACGTCAGAGATGCGTTCCAGTTGAAAAGGATGTGAATTTTGAAGTGAAACTTCTTTATCCACGGTAGCGTAAATTTGCTCGGGCGATGTGAAAAAGTGAAACGCTCTCCGATGCAAGAAGCCGACAGAGGAGGCAGGGGGGAATGTTCTTCTCTCTTTCCATTTTCATTTTAAATAGTTATTAAGAAAATCCAAAGTAATGCCATGTTTACTATTCGCGTTCTGTGCTCATGAAGTGTATTTTACTCTCAAAATTTTGGTCATTATTTAGTTCCAGGTGTCAAATATTTCTTGTTGAATTTTTCCTTACAATTCCGTAAATCTGAAGTATTAGCAATGAATGATGAAACTGATTTAAACGTGTGTTTATACGCAACATACCTCATATGAAACGAATTTCGACCAAAATATCTTTATATATAATTTTTACAGTGTTATAACGCACCCTATAATACTTCCAAGCGTCAAATGTAGATGTCGCCACCATACGGATAGACTTTGCGGGCAAACGCCCATCGTACTGTCATTTATTTAAGCAGAGAGAGTTTGGATTCTGTCGAGAGTGGAGACCTCCCGGTCGGATGCCCAATTTTGGACTATGTTAGGTTAACTTACTTGTTTTTCTCTAAATATTTTTCAATTCTTTTGTACTGAGTAAAGTACCGTCCTTTTAAATGTAATCAGTCCCTTGCAACTGTGATTTTTTGAGTAATTAAACATGCTCTAAAGTTTACTCCGAGCATTTCTTGATTTATTTTGGTTTAACACCAGTAATTACATTAATGACAGTTACAGTGTCAGTATTATTTAGTTAATTGAACAATTGTTTCATTAGAATTGACAAGCTCGAAATACAAAGTATTTGGCGTAAAACAGCAGTTAGCGAACTGGAAGCAGTTTCTCGCCAACCATGAAAAGCCATTGCGAAAAGCAAGAGGCGATCAAGTAGTGGTTGGCGCAGAATCAATAACTTTGAAATTCAGAAACGTGTTAATATCGCGCTCTCGCTGTGTGATGCGTATGAGATAAGAAGTTTCACTTCCAAAGCGCAAGCTTTACGCGCACATATTTCTTTTAACGTAGGAAATACGTTCCTCCATAACGGTCCTCCGGAAAGCAAAATTTCAGACTCTAAAACCGCCCGTACTCGCGAGTTATAATTTTGGCAGCGCGCCAATCCCAGTCTGTATCGCTTGGGCAAGCATTAAACTGTTAAACAGAAAAATACCAAAATGCGTCAAAATTTTTACTTTATTTATATATATATATATATATATATATATATATATATATATATATAGATAGATAGATACCTATAAACATAACACATACCGCAAAATCTCGCCTATAATACTCACCCGAGTAAAATACGCATGCTTAATTTTGCTCGAAATTTTCGGAAAAAATTAAAACTCGACTATAATACGCACCTATAACTTTTTCAATATTTTATTTAAAAATGCACAAATATTATGAAAATTTTTCTGCTGTCGTATAGGACCGTCTTGAAGACATTTTGAGAGAAATAAATAAAATAAAGTAGTAAATTTTTGCACTTGCAACAGCCGGGAACTATCACTATTTCAAGGGACCTGTTATTACACGAATGCGCGTGCGATACGAACTTTGAGTTCCGTTTGTTTAAAAGGAACACCTGCTTAGTAAACGGGTGGAGGAATCCCGGAGTGGAGATGGGCGTAAACCTGTGTTGCGACAATGTCTTACACCTGCTGTACGTTCGTGTGTTCAATATTTAAAACTTCGTTTATTTTTGTACTCCAGTGTAATGCGCACCCTCATTTCTGTTGATTAAAATGTGAAAAAAAGTGCGTATTGTAGTCGAGATTTTAAGGTACATATGTATATGCATACAAAAGAGGTAAGTAACGATAAGTAATCTTACGTTAATAACCCGCGGTAGTTTCGTTAGAAGAGACTACCGAAAAAATGTTTTTCGTATTCGTATGGCTGAATTTAAACGAAATTATTCTTGAATGAAGCAAAAAAATATATATTTAATGTGATTTTAAAGTCTGAACCTAGAACACACCAAAATCATGGAAAAACTGGGATTCATCAAGAGGAAATAAATAGATTACGTACCTTGGATTTAAGTGACTGAAATTGTTCCTGGCATACGCTGATGATGCATGTGTTTCAAGTGAGGCTATAATCTAACACCATTATCCTGACATTAAAAAACAACAAATTGTGTTTTCCTGATATAGTGAGTCCCTATATTGATATTAATTCAGCCGTAAATATACATTTCCATTAAAAGTTGGGACAATTTTTCATGATTTCTCCAAGAACTATGTTATATTTTATTCATATAGGACAGGCTATTTATTTACTATGATTTTAAAAACGATTGATAAACAGGTTTGAAGAAAAGAAATACAAACCTCTTGACATATTTATTCATATCTTTTTGAGCAGAAATCATAACACAACACTGCATTGTTTACAAGCATGGACTTGGAGGAAATACAAGACATTCTAACTCCCAAGAGATGGACACTGTTATCAGATTAAATCAAGTAATCAGGATGAGGGGAAGTCAGGTTAAGACTTTTCTAATTCTTCAGAAGTGAATAGAATATTGTGTTGCAGTACAGATGCAACTACAGTTCCTATAATGCGCATTCTCAAGGAAATAAACCTTACTTCTTCTAAAACAAAGAATAATAAATGTGTTTTTGAGAGTACTTAAGGATTTTTGGTCTTTCATTCAACACTTTTTTTTTCTGCGAGAGAACTTTGTGATTCTTGTGTTTTATTTCAGCCACAAACATTATTTTCACTTGTTCTAAATGGACCGATAAATTATATCGACCGATATGATTTAAATTAGCTTTAAAATATTGAAAAATCCTTAAACATATCAGTTAAGTTCATTTGCAAAGCTCAACTTTCGCTTCTAACTATATATATATTTATATATTAATTATATCTATATCTATAAAGGAAGAAGTCCTGACTTATATATACACGTATCAACGCCCAGCAAAAACTATTGGAGATACAGATATCAAATTTTAGGAGCTTATTACTTTTGTGCTGAAGGCGTCATTTAAGAAGCGATTTTTCAAAATTCGCCCCCCAAGGGGGGGGAGGGGGGCCAAACGTGTTTTTTACATACTCCTTCATATCTTATAGAAGAAAATTGATATCCATAAGATTCTTGCTTTAAAATGTAAGTAACATGAATACCTAAAAACCAATTTCAGGATTTTTCAAAATTTGGCCCCCAAGGGGGGGAGGGGGGCTAAACGTGTTTTTACGTGTTTTATCACATTTTCCTTCATATCTCGAAGAAGAAAACAGATATCCATAAGATTCTTGCTTTAAAATGTAAGGAACATAAATACCTAAAAACCAATTTCAGGATTTTTCGAAATTCGGTCCCCATGGGGGGGGGAGGGGGCAAAACGTATTTTCCCATATTCCCTCATATGTTAAAGAAGGAAATTGATATCCAAAAGATTCTTGCTTTAAAATGTAAGGAACTTGATTACCTAAAATCAGTTTCAGGATTTTTCAAAATTCGGCCCCCATGGGGGGGGGCAAAACGTGATTTTACGTGTTTTTCACATGAAACGGATATCCATAAGATTCTTACCTTAAAATATAAGGAAGCCGAATACCTAAAAACCAATTTCAGGATTTTTCAAAATTCGGCCCCCAAGGGGGGGAGGGGGGCCAAACGTGTTTTTATGTGTTTTATCACATTTTCCTTCATATCTCGAAGAAGAAAACAGATATCCATAAGATTCTTGCTTTAAAATGTAAGGAACATAAATACCTAAAAACTAATTTTAGGATTTTTTGAAATTTGGCCCCCATGGGGGGGGAGGGGGCAAAACGTATTTTCCCATACTCCCTCATATCTCAAAGAATGAAATTGATATCCAAAAGATTCTTGCTTTAAAATGTAAGGAACTTGATTACCTAAAAACTGATTTCAGGATTTTTCAAAATTCGGCCCCCATGGGGGGGGAGGGGACAAAACGAATTTTTCCCCTATTCCCTCATATCTGAAAGAAAAAAAACAGATATCCTTAAGATTCTTGCTTTAAAATGTAAGAAACTTGATTACCTAAAAATCAATTTCAGGATTTTTCAAAATTCGGCTCCCATTGGGGGGGGGGGGATCAAAACGTATTTTTCCCCTATTCCCTCATATCTGAAAGAAAAAAAAGAGATAACCATAAGATTCTTGCTTTAAAAAGAAAGGAACACGAATACCTAAAAACCAATTTCAGGATTTTTCAAAATTCGGCCCCCCATGGGGGGGAGGGGGCAAAACGTATTTTTCCCATATTCCTTCATATCTGAAAGAAAAAAAACAGATATCCTTAAGATTCTTGATTTAAAATGTAAGGAACTTGATTACTTAAAAACCAATTTCAGGATTTTTCAAAATTCGGCCCCCCATGGGGGGGAGGGGGCAAAACATATTTTCCCATATTCCCTCATATGTTAAAGAAGGAAATTGATATCCAAAAGATTCTTGCTTTAAAATGTAAGGAACTTGATTACCTAAAAACTAATTTCAGGATTTTTCAAAATTCGGCCCCCATGGGGGGGAGGGGACAAAACGAATTTTTCCCCTATTCCCTCATATCTGAAAGAAAAAAAAAGAGAGATCCATAAGATCCTTGCTTTAAAATGAAAGGAACACGAATACCTAAAAACGAATTTCAGGATTTTTCAAAATTCGGACCCCTATGGGGGGGAGGGGGCAAAACGTATTTTTCCCATATTCCCTCATATCTGAAAGAAAAAAAACAGATATCCTTAAGATTCTTGCTTTAAAATGTAAGAAACTTGATTACCTAAAAACCAATTTCAGGATTTTTCAAAATTCGGCTCCCATTGGGGGGGGGGGGGGATCAAAACGTATTTTTCCCCTATTCCCTCATATCTGAAAGAAAAAAAAAGAGATAACCATAAGATTCTTGCTTTAAAAAGAAAGGAACACGAATACCTAAAATCCAATTTCAGGATTTTTCAAAATTCGGCCCCCCATGGGGGGGAGGGGGCAAAACGTATTTTTCCCATATTCCTTCATATCTGAAAGAAAAAAAACAGATATCCTTAAGATTCTTGATTTAAAATGTAAGGAACTTGATTACTTAAAAACCAATTTCAGGATTTTTCAAAATTCGGCCCCCCATGGGGGGGAGGGGGCAAAACGTATTTTTCCCATATTCCTTCATATCTGAAAGAAAAAAAACAGATATCCTTAAGATTCTTGATTTAAAATGTAAGGAACTTGATTACCTAAAAACCAATTTCAGGATTTTTCAAAATTCGGCCCCCCATGGGGGGGAGGGGGCAAAACGTATTTTTCCCATATTCCCTCATATCTGAAAGAAAAAAAACAGATATCCTTAAGATTCTTGATTTAAAATGTAAGGAACTTGATTACCTAAATTCAGTTTCAGGATTTTTCAAAAAACGCCCCCCAAGGGTGAAAGGGAGCAAAACGTGTTTTTTACATATTCCTTCATATGTAAAAAACCGGGTTAAATAATCCACCCATACCTAGCTTTACGGCTTAGATACATTCCGGAAAAGTTGGCCGTAAAGTGAAAAGCCGTATAACGAATCAATTATTTTGATACAAACTCATACAAATTTAATTGGATCTGTTCCAATTTTTTATAAATAATATAGTTTTTAGTTCAGAAAGCATTTTATTCTTTTTATTTCCTAGAAAAATGCTTACATAAAAATAAAAGTACAAAACAATGTAATAATTCAAAATATAAAAAAAATCATATGCACATATGTATACATATAATGAAAACCATAAAATAAAATGTTTAAAAACTGTTTTAATGTGATGACGAACATTAACATGAAGAATCACTAAGCTATAATATGCTGCCAGTAAATAGTTGGTATTTGGCGCGATAGATGGTAGCACCTATTTCGAGCATTAATCCGAATAGTCATATCGATTACAAACTAATATATAAGATCGAGTAATCATATCGAGTACAAAGTAATATAAAAGAAATTCTAAAGCAGTTTAATTTATTAATATGCGTATAAAAGAAATATATCCGTTTCCTACTTTGAGATATGAAGGTATATGGTAAAAACACGTTTCGCCTCCCCCCCTCCCCTCTCTCCCTTGGGTCCGAATTTTGAAAAATCCTGAAATTGATTTTAGGTAATCAAGTTCCTTACATTTTAAAGCAAGAATCTTATGGATATCAATTTCTTTCTTTGAGATATGAAGGAATATAGAAGATACAAAGTGTAAAATATTAACGGTATTACTATACGGTAACTGTGCTTACCATGTATAACTGTAACCTAGAGGTTAACTGCTAGACAGACATGTGATGTTGTCAGATTAAGTTAGTGTGGTTGATTTTCATGCGAGTTTTGTGATACTAGCAAAAGATAAGCTTTATTTGATTTTTAACTCTTTATCAGATTTACTTATATTTCTGAACCGTATTTAATTTTGATTTTTATATCTTCTAAAATGCAAGAATATTTATGCATAAATGGGGATTTTGTACTTCATAGTATTTTCCCAATCCCAGCAGATGGTGCATGTCTTTTTCGTTCTCTCTCTTTTGTCATGTATGGTACAGATATGATGTCTAGGGAAGTCCGGGAATTAATTTTGAGTCATGTGGTAGAGAATTGGGAGAGATTTGCTATAATGTCTCATGACATGAATGGGAATAATTATTCTAACTCTGCTGAATATTTTTCCGAAATGTCAATTCTCTCCACATATGGCAGTTCTTGCGAATTGTCAGCAGCAGGTGAACTGTTCAACTTTGTTTTTGAGGTGTACCTCAATGGTGAACTATCTCACAGTTTTGGTGCTGCTGGTAACCCAATAAGGAGGCTGCGTTTTACCTCTGCATGTGACCTCTCGAGTGGGCATTTCGATGCTTACTACCTGTCACAGGAAACACAAGCCATGCCATCTTTCCCTCAATCTACCTCACATGATGCATCACTTTCTAATACCAATCAAGCTACTAAAAGACGTCGCTCTAGATGTACTCATGCTCAAAGGAAGCAGCAACTTAAAGATGCAAGAAAGAAGTATGCAGAGAGGAATCCTGGGGTGAACAGGGCAGCTGTTGCACGGTACCATAAAGCTAAGCCTGAGGTGATCAAAGCAGCTGTTGCACGGTACCATAAAGCTAAGCCTGAGGTGATCAAAGCAGCTGTTGCACGGTACCAGAAAGCTAAGCCTGAGGTTCACAGGGCAGCACAATGCCAATATGAAAAAAATAATCCTGGCAAACGAGTAGAAAGGGGAGTACTTCCATGGCAGGTAAAGGTTCTTTCAGGCTTGGCATATGAGCCTGTTATTGATTATGAAGCAGATAGCATGGTATCCCTGGGCACTATGAACCACAAGTGTCAGTACTGCAATGCCCTGAAGTGGGCAGACGAATCTCCAGGAATGTGTTGTAGTGCTGGCAAGGTAAACCTACCTGCATTTGAACCTCTTCCTGAGCCTCTCAATAGCCTGGTAATTGGCAACCATCCTGAGCACATCCACTTTATGGAGTGTGTTCGGCAGTATAATGGATGTTTCCAAATGACATCATTTGGAGCTAAACAGGTTGTAGAGGAAGGTTTCATGTCAACTTTCAAAATTCAGGGACAGGTGTATCACTTGATTGGAAGTCTACTTCCATCTTCTAAAGAAGCCCAATTTCTTCAAATCTATTTTGTGGGTGAGGATGAAAGGGAAGTACGCTTAAGGTGTAGTAACTTTCCTGGTGTAAAAGACGGATTGGTCAAGCAACTGCAAGAGATGCTAAATGACGTTAATAGCTACATAAAAGACCTTAAAACTACCCTGGATAAAGTGCCTCCAACCTGCAAGAAGTTTGCAGTTGTTATCCAGGCTGAAAAAAAGCCTGTCGATGCTCATGAAGGTCGCTTTAATGCACCAACAGCAAATGAGGTAGCTCTGGTGATGGTTGGCCAGCAGTTTCAGCAGCGAGATATCGTGCTCCAAAGCCACGATAACAAACTGCATCGCATCAGTGAGATCCACCGGTCATACGATGCTCTTCAATACCCACTTTTGTTCTGTCGTGGCGAGGATGGATACTCCATCAATCTGGCTCAGCACAATCCTAAGACCAAGTTGCCTATCAAGAAGACAATCTCTGCATTGAGTTTCTACTGCTATCGCATTATGGTCAGAAAAGGAGAGGACAACCACCTATTGTAATTCTGTTCCCTCTTCAGTCAATTTTTAGTAGATATGTATGCTAAAATAGAGACTGAAAGGTTAAACTATATCAGGTTTAACCAGGCAGAGCTGAGGGCAGACAACTACATTCACCTAAAAGATGCTGTAGGGGAGAAGGATGCTGATGCTGCTCAACTGGGTCGGAAGGTAGTGCTCCCATCATCTTTTACTGGAGGACCTCGCTACATGCATGAACGGACTCAAGATGCTATGACATATGTCCGTCACTATGGGCGTCCTGATCTGTTTATCACTTTCACCTGTAACCCCAAGTGGAAGGATATTACAGATGCATTGTTCCTCGGACAAAAGTCTCATGATCGGCATGACATCATAGCAAGGGTGTTCCACCTAAAAGTAAAAAAAATGATGAATGTCTTGACCAAGGGCAGTCTGTTTGGAGCTGTACGTTGCTTCATGTTTTCTGTGGAGTGGCAAAAGCGGGGTTTGCCTCATGTTCACATCTTGCTGTGGCTAGAGCAACGCATATCCCCTGACATGACTGATAATGTCATCTGTGCCGAAATACCTAATCCTCAGCAAGACCCCCTTCTCTATGACATTGTCAAGGCCAACATGATTCATGGGCCTTGTGGCAGCCTGAAGTGCAATTCTCCTTGCATGAAAGGTGGCAGCTGCAGTAAAAGGTACCCCCGTCCACTTCTAAGTGACACCCAGACTGGTAATGATGGGTATCCACTATACCGAAGGCGATCTCCAAAAGATGGTGGGTTCACTGTAAAATGCAAGGGAATGGAGTTGGACAACAGCTGGGTTGTACCTTATAATCCTGTACTGTCACGTACTTTCAATGCTCACATCAATGTAGAGTATTGTAACTCTGTGAAATCAATAAAATACATTTGCAAGTACATTAACAAGGGCAGTGACCAGGCAGCTTTTGGTCTAGAGAATGAGGAGGATGAGGTGAAGGTCTACGAGAGTGGCCGGTACCTCAGCAGCTCTGAGGCAGTTTGGAGGATCTTGGCATTCCCAATTCATGAAAGGTACCCCACAGTTCTTCACCTGGCTGTTCATCTCGAGAATGGTCAGCGTATGTACTTTACTTCTAAGAATCTGACTGAGAAGCTCAAAAACCCTCCTCAGACAACACTCTTAGCTTTCTTCGAACTATGCAAAATTGATGACTTTGCAAAATCCCTTCTTTATTGTGAGGTTCCTTCTTATTTTCTGTTTAGAAATAATAAGTTCACAAGAAGGAAGCGAGGTAAAGATGTTGATGGTTGGCCAGGAGTGAAGAAAGACTCTGCATTGGGAAGGGTTTATGCCATTCATCCTAAAAAATGTTGAGTGCTATCATCTTCGCCTGTTGTTACATGAGGTTCGTGGCCCGACATGCTTCTCAGATTTGAAGACTGTCAATGGTGTCCTCCATCCTACATTCCAGTCTGCATGCATAGGACGCGGTTTGTTAGATGATGACAAGCAGTGGGACTCTACCTTGGAAGAAGCTGCCCTGTGTGATTCTTCTTTCAAGATGCGGGAGCTTTTCACGGTGATGCTGCTCCATTGTGAGCTCTCAGATCCCCTGAGTCTTTGGGAGAAGTACAAGGACAGTCTTTCAGAGCACATAACACGCCAAGTAGAAAGACAGTTACAAGGAAATGTACAGCATGTTATGGATGAAGTATACAACAGATGCTTGGTGCTGATTGAAGATGCAGTATTGTCTCTGGGAGGACAAGATTTGACACAGTACTCTCTTCCTAGACCAAAAAGATCTGGTGATATCTTGGGGAACAGGGACTATATGAGGGAGACCAGCTATGACAAGAATGCTTTGGTACAAGTGGTTTCGAATAAAGAGAGTTTACTAACAATTGATCAGCTCTCTGTCTATCGTCAAGTTCTTGCCAGCATTCAGTCAAGTGTTGGCCATGTCTTTTTCCTAGATGCTCCAGGTGGTACTGGAAAGACTTTCCTCCTCAACTTGCTTCTTGCAAAGGTAAGGAGTGATTGTGGCATTGCCTTAGCTGTTGCATCCTCTGGCATTGCTGCTACATTGTTGGAAGGGGGTAAGACAGCCCACGCTACCTTCAAACTGCCCTTCAATCTCATCCATAGCGAAATTCCCATGTGTAACATTTCTAAGCAAAGTGATATGGCACAAGTGTTGCGGGACTGCAAGCTTATTGTCTGGGATGAGAGCACCATGGCACACAAGGGGGCTTTTGAGGCACTTAGCAGAACTCTTAAGGATATCCGAGACAATGATGGATTGATGGGGGGAGTCACTTTGTTGTTGGCTGGGGATTTCCGCCAGACTCTGCCAGTAGTGCCAAGGGGAACTAGGGCAGGCCAGGTTAAAGCATGCATCAAAGCTTCATTTCTGTGGCCCTTCATCACAAAGTTATCTCTCAGGAAGAACATGAGAGTGCACTTGATGGGTGATGTCTCTGCTGGCCAATTCTCTGAACTATTACTTAAAATAGGAGATGGAGAATATCCAGAGTCTGAAGGGAAAATTACCATCCCTGCAGGTCTTGGCTCAGTTGTGACAACCCTAGCAGCCCTAACAGCCAGGATATATCCTGATATTGCCAATATCAAGGAGAAGTCCATGGACTGGTTAAGCGAACGTGCTATTTTGACTCCAAAGAATGATAGTGCTGATAACATTAATGAGAGTCTACTGAAGAGTTTTGAAGGTGCAGAAATGACATACAAGTCTGTTGACTCAGTCTTGCACATGGAGGATGCAGTCCATTATCCTGTGGAGTTTCTCAATACGCTTAACCCTCCTGGCCTCACAACCCATATGCTTCATCTCAAAGTGGGGGGCTCCAGTTATGTTACTGCGCAACCTCAACCCTCCAAAACTCTGCAATGGTACCAGGCTGCAAATAACAGCCCTTCAAAGGAACGTCATTGAGGCTACAGTGTTCACCGGCTGTGCTCAGAGAGAATCTGTTTTAATACCCCGAATACCACTCATTCCATCAGATTATCCCTTTGAGTTTAAGAGACTGCAGTTCCCCATCAAGGTTTGCTTTGGTATGACTATCAACAAGTCCCAAGGACAATCGCTGAAGATGGCAGGGATTTACTTGAGGGAGGAATGCTTTTCACATGGCCAGTTTTATGTGGCCTGTTCCAGAGTCAGTTCACCAAGCAGCCTGGAAATATTAACACCTGAAGGTAAAACTACCAATGTTGTATACAAGGAAGTTCTAAAATGAAAACTAAAAAAAAAAGGTATAATGCGTATAATATTTTTTAAATTTACCTTTTTTTTTCTTTAAATGTAATCAGCTATGCTTTATAAATTGTTTAGAAATATGTTTTAATTTATTGTATTGTACTCAAAAGCAGCTTGAAAAAAAATTTTTATTTAATGGTAAAAAATACAAAAACTCAGTTGTTACGATAGATGAATTGTAAGAGACAATGTAATGTGAAATAGCATATCATAATTGTTTCTTAGTTAGCAAAGTGTAAAACTAATTTATTAGTAAGGTGTAGTGTACGAAATAATTCATTAGTAAAATGCACTGTACTGAATAACTGTATTGCATTGAATAACAATGGTTAATTGTATATTGCACAATGTAAAGTGAAAATAGTATGTTAGAACTGTATTTTAGTTAGCAAAGTGTAAATTTAAGCTATTAGTAGGGTGTACCGTACAAAACCGCATACTATTGAAATGTTGTACCGTATGAATTAATTTATTAGTAAAGTGTACTGTATTGAATAACTGTATTGTATTGAATAATAATTTTAGTTAGCAAAGTGTAAAATTAATTTATTAGTAAAGTGTACTGTATGAAATTGCGTACTATTGAAGTGTTGTACTGTATGAATTAATTTATTAGTAAGGTGTGCTGTATTGAACTGTAATGTATCGAATAATAAGAGTAAATTGTATACTGCAAAATGTATTGTGAAAATAGCATATTAAAATTGTATCTTATTTTGCTAAGTGTAAAAATAATTTATTAGTAAAGTGTAAATATATACATAAAACGTACTGAATCTGGTACAACAAACTGTACTGCAGGCATTAGTTAACTTATGAAATGCATTGCAATTATAAAATACTTGGTAAATGGCTAAATCTAAAAATATAAAGATAAAATATACATGTTATGTTGTTAGCGAAAGGAGTATAACTAATGTATTTAGTGGTTTGCATTCATGTAATGATGGTAATTTTGAATTTTTTGAATTTTTAAGTATACTGTATGAAATTGCATGCTATTGAAGTGTTGTACTGTATGAATTAATTTATTAGTAAGGTGTGCTGTATTGAACTGTAATGTATCGAATAATAAGGGTAAATTGTATACTGCAAAATGTATTGTGAAAATAGCATATTAAAATTGTATCTTATTTAGCTAAGTGTAAAAATAATTTATTAGTAAAGTGTAAATATATACATAAAACGTACTGAATCTGGTACAACAAACTGTACTGCAGGCATTAGTTAACTTATGAAATGCATTGCAATTATAAAATACTTGGTAAATGGCTAAATGTAAAAATATAAAGATAAAATATACATGTTATGTTGTTAGCGAAAGGAGTATAACTAATGTATTTAGTGGTTTGCATTCATGTAATGATGGTAATTTTGAATTTTTTGAATTTTTAAGTATACTGTATGAAATTGCATGCTATTGAAGTGTTGTACTGTATGAATTAATTTATTAGTAAGGTGTGCTGTATTGAACTGTAATGTATCGAATAATAAGGGTAAATTGTATACTGCAAAATGTATTGTGAAAATAGCATATTAAAATTGTATCTTATTTAGCTAAGTGTAAAAATAATTTATTAGTAAAGTGTAAATATATACATAAAACGTACTGAATCTGGTACAACAAACTGTACTGCAGGCATTAGTTAACTTATGAAATGCATTGCAATTATAAAATACTTGGTAAATGGCTAAATGTAAAAATATAAAGATAAAATATACATGTTATGTTGTTAGCGAAAGGAGTATAACTAATGTATTTAGTGGTTTGCATTCATGTAATGATGGTAATTTTGAATTTTTTGAATTTTTAAGTATACTGTATGAAATTGCATGCTATTGAAGTGTTGTACTGTATGAATTAATTTATTAGTAAGGTGTGCTGTATTGAACTGTAATGTATCGAATAATAAGGGTAAATTGTATACTGCAAAATGTATTGTGAAAATAGCATATTAAAATTGTATCTTATTTAGCTAAGTGTAAAAATAATTTATTAGTAAAGTGTAAATATATACATAAAACGTATTGAATCTGGTACAACAAACTGTACTGCAACTGCAGGCATTAGTTAACTTATGAAATGCATTGAAATCATAAAATACTTGGTAAATGGCTAAATGTAAAAATATAAAGATAAAATATACATGTTATGTTGTTAGCGAAAAGAGTATAACTAATGTATTTAGTGGTTTGCATTCATGTAATAATGGTAATTTTTTAATTTTTAAGTATACTGTATGAAATTGCATGCTATTGAAGTGTTGTACTGTATGAATTAATTTATTAGTAAGGTGTGCTGTATTGAACTGTAATGTATCGAATAATAAGGGTAAATTGTATACTGCAAAATGTATTGTGATAATAGCATATTAAAATTGTATCTTATTTAGCTAAGTGTAAAAATAATTTATTAGTAAAGTGTAAATATATACATAAAACGTATTGAATCTGGTACAACAAACTGTACTGCAGACCTTAGTTAACTTATGAAATACATTGAAATTATAAAATACTTGGTAAATGGCTAAATGTAAATATATAAAGATAAAATATACATGTTATGTTGTTAGCGAAAGGAGTATAACTAATGTATTTAGTAGTTTGCATTCATGTAATGATGGTAATTTTGAAATTTTTTTATTTTTAAGTATACTGTATGAAATTGCATGCTATTGAAGTGTTGTACTGTATGAATTAATTTATTAGTAAGGTGTGCTGTAACAAAATTGAGATTATTTTGACAAAATTGAGATTAACAAAATTGACAATATTTTGACATTTTTACTTTTCAGCTTTTAGTCGAACAATGATGAAATGCTGAATCTACCAAAATTCTGAGATGAGTGTAACATTTCATGTGCTTTTTTTTCTATGTTATTTATACTGTGTTTAGTTTTTAAATTGATTTTGATAACATACATACTTAAAATCCTGGGCAACGCCGGGTACTTCAGCTAGTATTATATATGTCAAGAATTAATTAATGGAAAGAATAATAAACTTAAAATTACAGGGGGCTTAAAAATATCAAAATCTAATATGAAAATTATTGGTAAAACTCGTCGAGCAAAAAGGTTTTTACCCCGTTTCGTTAGTCGACCTTCGATTCGCGATATTGCAGTTCCATGGAGGGAATTTATTTTTAGGTAGATGTACAGGGTTTGGCAGGAAAACAAAAACTTCTAGAACTTTCCAGGTGGTGCTTTGAGCATGTGCCATAAGAGTAGACGTGTAAATGAAGACCTAGAAATACGCAGAACACGGGATTTAATCGTTGACGGTGAACGTGCGTTAGCCGGGTCCACGAATTTGAAAACGACTAGTGCTGAAACTAGTAGATTTGGAGAAGTGGTTTACGTGAAGTTGAACTGAAATAAATTCTAATTAAATAGGACGATGCTGAGTACTTATTTTGAGTGTCTGCCTTCCCTCGATGCCATGGACTGTTAAACGAGAAGACTGCAATTGATATTTTATAACAGGCAAAGCTAACGCCTGTCATATATATATATATATATATATATCTATATATATATATATATATATATATATATATATGTCAGAGATTTTTTAGAAGTTAGCAATTAAAGGGTAAAAAAAGGAGCAATCGGAATTATAACGGTAAACGCCAGATTATTAACATTTCGTAAGACAACGCGGGAGTGAAAACGGGTTCAGCAGGAAGAATTACAAACCGCATCGCGGGTGCTCACTTAGAGAACTATTTTTAGAGTTTCGCGCTCGAAAATTTCTTGCAAGTAATCAAAAGTATCGTGTGAAATATTCCATGCAGCGTTAGCAGATCATTCTAGGCGTGCTTTAAACATAAGTATAAATTCAGAAGCATGTAGGAAAGTCGAACGGGAAAGACGCAGTTCGTCGTGTCGCGTCGCGGGATTGGGATGGACGGGAATGAAATTGATTAAATTAATTTGAATGGCGTAATGACTTAAGGATTAAGGAAACGATTAATATTGGAAAATGTATCCGGAGACCTTTTTAATAGTAAATAAAAGAAGTTAAAGAAGTATGAGTTGTCCTGTCTACTGTAAGGCATTTGCATCTTCAAAGAGAATTCCAAGAGTCAAGAGTTCGGCCTCGACTGCATTATCCTGTACTAGCCTGTAAGAACTGGATTTTATAATGACGCGTACTAGATGCATATATATATATATATATATATATATATATATATATATATATATATATATACATGTTAAACCTTAATTGAGACAATTTACAGAGGGCTTCGAAATAACTAATTTCTAACGTTAAAAGCCATGATTATTCAGAGTCAATCAGATTACACGCGTCTACGAATGCATAGACTATAGGGGTTATTAATAGAGTTGGGTGGCCTTGGGAGAATCAAGAAAGGAGAATCGAAGGCATTCATTGCGTGGGGAGTTGTTTTAGGAGTTTAGACTCTGTTTCGAGCAAAATTTAATTGCAAACTCAGCAAAAGGTCCTTCTGGAACAATCGGCAGACGTCAATGATCATGCGCATTAAGGTTTAGACGCCTTGAGGAACAATAGAGTTTTCGGCAGAGCGGGATTAGCACTTGGATTGAGCGGTCGAGTATCTCGGGGAGTTGAGATGATTACTTGGAAAACTAAATTATGTGCGGATTGTTTCTAGGGTATTTTAATTAATTGTCGGAATAAACTTGTTGTATGTAATTAATTTGTAATCAATTACCACAGCCTATGTTTACTAACTGCAATATTATTAATAAATATTAGGGAATAATTAAGAGGGATTTACGATATAAAGAGCACGCTTCGAGCCGGCATTTTTTCCGGCTTCGAAACGGCATTTTATAACGTGTTGGTAAAGCAGTTGTTGATAACATATGGAGTCCATTTTACCAAGAAATCGCTGCAGATCTCATTTCCCATCATAGGCAAAAGCTCCCCACACCATCACAGAGCCACCACCCAACTGTCTAATGAAGAAAACCCGAGGTTCCGTTCGAAAATCATGCCAGTAGGAAATATTACCGTCCGGGCCATCCAAATTAATTTTTTTTCGCCGGAAAAAATAATATTTTTCCAAGCAGCATCCCAGGTCATGACTTCCTTTGCCCACTTCAGCCTTTCTTCTTTATGATGCTTTAACAGTCTTGGTTTTCTTTTTAATTTCCGAAGAGTAACATTTTAATTTGATCTTAAAGTGCGCCAGACTGTCATATGTGAAATAGTTTTACTTGTCTGCTATGTTAATCTACGAGTAGACAAGTTCTGTTTCGTTGCAAGCTTGAAAATTCGTCTATTATCGCGAGCTGATAATTTACTATTTCTGCCAGATCTTTTATATTTTCTATAAAAATCTCTTTTACTCAAAACGTTATGAATAGAAGTTTTAGAACGTTTAAGTATCTTACTTATTTCACGTTCCGATTTTCCAGAGCCCTTATAAAACCAAATTTTTCGAACTTCTAGTTCAGATAATTCTCTTCCACGCGGCATTGTGAATTTCCTCATAAAAACAAACAAATTTAATTCTATTTTCTTTTACAATACTATCGTTTGGACAATTTTGTGATGTAAAGTTACAGTTTATCTACGATTTTGAAAGAAAAAGTAAAATAGTCTTAAAAACGCAAACGATTTTAAATAAAAAAATAAGTGGTCTTATATTTATGTTACACCGAGATTTCAAAAATTCATTTGCTGTGTAAAATTAACTCACTTTTTTTTTCCTTTATGCAATTTATTTGAGAAAATATAACTTTTTTCATTTGCTTCAAATTTTAAAATTATTCATTTTATGCATTGTAATATTAAAATGAGTGATATTTTGGGTGGTCTTATAATTTTGTTACACACTGTATATACATATACATATATATATATATATATATATATATATATATATATATATATATATATATATATATATATATATATATATATATATATATATATATATTCATATATATATATATTTATATATATTAATTATTGATTTGTTTAATTTAATGAAGGGCATATCAAATTGTCTTTGCTCATACAACATTATTCCATTAGGGAATCCATTAGGGAATTCCATTATTCCATATTGAATTCCTGCGACAGTGGATTCCCTTAGCTCTATGTTAACATATGGAGAAACGTTTGTCGAGTTGGATTGAAAGATTTTTTTAAACATTTTATTGCTTAACAAAGAAAGAAATGTTTTACTCCCTTACCTTAATAATTGTTTGAAATATATGCGAAAAATTTTTTAATTTTAATTTATCGAGACACAATATGGTGGACTGCGTTTTAAGGGCAAATAATTTCCACCGGTGGAAGAAATTTCTAAAATAAATAAGATACCGGAGGAAAAATATTTTTCTCTACTACGGAGTACAATTTAAAATAACAATATTTAAATAGTTGAAAATTATTGAAAAAAGTATTCTCTATAGATTAATATTTAGCTGAGTTAATCCAATATGGCTATTTAAGATGACCGTAAAGTTTAAATTAACTATTTATGAAGAAAAAAAATTCCTTGTGCAAAACGTTAATTTCAAATTACACTTAAAATTTAGCTTTCTAAGGGCTTGTTCACATAGGAGCCCGGTAACGGAAGCGTTACAGTACTGAAATACAGTGATTTCCGCTTATAAGAATCACGTTTGTTATTACTATTTTTGATTCTTATAAGCGGTTGATTCTTATAGCCAAAATTTAGGTTTTTGAACGGGAACACACACACCTATATATACATATATTAGATAATTTACAATGAAATACTCTTTAATTTTCGTTAATTATCTTTTACGTTAATTATCTTAAAATTATTTTTTATAAATTTATTTTTTAGAAATTATTTTTTAGAAATTAAGTTGTATTTTTTAAAAAATACAACTTAATTTCTAGACCTGTAAGTAGATACACGTGATTATAGTAAGAGAAGAAAACAAATCAATATTTGTTACAACATACCTGCTTAAAAGCTTTAATATTTCAACTACAGGAAGGGAGCAAGAAAAAGTTTTCTATGGTAGTTTGACATAATGAAGTTTACAGGAGGCTGTTTATACCTCTTTCAATATCATTAGTCTCAGACGAAGATTCACCTTCTAGCTTACGTTTCATGGTTTGATAACGTGCTGAATCTACTAATGTCACGTTTGCCTAAGTGACAGTGGAAACTTCGTGGAAGATTTGTGTTTCAGGGTCCAGGAAGCCGCAACCAGGATGTGGGAGGTGGGAAAAAAGAGTCCCTGTCTTTGTTTGCCAGTGGAGAAAAGTGAAATCGGACCCGGATGGGTAAAGATGTTCATGGGTCAAGGTAATAGAACAGTGTTTAGCTAAAGCGTTTAAGGGGAAACTATTATATTATGTCTAACAAAGAAAGGGATGCATTTTACGACTGTATTCCATCCCATCTTATCAGTCTTTCTTTTAAAAAAAATAAAGAAAAAACTCTGTGCCTTTTGAGGGTTTAAGTGGCTTATTTTTGAAAAATGAAAGGAAAGTGAAGAGTATAAGCTGATTCTGAAAACCGGTGGATTGATACTTTAAAGCGAAATTTTTAACATGGAAATAATACATTTGCTTTTGTTTTTGCAATATTTATTCTTATAAACGGTTGATTCTTATAACCACTGATCAGTATAAGCGGTGGTTGCTGTATATTAAACCAATGGCAAACCTCCAAACGATTAGCAACGACATTTTTAACGACTGTGATTGGTTTATTTCTGTCTCAGCGCCATCTTTCCATTTACGCTTCCGCTACCGGACTTCTATGTGAATAGGCCCTAAAACATTTTGCGTTAAATGGTCATCGTATTTTCTTGAAGGAATATAGATGGTTTATCAGACAAAATTAATTAATGCCACTGCATTAACAATCGTGATTTGGAGTGGTCTTTACCGTTTTTTAATCAAATGAAGAGGCACGGGTCCGACAAAGACGTTTATTGAAATGGACACACAACACGTACACTTAAACGAAAGAATAACAATTTCAAGATAAAAAGAACTTTTTATATTCCATGGCTTTAAATTTTCTGTTGAATCATATAAACTTGACAATTCTATGTATTAATAAATACTTTTTTTAAATTTTTTTGATGAATTATACCATCAACTTGAAAGACAATGAAGTTACTTGGAATTGAACTTGCGTTTAACTTTTCGCTCCCGTCACGGCCGATAGATGTCTGCACCAGTCTACAAAACAAAATTAACTGAAAATGAATTCAATACTGCTTAAATATGGCTAAAAGTATCAAAAGAATGCATTGTCATCGTGTTCTGAGCTATTCTAAAAGTTTCAAATGTCTAGCTAGTCGGGAAGTTAGTTAAAAATCGATTGCAAGATTTATACTGGACAAACACACACACAAACAAGAAAGCGAGTTAATAAAAAACATGGTAATTACATAACTCAATCTCCACGCCACATACGACAAATCTGATTGGTGCCCTGAATCCCCAAAAGGCGCCAAATGTCACCAAATTCGTCTCCAAGTTCGCCAAAATTCTCGAAAATATTGCCGAAGGTTCACATATTCAAATCTAACGCTAAATCAGAGTATACTGAAGGTATGTAACACAAAATAAACCATAATTTATATAAAATAAAGATTATTTAAAAATGTTTTGAAATTTTTACAGCTATTTGCAACAATACCTTGATTCCCAAACTTTATCCATGACTGTTAGAAGATGATAAATTAAGAATTACGCAAATACAGCCTGGTAAATCGTGATTTAAATATAACTGCATAAAAAGATGTATTTTCATGTATTAAACATAAAATAGGAACTTATATTTCATACTATTACGCTTTATGCATAATATCTGATTAGAAATTCAAAAAACTGTAAAATATAGACGAAATTATAATACTGTGTTTTCGCACAAAATGCGCTCGAAAGCTGACTCTCACAAATATCACTTAGACGGCATTCATCGTGCAAATTTCTACGATCGATACACGTTCGTCCTATCAGAGTAAAATATGGAGCTGGAACTGTTTTCATGACGTTTCTGTTCGAAACAGGAACATATAATAGTGGCTATTCTTAGAAAGCATTTCGTCTCACCGGATTTATTTATTATAAATGAGATTTAAGATATTTGTACATACAATGAAGTCGCTCTAATCTTTTCCAGTTCGCTAAATCCCTCAATATTCAGTTGTATTTAAATTGATAAATACCCGATTTTTTTCTAGGAATATTAATACTAGAAAATGAGAGCATATATAGTCTTTTCTATTAAGAGAGTCTAAATCATTGATTTAAAATGCACTTTGAGTAAATGGCTCTATATGTATTCATCGAGAACCAACACGTTCTCTTACATAAATACTTAAATGAGGAAACCTTTTATTTTATTTCACCGTAACCAAAAACTTCGTGAATAACACTGTAACATATTAACGCAAATGTCCTAATTTGTAGTCAAGTCAGATGACTTTGAAAGCTTTCAGGTGAAAAGAATACATAAAATGAACTTAGGAAGCGAAGGATAAAGATGTTGCTAAGGGTATCAATTATTTTTATTATAATATGGCGAAAACATAAAAAAAAATTGCACACATTACGGTGTCAATGAAATATGAATCACAGATTATTCCTTATTTAGCTAATAAATCGCATGCATGAATCCAAATTTTTAAATTTTTGTGCCACAAAAGAAGGTGAAAGCATTAATTACTTACATACACACACATACATACATACATACATACATATATGTATGTATGTATGTATATCTATATATATAAAACAGTTCCGTAACTGACTCACTGACTGACTGACTGACATACAACGCACAGACCAAACCGCTGGACCTAAAGGACTGAAATTTTGCAAGACGATACTTCTTATTGTGTAGGGATGCACTAAGAAAGATTTTTGAAAGATTCTTCTTAGATTTTTTTAAATTAAATTTTTCAGCTGTTTTAGTAACTTTTTTTAAGTTTGCATTTATAATGATAATTTGAGGGTTATAAAATTTATATCACAAGACAGATCTTGAAAGATCCTAACATGAGAACTTTTTCGAATCTTTACCTCTATTTTCTGATTCTTGGTGAATTTACAAATAATAAATTTTAGAATTTAATTTATTAAATACTGATCATGTGATTTATTTTACTGGTACTTTAAATAAATTTATCGTCACGTGCATAACAACTAAATAGACAAAAAAAATTTATTCTTGCTAATGCGGCAGACGATTGGACATTATTTTGTCTATAAAAATATCCCTTACGATTTTTTTACAAATATATATTTATTTTTCTACATCAATTGTATATATTGATAGTCGTATTTATTATAAATATATATATATATATATATATATATATATATATATATATATATATATATATGTATGTATATATATATATATATATATATACACTCATGGACAAAAAAATTAGCGCACCAAGAAGGAGTCGTCAAAATGAAACGAAATTTTACATACGTAATGACTACTTTGATATAAGTAAATGATAAGAAAATCAAAGAAAAAGGATAATTTATTTCAGAGAAAAAGGCAAAAGAACGGAGGAGTTAATACTCCGTTGGACCCCCTCTAGCGCGAATGCACGATACGATACAATCGGTCATTGAGTCATACAAGTTCTGTATGATGTCTTGAGACATTTCGTTCCATATTTGCTGTAACCTTGCCTCTAGTTCGTTCAAACTCGTGGGATGCCCAACTCGTCGTCCCAAATGATCCCAGATATGCTCGATTGGATAAAAATCTGGGGATCGGGCACGCCAAGGAAGGGTAGTAACAGTGGGGAGACAGTCTTGTGACACCCTTGCCGTATGAGGCCGAGCATTGTCGTGTTGAAAAATGGCTCCTGGGAGCCGTTGCATGAGTGGCAACACATGTGGTTGCAGGATTTCATGAACATACCGCTGGGCTGACATGGTGCCACGAAACAATACTAGGGGTGACCGTGTATTGTAGGCAATGCCACCCCATACCATCACACCAGCTGTGGGAGCGATGTGTCGCTGTACAGCAAAGGCAGGATTGAAGCGTTCACCACGGGCTCTCCACACACGAATACGATTGTCATCACTGCCGAGATTGAATCTGGATTCGTCGCTAAAGACAACCTGGTTCCATTCCGCTGCAGTCCAGTTTCTTCGTGCGCGGCAAAACTCCAAACGGAGGCGTCTATGGGTGAGCGTCAAGGGCAGCACACGTAATGGGCGCCGCGATACCAACTGTCCTTCAGCCAGGCGCCTTCGTATGGTTCGAGAAGACACAGAGGCCCCTAGTGAAGGTGATACTTGTGCCTGGATGGCGGCCGATGAAGCAGTTAGCTGTACGCGTGCATTTCTTACGATGTGGCGGTCTTCTCGACGACTGGTCTGTCGCGGGCGTCCTGAGCCTGGTCTTCGTGTACATGATATCTCTCGGGTCCACTGGTCCCAACACCTACTCACAACACAATCAGAGCAGCCTAATTGACGAGCTACTCGCCTAGCTGACCACCCAGCTTCCATCATCCCGACGATTCTCCCCCTCTCAAACTGCGACAGCTATCTCAGCTCTTCCTTTGTAAATCATTCAGCACACTCAAACAAGGTTCGGTTACCTGTTTTATACTCCACAGAGTACGATGTTCAACGCCCTCTACCGGCTATACGTAATGCGCAATCACGCTGCATTTCTAATCATTTGTATATCTCCCCGACATGTACCTTCATTGCAAGTTTCGTTACGATCCCGCAATTATTTCTTGGTGCGCTAATTTTTTTGTCCATGAGTGTATATATATATATATATATATATATATATATATATATATATATATATATATATATACACGTGTGGGAACGGCATCATTGTTCTCTGTTGTAATAATCGAATTTAGACAATACAACTCAGAATTGTAGGATTGAATTAAATATTTTACACATATCTGTTATTTAATGCCGTTAAAAGTAATAAACTGATTTTCTTTCTGAAAAGCATTTATTTCCATTTCTCTCCTTTCACCGATGCTACAAATTTCCCGGTCCCATAAAGTGTTCACTTAAATGCTGAAACACAGAATTTTCAGCTGCATAAAGGCACCTGAATAATATATGCATTGTCAAATGAAGAAATATAGCATTGCATTAGATCCTGTTTATAAAATGCGAAACATTTCATTTTATCTCGACATAGCCCCTTTAAATTGGCTCGCTTTACGTTTCAGAACCATCATTACACAACTGCAGAATCAGAATACGGCTGGTGATATTCCCATTCACTGAAGTCGTAAAAAGAGAACTGAAGGCGTATTTTTGGAAATGATGCTATTTTGAATAAAATTCACAGTAGATAGTGCTGTATATTACTGTGGATTGCGCGTTCACGGATATAACAATTTATTATATTGAAATCTCTATCCGTACGATTGAGATGCACTGAAAAAAATTTTGCTGCATAACAACCGAATCTCGCAATCAGTTATCCTTTCTGAATTTGATACTCCGGTGTTTTAGCGATATTCTACAAAATTTAATATTAGTAATAATAAAACGTAATATAATTCTGGTGGAATAAAATTTCCGCGACTGAATTTCAAAAATATATTTTGTAATTTTCGGGTTGGTTTAAAAGCCAAATAAAATGTAGTGAAAGGTTTTGATTTTATTTATAAATGCTATTGAATTCAAGAGAATAACATTTAGATTTGAAAAATAATTTAATCGTATAAGTAACCTCGAAGATTCGCATTACGTTTTAAAATAGATTTTTTTTTTCAGAAAATATTAAAAATTTCTGATTTTTATTCTAGATTCTGTTTTTTTTTTTATTTTTGCTAAGACTTTCAGTTAATGTGATATACTAACTCATAAACTGGCTTGATCACTAGCATGATACAGAAGTCTCATAATGATTAATCAAACATTATTATCAATATTAAATAACAGAATTTTTTTTCCGTTAGAAACTTCTATTCATAATGTGGGATGATTTCACGAAAACCTCATACGTTTATTCTGATGTAATGTAAACACGTGAAAAATGTCTCTTTGTTTCTGATTGAACTTACCTATAACAACTTAAACGGCTCCGTTTACTACAAAAAGAACAAAAGACCATGAATACTCCCCTTGTTGGACTGGTCAGTAATGCAACAGTATACATCTCCAGAATACCTTAGAGCCACGGAACTAGTTTTCATTTAGTTATGAGCTCTTTAGCAAGGCTTAGGAAACAAACATTCCTGGAGAAAAATAATTTATAATGTAGACTAAATGTTTTTCTGGTTGAATAAATAATTGAAGTCGTCCAGAGTACAATTACATTCTGTCACAAATTGGGGTTAAGGTGTCAGGTACCTTAAAAACTTCACAAACATACCAATATTTTCAATCATTAATACACTGCTGGCCACCCAAATTGCAACACCAAGAAAGACAAGAGATATCACAACAAAATTTATTTTGTAGATAACATGTTGACTAAGTATCAAATGATTAAATTTATAGACTTCTGTGAAGTGTGGTTCCTGCCAAAATCAGTAGCCAGAGTAGCCGCCATTGTTGGAGATCACCGCTGCCACACGCCTCGGCATTGATTCAAGGAGACTTTGGATGAGTTCTTGGGGTACAGTAGACCAAGCAGCTTCCACACGTTCCCAAAGTTGATCTGCTGTGGCAGCTGGGGATGGAATCTGGGTCAATCGTAGAGCAACCATGGACCACATGTTTTCTATCGGCGAAAAATCCGGAGAGCGAGGTGACCAGGGAAGCAATTCAATCTGGCGATTGACGAAGAACCGTTGGACAATGCGTGCCACGTGTGGTCGCGCATTATACTGTTGAAATATGGCTGTGGGCAAACCTTGAAGGTAAGGAAGGACAACTGGCTCCAACACCTCGGAGTTGTGGCGCTGGCTGTTTAAAGTACCGGCAATGCGTACTAGAGGTGTGCGAGAGTGATATCCAATACCGCCCCATACCATAATATCAGGTGCAGGTCCAGTATGGCGGTGCAAAACGCAGCTGTTCAGCATCCTCTCTTCACGGTGTCTCCAGACTCGAATGCGACCATCGTGGTGTTGCAGACAGAAGCGTGACTCGTCAGTAAAGACAATTTCATTCCATTCTGCCGTCCACATCCTTCTGTCATCGCACCATTGGCGGCGGAGGCGTCTGTGGTTCTGCGTCAAGGGTAGACAAAGCAATGGACGTCTTGCGGACAGACCACTCTGCTGTAAACGGCGTCGAATGGTACACGTAGACACTGGTTGATGCGTTACAGACTGCATGTGCTGTGCTATGGTTCGTGATGTGACTGAGCGATCCATCACTGCCATGCGCACAATTTGCCTGTCATCACGTGAAGTGGTGCGATGAGGTGGATGCGATCGAACACGCCGGTCCGTCGTACCCTTCTGCATCCAACGATCACATATCCGCATTACAGTTGTTTGGTTTCGTCCAACACGACTACCGATTTCCCTGAAAGATAATCCACAATCTCGGTAGGCCACTATCCTTCCTCTGTCGAATTCGGATACTTGATCAAAAGATGATCGCTGTTTTCGACGAGGCATAATTGATCGTTTTTTTGAAAAAAACCACAAGAAAAACACAATTGCCGAACTTGAAATAGTCGAAATCTCCAGGCCTTAAATAGCGCTTTGAAGTGGCGCCACAGGAGCGCGTGATGTGCGTCTGCGCTGAAATTCTAATCATTTGCATATCCCACCTCCGCTAATGCATGTTGTAAATTTCATGTTATTTGCATGTTTCCTTCAGGGTGTCGCATTTACAGTGGCCAGCAGTGTAGTTATGAAAATGATATATTATACAACTTAATTTTAAAACTAAAAAAGTGTGTAAATTCATTAATATACAAATGCAAGTCTGCACGCAATGACGTAAGATTGAAAAGAAAACAAATTGTTGAATTTTTTTTTAAAAATTAGATCCATATTTATAAAAAAAAATGTTTAGCTCAAAGTAAAATTTTCATATTGCGGAATAAATGGTTTTATAACTACTGATGATTGAAAATACTGATATGTTTGTCGAGTTTTCTTAGCTTATAAAAGGTACCAGATCTCTTAAACAAAACTCAGAGGACTTTAAATTCAGCTGTTTATAGAACTGAATGAAAATGCATTGTGAAAATGTTTGTGCTGCATTGATGACGAAACCTTCGTCTGATATGGGCTTAGTGGTCGACAGCTAATATCGTCTTATTAAATTTTTTTTAATGCCCTAGATTCTGGATAGACCTGTTCTGTGTCAGTTCATAGAACTTGAAACTTAAATTCAAAATTTAGTGATTTGTTGGATTACTCTTGCTTTACTTTTAGGAATCTGTCTACACAAGAGGCTTCATTTTGACGCAGGATTACGTTTCTCCATAACGGGTTTGCGGAAAGAAAAATTTCAGACGCTAAAACTGTCCGTCCGTTCGTCCTAGCGAGTTATAATTTTGGCAGCGTGCCAGACCCAGTCTATTCCTTCGACAAATTAAACAGGAAAGTACCAAGATGCATCAAAATTTTGCCATACATATATGTATATATATGTATATACATACGTACATATATATAGATACATATATACATACAAAAGAGGTAAGCAAGAATAAGTAATCATAGTTCCGTCAGAAGAGACTACCTGATTTTTTTTCCTTGTTGCTTCAGTAAATAATTATACGACATTCAAATTACATTCCGTTACATTCAATCGTTGTATTAACTTCTCGGAATGATTTTAATTTTTATTATCCCATTCCGTAATCCATATCGCTCTAAACAAAACAGCATGCATTCCATACAGCAAAAGAGACACATTAGCCCCGTTCTTGTACAACAGCAATGATAACTCATTAAAATTTAAATTATGCTAACACGCGGCTGCAGAGTTTGACGGAAAATGAACATGAGTAATTTCAGATTTAAATTAAATAACCCGTTCGCCCGGAAAGTACTTTTGGCAGCTGTCAAGTAAAATATCGTGATTTTAATTGAGTGTTGTGTGTCCGGAACAAGGCGCTATCACAGCAATCATTTAATGCCGGATCGAAACGGGAGCTGAAAAGTTTGATTAGTTCGAACTGGACTGTCAAAAAAACATGCAGGATATTCAAACACTGCATTACAAGATATACACTGCTAATATGTTGTGTTTATAAGGTATACACATTTCCTCCTCCTGCCATCATTGTCTTCGGCCAACTGCTATTGATGTATACACCTCCAAAGTATCCGGTAAGCTTGCGCCAAGGCACTTATTATACACGCCTTTTCAAAGCATTGACGTTAAATACGCCAACAGACTAACGGAAGTTGAGGTGTGACTGCGTTTTCTGTGCCTAGACCTCTAATGCAGTTCAATCGAACTGTACAAACATGCAACCAATTGGTGAAATGGAAGAAGCTGACTGGTTAGAATAAAGTCGAAAGAAATGGGGTGCAGGATCCATGAGTTCTAAAACTTGTAGTTTGGTGTTTTCCCCCCCGAGAGTTGATCTTGTTAAAAATCTTGCCCTGTGCCATTCTTTCTCGTAACTTTTAAGTGTTTGTCTTATTCATTGTTCGTCATCTCGCTTTCTGATTCGTTCCTGAACCCGCTGCAGAATCTGATCAGTTTCACTTCCCCATCAATAATCTCTATCGCTAGTCATTTTTCCCTTTGGTCCACGTGACCTTTCTTGGAGCTTCGCTCCGTCTAATTTTTTTTTTATCGTTCCACATGTTTTACTTTTACTTGAACTATCGAAGCGTTTTGTTTGCCCTACTTTCTATTTTCCTTCCTACTTTCGATTATTACTCATCACTGAAGTTTTATGCATATGCTATATCATCCTACAGTGGAATTCCCAGCCCATGTCCTGTAGTTCCCACTACTCTTCCTGAAGTTCCAGAAGGACCCCCGACAGGATCAACTCCCCATTTCAGAGACTGTTAGGAAGATCTATACCTGAGGTAATCTGCAAGAAGGCAGTTTAGGGATAGAAAACACTTTTTACTAGAGATGGGTAAATCAGCTCAGAGCCTTTGGCTCTGAACGGCTCTTTGAAATGAACGACTGATCCGGATCTCAGTATCTCTGATCTGACGGCTCCCACATCGTTCAACGTAACCGGAAAGACCGATGTAGATCTTCGCAGACTGTAAACATATCTTTAAGACCCGGCTCACTCAGATTCGAATCTTTTTGAAGATACAGGTGTTTCAAAATGAGCCGTCTCATTTTGAAGATCCGTGTTTTCAAAATGACCCGATTCTCTGAAAGACCGACTTCGGATCTGCTATAGATCTGTTATAGATCTCGTTAGTGACCGACCAGGATCCGGGTCTTTAGAGGCGGAGTTCGGGCAGCGGATTCATGTGCTGGCCAGCTGCTGAGTAACTGGGGAATAGGTCAACGGGGAAATAAGCAGTTTATTGTAATGAATAACGTTTTCGGTGTTGCGGTTGAAATAACGATTGATATAGAGTGGAAAATACAAATTCATCCATTTAATAATATGTAATAACGGATGTATGTATATACTATGTTCCAGCATCCCTCTGGAACGCCTGGAGCAATTTCAACCAAACTTGGTACACATATCACTTAATATGGGAATATATACTGTTCAGCCCCCCCCCCCCAAAAAAAAGCATTGGGGGGAGAGGAAGCTGTGATAAACAATGTCCAAAAAGACCGAGAGTGGTTTCGAATCAATAGTTTTAGGGGTAGCTGAGAAGAATAGTGACACTCAAGATCCCGTTTAACGGCGAGTTCAGCCCCCCATCAGCATTGGGGGGGAGGGGGAAAGGATGAAATATAAAATGTTCAAAATGACCGAGAGTAGTGTCGAATCAATAGTTTTCGGTGTCGCAGAGAGGAATAGTGACACTCACGATTCCGTTTAAGGACAAATTCAGTCCCCATCAGCATTGGGGGGCGGGGGTGGGGGGGGGGATGGATGAAAAATAAAATGTCCAAAATGACCGAGAGTAGTGTCGAACTAATAGTTTTCGGTGTCGCTGAGATGATTAGTGACACTCACGATGCCGCTGAAGGGCAAGTTCAGCCCCCAATCAGCCATGGGGGAGTGGGTAGAAGGGGGGAAAAATAAAATTTCCAAAATGATCGAGAGTATTGTCGAATCCATAGTTATCGTGGTCGCTGAGAGGAATACTGACACTCCCGATGCTATTTAAGTGCAAGTTCAGCGACCATTAGCACTGGGGAGAGGGAGGAGGGAGAAATAAAATGACTTCGATTTTTCACTAAAGGTAGAATTCATTCCTTTTCCTGTCTAATAAAAAAACGGCATAAATAAATACCCGAAACAGTCGGGTAAACAGCTAGTTACAAATAAATTCAAAATGAAACATTACTGCCGGCCAATCAAACATAATGAAATATTCTCGAAAAATATAAAAGATTAAGTTAGAGAAAATGTTAATAGTTCATATATTAAACGACTAAGGTCGTCTAAGGTAGTGAACGAGTTAACTTAAAAATGTCCTCTTAGAAAATGCTTAAAAACGACTTTTTAAAAAATCTGGATCTTTTTTTGGGGTTTACGGTGTGAAAGAACTTTTTTAAGTC
Source organism: Dolomedes plantarius (assembly GCA_907164885.2). Classification (NCBI taxonomy): domain Eukaryota; kingdom Metazoa; phylum Arthropoda; class Arachnida; order Araneae; family Dolomedidae; genus Dolomedes; species Dolomedes plantarius. The sequence continues at coordinate 14,584,727 of OU015502.1, forward strand.
GCAGAAACATATAATCAGATACACACCTAGATGTTAAACAATTTTGCGTTTGAAATAACATGATAAAAATTACCCCTCGTGATAAATATATACATCTTTTTGTATATCTTTTAATATAAAATAATTATACAACTTTTAAAAATAGGTATATATTCAGTTAATGAAGTTATATATTCATACAAGTATACATTTTCTCTTAATAATTACTAATATATGTAAATAATAAAAGTATTTAAAGAAAATAAAAACAGAACTCGTTCTTCACATAAAATCTAGGAGTCAAATTGACTTATCATATATATATATATACCCAACAAACACAAGACTGACGGCAACTTGACGGGCCGGTGCTGGAGGTGCCGGTAGAACGATAGGCTCGGGGAAAATGATCCGTACCGTTGCCGGGTGATTTACGAATCTCCGACGGGGGATCCCGTAGTGTGTACCCTTTTGAGGGCCGGTGATGGTTGGGTGGGAATCGACCCGAAACCGCTTTTCCTCTAACGTCCCGGAACTGGACCTCCGATTCGTAACCACAAGTAACAGAAATCTGGATCAGAATTATGGATTTGAAAGGGAAGGCGAAGATTAAATTAAACAGACTTTTCATAAATATTTATTTCACTTTTGTGAAACTTCTTTTGCACGAAAAATGCACATAATTTTCCTTGTATGAAAAGATTGTATTATATCAGAAGTATACGGCTGACATAATATAATCTTTCGGTTATACTATGTGATATATGTATAATACTGTATATATCATCTATATATTTAATTTGCTAAGCTGACTTTTTGGGCAGTTCGTGAGAGAAAACTACTGCATCAATTTACTTCATTTTGGTCTTAAACGAAAGATTGTAATCTGTAGATTTGTTAAATTTGGTTTTAGTGACAGCAATTTCTATTAATTTGCGATAATTTACAATTTACAATTAATTTTTACGCATGCTCAGTGGCATGTTTAAATCTGTCTTTAGAAACTCACTGTTTCCGCGCATGCTCAGTGACATGTTTTAATGATAAACACGTTTATTCCGAGAAGTCTCTCTAGATCTATCTCTGCCTTATTTATTTTTATGATAATTATATTTGTGAAATACAACATTAAACCTCATGGAAATTGTTTATTTCATGCTGTTTAATTAGCGATAATTTACAATTTTAAAAAATTGCTTTCTGCACATGCTCAGTGACATTTTTAAATCTGTCTTTAGATACTCACTAAGCACGAAGCCGCTTAATCACAATTTGTTTCTGCGCATTATTATGATTTTCAACATTTGACAATGATGTGTTGAATATAATTTGTGTATTAGTACATTCATTTACTATCTAGCCGTCATGTTTTGACAGACATCAACTATTGTTAGATTATATTAATTTATTTTTAGCTTTTATATAGAAATGAAATAAACATCCACTGACAAATGGATAATTTTTTCGATGAAGAGTTTATGCACAAGAGAGCAAAGAGTAGTACCTGCCTAAATTTGTTTTTCATTTTGATTAAGACGGCCTTTTCGGCAGACTCTCTTGGATGCCAAAGCGGGTATCTATCGGGTGCTTCATTTCAAACTCAGGTTCTCTGCGATTTACCTGGCAACCCTACCAGCAGTTGCATTGTGCCAATATCAATTTCGTTAGGCGCTACATTTCGTTTTTTTTGGTAGATCGCTGGGTTACACTTATTTGAACTTCAAATTTTTCGGTGATGGTGCTAATAATTATTTCATGATTTAAATATTTCGTGACGCTGGAATTGGAGCTATTTTTTTTATAGAAACATGACCATTTTAGCTTATTATCGGCACTTTTTTGTTGGGGGGGGGGGTTAAATATATTGATTTTGTAATGAATAACATGACCGTTTTTACTTATCAGAAGATAGATATATTCATAGCATAAAGTAAAATACTTCGAGTGGCAGTTCTCTTTTAAATGAAATTGCGTCCGAATGCATTTCAATAAATGTTTAACAGATTAAACACTAAAAACATATCATACATTTTTAAACCTCTATACAGTCATAATATTGTTATTAAAATATTGAGGTACATTGAATTTTATTCGTCATTTTTACAGTATTTATTCGCATACTTTATACCTAGTAATGTATAGAACAATAAAGAATGAATCGAGGAAATGAAATAAAAATAATTGATGACTGAAAATAAATTTCACATAGCTGACCAACGTAGATGTAAATGTAGGTACAAATACTTTATAAGTTTTAACACCCATTGATATGAACCGTATTCATATTTTCAGAATATGCTTCATAAAAACAAACTCCATCTCATCAGAGATAAAATTAGAAAGTGTGTGTTTGTATGTATGTAAATGTTGACAGTAATTTAGTAGCTTTTAATGTGCTAGTTACTACAGGGCAGTTTCTAGGGTAGCTGCCATACGTGTGCGAGAATAATCCCCCCCCTCATACCGTATGGATTAATTGAAATTTCTCTGAAATATTTTTACCTTAAATGAAACAACAAATTGCAGAAAATATTATAAGTTCAGTTTATTTTTTAATTTTATAACCTAACATAATAATTATTAATGTATTGATATAACAACTAAATGAATACGTTATATTAAATACATACAACACATATCTATTAATACATATACTTAATAAGTCAGTCAAAAAGATAATCTTTGCTTTCCTTGCCTTTTTTAATGCAAATTCTGTTATAATATCTGATCATCTATATCTTCCGAAATGTCCTTTTCGATGCTAATAATAGATAAGTCTGAAAGCCTTTCTTGTCCCATTGTAGATCTCAAATAATTTTTTATTATTTTAAGTTTTGAAAAGCTTCTTTCCCCGCTAGCCACAGTCACAGGCAATGTTAATAAAATTCGTATGGTAATCACTAAATTTGGAAAAAGATAGATGAGGTTGTTTGTAAATAAGTATTGAATCACATTTAACGCGTTCATTTCAAGGGAAATATAGAGGGCAACGTTGTCAGTTTCATCGCATAAATCTTCAGCTTTAATATATTTTTCATTTTTAAATGGATCATGTAACATACTTTCCACATATTTGCATTTTGTAGACCTATTTGATTTATCTGTTTCAAGGAAATCTGATATTGGAATAAATCCCCCAAAAATGCTCCCTAATTTCTATTTGCTTTGATTTATTATTTAATAGAACAAATCTTACTACAACAGTAAGTTGGTCTTGGTTGCTTAGATCAGGGGTGGAATCTAAAAAAATAGAATAATATTTACAAAATTTTAAGAGTGATATTATTTTATGTCTTATTTTTTGTTCCAAAAGGGAAATAGTTCATTTTGAATATGAACACCTACAGTGGCTCCAAAATGTGTTCGTACACTTACGATTTTCCATGAAATAGGGATCTATCCATTAATTAAAATTAATATTACAGAATGGGCATTTAATAAGATTTATAATCTATTCTTCTTAAAACTATATGAAATATTTTTAAAACATAGTAAAACTTTATTTTTAAGACACCAATAATTAAAAAGTAACAAAAACTTTATCTCACAAAAGTCATCGTACACTGAAATATTTTCGGATAAAATCATAACTAAAATTATCGCCTGGCGCTTTATTTTTATTTTTGAATTGTGATGGCGTTTAAAATATCGTTTGGCTTTAATTTTTGCTTGCCTATTCCGTAATATTCTATTTATTATTTAAAAATGGCTCGCAAAGAAACAACAAACAGCATTGATCGAAAATTGATTATTTTTCATCATAGTTGTGGTAAATCAGTTCGGAATATTGCTAAATTACTTAATCTATCCCATTATACTGTGCAGTATGTGATAAAACGCTTTAAAGAAGAAAATCGGATCAAAATCAAGATAAGAAAAGGTCGTCCGACAAAGTTAACAAAACGTGATCAGAGATTTATAATTAGAAAATTTGTGAAAAATCTACGTTTGAGTGCTGTAAAACTTTCTGCAGAATTTCATGAAACATTTTCTACTTCAATTTCACCTGAAACTGTTCGACGAATTCTCAGAGCAGCTGGATTATATGTGCGTTCTGCCCGTAGAATTGTTTTGTGAGCGAGAAAAACGGAAAGCTCAGGCTTTCCCTCGCACTATCAATGATTAATAAGCCCCAAACCTATTGGAATAATGTCTTATTTGCCGATGAAAGCAAGTTTAACATTTTTTTTTCCGATGGGCGTATAATTGTATGGAGAAAGAGAAATGAGGAACTTAATCTTAAGAACTTAGTAGGAACAGATAAGCATGACGGTGGAGGTGTCCTTGTGTGGGAGTGCATGTCAACATCAGGACTAGGTAATTTGGTATTTATTGATGGCATAATGAATCATGCTGTTTATATAAATATTTTAAGAGACAATTTAAAATTATCAGCCTAAAATTTGGGTATTTGAAAAAAAAATTTTTTTTTGATCAAGATAACGATCCTAAGCCCACGGCTCTCAACGTTCGCCTCTGGTGTCTCTATGATTGTCCACAAGTTTTGAAAACACCACCTCAATTGCCAGATTTAAACTCAATAGAACATTTCTGGAGAGAACTGGGGTTCGAGTACGAAAACACGACATTTTTAAAAGAAAAAGCGAACTAAAAACAATTATGATGAAAGAATCGATGAAAATTGATGCAGAAATTACAAAAGAACTAGTGCAATCTATTCCCAGACGTTTAAAGCTGTTGTTGATGCTAAAGGATATCCTACTAAATATTAATTTAAAGAAAAATTAGAATATTTACTTATAAGTAGAGATTTTTTTACAAGTCTTCGATGACTGTTGTGGGATAAAGTTTTTGTTACTTTTTGATTACTGGTTTCTTAAAAATAAAGTTTTACTATGTTTTTAAAATATTTCTTGTAGTTTTGAAAAGAATAGATTATAGATCTTATTGTTAGATACGCATTCTGAAATATTCATTTTAATTAATGGATAGACCCCTATTTCATTGAAAATCGTAAGTGTACGAACAATTTTGGGAGCCACTGTAAATAATGAGGCATATTTGGTGGATTTCTGCTTATTCTAGTGAGGTGCTCTGATATGTTAATGAAAAAATATCATCAAGTTTCCATACTTGTGAAATATTTTTATTGGTCAGCAATCACAAAATCCAGCACAAAAATTAGTGACAAAAAGCTTTGTTTTTCAGTTGTTGTTGTGGACATGTTCAAAATTAATATAGTGCAAATTATCCCGGGCCGTGGTTTATAGGCTCAGGGCATAAAATAGTATTTTCCTGCAACCTGACAAAAACCGCCCGCACCGACGCTATTTGATGGGTTAAAACGTGTTAAAACAAAAACGAAAAATGTATTTCCCAAATGGTTGCTACGTGGAGTAGCGTTTTTAAAACCAATGTGGTTTTGTTGATTTCCAGTTATACTTGTAAAATTCATTTTTCACTCTAAGTAGTTATCTAGCATAATGATAATATTTTTATATTCATTATTTTACTAATAAATTAGTTTTAATTTTTTTAACCGCGCAGCTGACTTGCCGTTCCCCCCCGCCTTCTCTCTTGACTTTCTACTCTCTTGGCATTGGTGTAGTGAGATTCCTTTGTCCTCCCTTCGTGGACACTCGTTGCAAGTGTCAAGTAGTAGAAGGGACCGTTTTCTGAGAAAGAGTGGGGGGTAATTCTAAAAATAGACCGGAATGCTCTTTGGGCAGTCGCCAATCTGTATACAGGTCGTATAAAAATTGGCGATTTTGTGTTGGCGAAACTTTGGCGCACGCTATTTATGCCAATTATATTCCGACACAGTTAATGTCTTCAGTTCTGTACATGGTTGGACATTTGCTATCTCTCCGATGCTCGACTGTGTGGGATTTTCTTTATTTCCAACATTTTTTTAATATACCCTTATTGGACAACGACCGAGAGGTATGTTTATATTTTGTACTTGTTATTTTAAGTAAACTTCGTAAATTTTCTCAAGATAAGAAAATTATAATATTTTCCATAGAGGAAATTTATTTCATTCTTCTCAAATTTAAAAGTGACGTGTAATATATATTTGAAAATCACGAATTGCCCGATTATATAATCTTAATTTATATAATTTATTTGAAAATGATTTAAAATTAAAATTGAATGTAGTTCAATGTTTTATAAATTTTGTTCAGTCCTTTTTTCAGTCTTATCGTATTCAGCAATATAAGACTGTAGGATGACAGAATATTATTATTTTTTATCACCAAAGAATAAACTTATCAAGACGTATTTGAAGATGTCTCAAAACAAAATATTTCTTGAACAGCTAAGCTTTAACAATGAACCATTCTTTGATATGCAAAACTATGAAATTTTTTCACTTGTCAACTACTAAAAAAGGACTGAACAAAATTTATAAAACATTGAACTACATTCAATTTTAAATTTAAATCATTTTCAAATAAATTTTAAAAATCAAGATTATATAATCGGGTAAATCCTGGTTATCAAATATATATTACACCTCACTTTTAACTTTGAGAAGAATGAAATAAATTTCCTCTATGGAAAATATTATAATTTTCTTATCTCGAGAACTTTTACGAACTTTACATAAAATAACATGTACAAAATATAATTTTAAGGGATTATTCTGAACAAAAATTTCAGGTTTTAGCAGAGATTAATATTTACTATTACCTGAAAATACACGAGAAAAAGAGAAAAGTTAAAAATATTAATACTAATTATACACGGAGAGCCAGAAAAAAAGAAACAAAGTGTAAGGGTAGATATCAGATGTTATATATATCAAGTATTATATATATAACATCTGATATCTACAGATATATATCCGATATATATCATCTCATGTATATCAAATATTATCATAAACACTGTTATCATAAATACTGTTATCATAAACAATCTCATTAATAAAAATATAAAGCATATGAAAGGAAGGGGGTCTAAGAAAAAGAAAACTGTCGGAATTCCAATTATGGCCCAGTACTGGAAAGTAACCCTGATCGACGGCGTGATGGTTTCGAGATGGGTATTTGACGGCTTGTCGACACGAATTATTCCTCCCGTAACCGGCCCGTCACCCTCCGGCAATGGTGCGGCTTTATGTCCGCATCGACGATTACCTTGCGGTTGTATCACGGTTCGCAGTCGGATGCACGATAGCTTCATTGTTACCGGAAGCGGCCCAGCACTCGACGGGGAAGTCGCGGGCGAGAAGACAAGCCCGTGACGGATCCGATACTGACCTAATGCGAAGACACGGCATTGGAGAAATCGGCTGGCTGGAATCATCCTGCCCCGGTCCGATGCCTCTGTGTTTGTTGGGTATATATATATATATATATATATATATATATATATATATATATATATATATATATATATATATATATATTCATATATATTCATATATACAGTAACCACCGCTTATAGTGATCAGTGGTTATAAGAATCAACCGTTTATAAGAATCAATATCGCGAAAACAAAAACAAATGTATTATTTCCATGTTAAAATTTTCGGTTTAAAGAATCAATCCACTGGTTTTAAGAATCAGTTTACACTCTTCGCTTTCCTTTTATTTTTCAAAAAAAGCCACTTAAACTCTCAAAAGGCGCGAAGTTCTTTCTTTTTTTTTTAAAGAAGATTGATAAGATGGGATGGAATATAGTCGTAAAATTCATCCCTTTCTTTCTTAGACATAACATAATAGTTTCCCCTTTAACGCTTTACCACAACACTGTCCTATTAACTTGACCCGGGGGCATCACCCATCCCAGTCCGATTTCATTTTTCTCCACTGACAAACTAAAATGGGGAGTCTTTTTTCCCACCTCCCACATCCTGGTTGTGGCTTCCTGGACCCTGAAACACATAAATCTTCGGCGAAGTGTCCACTATCATTCAGGCAAACGTGACATTAGTACATTCAGCACGTTATCAAACCGAGAAACGTAAGCTAGAAGGTGAATCTTCGTCTGAGACTATTAGTATTGAAAGAGGTATAAACAGCCTCCTGAAAACTTCATTACGCTCCCATCATCATCAAAACTTTTTCTTGCTCTCTTCATGTAGTTGAAATGTTAAAACTGTTAAGCAGGTATGTTGTAACTTGTAACAAATATAGTATTTTTTTCTTCTCTTACTATAATCATGTGTATCTACTTAAAGGTCTAAAAATTAAGCTGTATTTTAAAAATTATAAAAAACTAGGGGCTTCGCCCCTAGGCTCGCTACACTCGCTCCTCTATTAGGGCTAATAGCGAGATACATAGGGGTGATTCTCGGGCAATGCAACAGCTTCCACGCATTTACTGTTGTCACCCTTATGCGAAGGAGAATCACTGTTGAATCATCACTGTTGAATTACTAGCTTTAAAATTCAATTAAAAATCGAAATTTTAAGATAGAGACTTGAAATGAGGTTCATATGAATAAGAAAGCTTTCATCTTCCAGATGATGTAAATATTTTCTTTGTAGGATAAAAACTCGAGGAGCATCGATATTACATCCACATAGGGGAAGATATTTCTTGAAAAACTGTGTTTCATTTTTGATGAAAATATTAGTCTGTTTTAAAATATTTTTAAACAAACGAAGTCTAGTTTGAAAGAGAATTATCTGTAGTCTTAGAATGTAAAAAGATCAAAATTCTATTATCATTTTTTGGCGAGTTATCGTAATCTGAAGATGAAAAGGGCAATATTTTCCCACAAAACATTAAAAAAAAAACTTAAAGTCCGACGAAGATGAGACATGTCTTACTTTGTTTCCCACATTTTTCTGCATCTATTGGTATCGGTCTCGACCCCAAACGCCCAGTGGTTTCGGAGAAGATAGCGTGACAAGCTTTTGACAGCGGCAGCGGCAGTTACTTTTTTTTAGAATAGAGAGAAAATTTAATAAAAGATAATTCATGTAAATTAAAGAGTATTTTATGGTAAACTATCTAATATATGTACATATAGGTGTGTGTGTGCCTGTCAAAAAACCTAAATTTCGGCTATAAGAATCAACCGTTTATAAGAATCAAAAACAGTAATAATAAACCTGATTCTTATAAGCGGAAATCACTGTATATATATATATATATATATATATATTTACATATATAGGGGAGATCCGTGTAATATGGACCCCCTAAGCAAGAATGTTCATAAAACTTAAATTATTAAAGAAAAAAGATTTAATTTCTTGGCTGCTCATTACAATTGTATAGCTGCATGGTTCAAACTTGTTAAAGTACTGTGGAGACTATTAATAATTGCAGGAAATATTTTTTTTAATTTTCGCGTCAGTGGTCCATATGACACATACGTTCGTGTAATATGGACCAAATATATGTGTAATATAGATCACTGATACGAGAATAAAAAGTATGATATAGTATGGAAGACGGACGCTCAAAGCTGTGCTTTTAGTAAATTCATTTAAAGTACAGCTATCATTACAATAATAGTGTATCGGGTTGGTTACATTGGAGCAAGCTGCATGCAAACATGAGCAGAATTTCTCGCATCTGATCTAGTCTTCCTATGTACTCTCCCCGCAGAATACGCAGAAAGTAAACGGTTCAGTAACTTGATTCGCAGCTGGAGGTTCCGGAGGATGTCCCTACTAAGACCTTTGGAGCTGCGTGCGTTTTCGCTCTGTCGTTATCTTCTATGCAAGCATCTCTTTTTGAGATTTCTTCCTTACTCTTTCCTCTTTCCTACGCTGTTCGATGTTCAGATTTGGTAGTTTTTTTTCTGCAACACCCTTCTTGAAATGGGATGAAGTCAGAACAGTGGCCTCTGAAGTGTTTCCCTTTCTCTTTCTTAGGCTTCTTTGTACGCAATGAAGGGGACTGATGTCTTGCACTGAGAACATTTTATGACTAACGGAAACCGGAATGTTCTCCTGGACTACATTTTCTGAAGTTAGCTCTTAGGAAACAGACGTGTTCTGCTATAGTGTAGCGTCAAGTGTTGGGTCGATCGGAGCTACATTTTCTGGCAAGTGGTCGTTGGTCTCGTCTTCTCATGTGACTCGTGGTTGGGCTTTATCAGCAACTTCGGATGGAACGAAGTCGAAAAAGTGAATTACATGGCGATTGACAGGCCAAATCCCACCTCCACGGAAACCATCGGCAGCGGTTTCAAGGAATGCCGACCGTGCATAAGCCTTAACGAACAGTTCACACTCTTGGAATGGGTAACGGCCCGTCCAGCATGTTTCCTCATCCACTTGTCCATCTGTTGTGAATATAAGACGCATAATGGACGAAAGAAACAGAGGTCCAAAGGCTGTATTCGAGGTGTAGTATGCAAAGGAAGTGATAGTATGATCACACCTGGTTCTATGGCCATTTCTATAGCCTCGAGATTTGGAGTGTGGGACACATGTCCATCGAGAATTAACAAAGCCTTCCTGTTCTTGTCAGGTTTAGCGAAACTAATGAAATGTTTCATCCATCCCTGAAGAGCTCGATCGTCATCCAACCTTTTTCCCTGGCAATTGAAAAGAGTTCCTGGAGGAGCTCCTGCTTCCAGTTCCGGTTTCCATCACTTACGAGAAACACCGCCATCGGCGGGATGAAGTGACCAGCAGCACTCATTGTGCAGACAAATGTGACGTTCTTTCCCTACTCTTCAGATGTTATCTATCCAACGTGTCTACAACGTGTAATATGGACCAGTGGTCCATATTACATAACAACACATAGTTCATATTATACACATAGACAGAGCAACGTTGTGTCCAATCACATATCGCCATTCAAAATGGCACCCATAAAACACATGTGTGGATTGTTAAGAAAATAAGTACATTTGCTACTGTTAACGTGGAAATTATATTAAAATTAAATAACAGCAGAAAGTAATACATTCATTTTAACATACCTGTTACATCAATGAACATATAAACCAAAAATGCAATCTCATAATCGTTAAAATGAAGGCCCACGTGTACAAGTCGCCTCCTGCTTTGGATAACAATAATATTTACTAAAGGCAATGGGATGGTTCTGCTATCTTGTGGTGAACAGATAAATTTCCACATGGTCCATATTACACGGATCTTCCCTATATATGCATGCATATATATATATATATATATATATATATATATATATATATATATATATATATATATATATATATATATATATGTGCACATATATACAGTGGCTGTTCGCACATTTTTTAGACGATTTTGGTAAGTGGTAATAAAAAGTCGTTTGCTGCAAAAGAAATAATTACAATTGTACTATGTTTTTAAAAGTCAAAATTATCGTCTGCGGCTTGAAAGTTTTGTTTTTATTCAAAATGACGTTTTTAAAAAAGCAGTGGTTCGAAGGCTACATTTATGCTCTTTCCGAAGAGAAATATGCATACTCCGTTATCCAAAAACGATGTGAGAGTCATGGTTTTGTGATATCCAAAGCGTAGATAGGTAATATCGTCAACAAGAAAGGAAAAAACGTCAAATTGGAGCCTCAATTGGGACAAAAATTCCAAACAAGTATCGAAGGAAAAAACGGACATCTTCGACTATTGCAAAGGTACGTTGTTTAATGTTAAAAGAAAATCCCCCTAGTCAAAGGACAGTTGCAAAATCATTAAAATGATCGGTGTCCACTGTAAACAAAATGATAAACGTTGATTTAAATCTTAAGAAAGCGAAAAACCGCAATGTGCATCGTCTTCTTCCAAATCATATCGCTGAACGTAGGACACGCTGCAGAATTCTATATGAGAAACACTTATCCAAAGAAAAATGAAAAACAATTGTCACAATAGATGAATCATGGGTGTATTTAAATGATTGTAACAAAAAAAGAGCCATTTATTATCATAAAAGGGGAGAAAAAAATTTAAGTACATGGTTCAAAGAATCGAAAGAAAGTTTTTCTAAGGGATTCATGATTTTTGCTGGTTTTTCTTATAATGGCAAGTTAAAAAAAAAGAGAGTGGAAAAAAATGTCAAGATTGACTCCAAATACTATCAGGAACATATTTTATAGCCAATTTTTCTGAATGAAATACCATCGCTTTACCCACAGTGCCATCAATCTGTGAGACTCCATCAGGACAAAGCTAGCAGTCATACATCAAAATGCACTGTAAATTTCCTAAAAGAAATGGAACAAAAAACTGGTATCAAGGCCCTTCACTGATATCCCTTCTAAATCTCCCGATGTATAACCTATGGATTTTTGTGCTTTCGGACTTTTAAATTTGCATTATCCAAACGTCGTCCCAAAACCCTTACAGGAAAGCTGTTCAAGAGGAATGGGATAGAATACCTCTTCTGACGCTTCAAAAGGCATTATTATCCTGGAAATTGCGGTGTCGAAAGATAGTTCAGAATAAGGGATGTCAGATAGAACATTTAAAACACAAGAATTTTATGTAATTTAGTTTTGTGAATACAATATACATCGTCTAAAAAATGTGTGAACAGTCTCTGTATATATATGTATATACAGACATTATTCTTTCTAGTGTACGATGAACCGATCGTTCAGAGCCGTTCAGTAAAGTGAACGGATCCCAAAGATCCGGATCTCTCTACTGATCTGTTTTGTCCATCACTACTTTTTACTTTTTAGTTTATATATTATTTTCCCCTTAACAAGCTAAGTATATATTTTCAGTTTCACATTTTTAATTTAATTTTAAATACGCTATTTGAACAATAATTTGAAATGTAAAAATTCTCTAAATTTTTACTAGTGGTGGATAAAATGATATAATCACCCCAAAACAGAAATAACAATAATTGTCTATCACGAGTGTCGGTACAAAATTTAGTCGGACTTGAAAATTTAAAAGAAAAAAGGTCATCGAGTACAACCTCGAGGGAGAGTTAGGCTGGAGGTGTATCATTTATTGCTTTAGTTTCTTCTGTTAAAAGTCGTCCTATTCCATGCGGTTTTTTTTTTTGTTAGCCACTTACGGATTCAAAGCTTCGACATGTCATTTGAATAATTTTATAGCACGTTTAAAACCACTGACTTCAAAAACTACAATTCACTTCGGCTGAAGTTTGGGACATGTAAATATTCAGAAATGGAAATTTATTGAATAATGCTTTCCTGGCTTTTTGATATTTATCTCTTAAAATTAATCTCTAGAAAAAAAGGATAATAATTAAATTTCTAGACCACCCTTATACCTTCTCTGACAATGCTTTCAAATAATTTAAATTTATCATGGCACTACTTAGCCCTAAATAAAATCGTCATGCAGTTATGGTCCTCGTTGCAGATTTTCTACTCCAAAGAAAATTTAAAATTTAATCTTAAATAAGAGAATTATTTATGTAAAAAAATTTATGTATTTTTAAAACCACTTGTTCATTTCGAGAGTCACAGAACGGTTAAAACGGAATAAAAGCACATATTCCTCCTCCTTTTAAAAACAAAAGACCCGGATTTCAAGAAAGAAAACCCCATGCCTCTGATACAAAAGTTACAGCAACATCAAAGAGGGAGTGACGAAATATCGATACAATACTTTCGGTCCTCATTGCAATCGATAATCGATTCCCCAATGTAAAACATGATATATACCTGAGAGGAAAATATTAAAGAAACCTTTTTCTTTTTTTACGGTGCATTAATCCACATTTTGTTGTTTGAATCAGAAAATTCTCCATTTTTTACCCTTTGTTATCAACTGGAACAATTTTAAGTACCATTTTTTTAAAGAAAAAAGTTATTTATAATTCGAGTTTGGGTATTAACTTCAAACACGTATTTTGAGTATTAATAATAAACATTTTACCTATATGCATACAGTCATACTTTGGTACGTACTCGTCGAATTCGGTTCTCGTGGCATTTCGACGAAAAAAAGTTACTTCTGTATACGTCGTTTGCTCGGTATTCATCGCATATACCAGTGGTTCCCAACCTTTTTCAGTTGGAGGCCCACCTTTCCTTATCGCAATACCTCCACGGTCCATTGGTCCATGGAGTAAAAAACCTTATTTATATCGTATCCCTTACTTATGTATACATAATTTACCATCAAAGATTGCAAATATATATATATATATATATATATGTGTGTGTTTTTTTGAAGATACAGATTGATTATTGATAAACAATTTGTGTTCTGATTTGAAAATGGTTGACAAAATATAAGCACTTTGTAGCAAAACAGTTATTCATTTAACAATAGATATATGTTTGCAATATATGCAACAAATGGTTTCATACTCACTAACAAGTGTTCCTAGGTGAAGATAAAAACTACAATTATAAAAGTACACAAAGACCATTTTAATTTTTCAGGCAAAAAAAATCATACAGCTTTGATATAATTACAGTTAAGAAAATTGTTATCACAATCTATCAATATGTAAAATTGCTGTTTTAAGTAAGTTTCCATTTTTCTTATCTTTTCTGATGGTTTATTCGATGGTTTCTGATAGTTTTAGGATCGAGTCGCGACCCACCTGAAACCCTTCCGCGACAAACTAGTGGGGTCGCGGAATATACTAAAACCTATATACAAAATCATATACTAAATATATACTATATTAGTATATCATATATACTAATTTATATACTAAAACCATGAAGCTACAGAAGGAGGAGTAGCTCCGTGTTAAAAAGGTGTCTCACATTTGGTCGCCGCCAATAGGTGGCGCGCGCACCGATGGTTTCGCCGCTTGGACACGGAAACCATACGCTTAACCCTATCACTGTATCGTTTCGAAATATACCCTGTTGTAACCTGGGGTCCACGCGGACCCCATATTGTAATTTACATATTTTATACGATTAACATCACATGAAAGTTAATTTTGCATTCCTTTAATTATCTCTTAAGTAATTAACGATTATTCAGATATTTTCTTAAAAATTTTATTTATAAAACTAAGAACATAATAATTTTGCAGTCATATTAACAGATTCATTCTGCATTTCTAAATGTACTCTGAAATTACCTCACAAATGGTCTTCTGATGTTCCGGGCAATACGGTATATGGCAATTAGTACATCGGGTCTTTACTTTTCTATCCAAAGAAGGTGGACATAGCTGGCATCGTACCTCTTTACTTTGCTCTTGAATTCCGGGTCCTGAAGAAATTTCAACCCCAAAGATTTCAATGAATGACGAACTCCAGGCTGCAGCGACTGAACGTTCTGAAGTCTTCTCTGAATGAGGTTATTGAGCAGCTCTCTCCCAAGGTCTTTCAGGAACAATAGACATCGATGGCGCTTCCCAGATTCCCAGTCTGGATATTTCAAAATCCAAATTATGTAATCAGCAACAGCTGCGCAGTCGAGCATGTTGAACCAGAAGACCATAGGCCAACGGCATATTTTTCGCTTGCATTAGTACAATCTGCATAAATTGTCAATGTTGTCAACTCCAGATTTTGTTGCATTGTAATGAGTAATAATATCTGGCTTATTGTCTTTCTCCTAAATGACGTTTTTGTCATGATGCATGGAAGATAGCAAAATGACTGCCTTCCCTTTCTTTGGAGTGTAGCAAACTTAAGTCAGTTATTTATCAAAACAAAAGCTAGAAGACTTCTCTTCATGCTGACGATTTGGTAGAAACTCTTTTGGGACTTATTTTCGAATTGTTCCAACCACTCTGGTTTTCACAGCTAGTAGGTCCTCTGGTAACTGAGCGCTGGTTAAGTAATTGTCCATGGTAACGTTGCGTCCTTTGTTCTTCCAAGGGTCATCTAATCGCCTGACGAGATCAAAAACATTGTTTGCTCCAACTGCAGTACCAGGTTATCGTCCAACATACACTTCTCCTTTCAAAGGAAACGAAGTGGTGGAATATTTGGAATCTATACTTTCCGGGCTTGCTCGGTATGTACTGTCGAAATCTGCATCGACCACGAGTTGCCATTAATTGCTCATAGACTGTCAGATCTTTTCCGGGCTTGTAATATTTCGCCAGATTTTCGAGAAGCATTTGCCAGACATCCCGACAGGCAGCTAGTTTTATCTACCTCTAGTATTTGTTTTCTTGTTGCATCATTGTGAAACCGACAGAAACGAAGCAAATTTTGGAAACGCCGCATAGACATTGTAGCATGAAATATCGGCCTTCCACTGTCCAAAGACCACATTTCTTCTAAACTTTCGTTTGCAGATTTCTATACACCACCGAGTAAGAGTAATCCAATAAAAGCTTAGAGTTCTATTTCATCTGTTTCAGTCCACTTATCCTCATTTGCCGGATTGGCTTGATACCAAGTTGCAATCACTTTTTTAGCCCTTCTATTAGTCTCTCGGACAATACCATTGATCATTTCAGATGTATAAACATTTTTAGTGAATCTAATTTGTCAGATACATTCTTGGCATCTCCTGCTAATCCACTATTCTCTCGTAAAATATTAGCTGCCAAAGTTTGTACCGAACTACGTTTTCCTGTGGTCCACTTACGTCCTGACGGCGATTCAAAAGTATGTGCTTGATTCAACAGATGGGTGAATACTCGTCAGTATACTCGTCACTTTCCGATTCCCTATCGGTTTCAATATTCGAATCTTGAATATTCGCGTCACTCTCTTCAGACTCAGACACCGAAGCTATCTATATCTACATCGTTTTCACTATCAATTTCTTGTGTATCATGCGTAAAGCATCGTCTATCGAAACTCTTTGTCGTAACATGCTGTACTTCAAATATCAGCTCTCAACTGAAAGGCGTGCAACGAGAAAAATGCAAACACACCTGTCGCATCATTTAGCGCCATCTCTCGAATTCTGGGAATAACATTGTTGTGAAACAAAAACTTTCGGTCCTTGTTATTAATACTCGTTATCAAAAGTACGTCATTGTTCCTAGATATTTTTCATTCTTTTTTAACGTGTCCAATAGTTCTCAGACACCCGACATAACGCCGGGGTCCGTACGGACCCCAGGTTTCAGAAATGTGACATATATGTTTCAAATTTAAAAAAACCCAAAAAACCCTAATATTTATGCAATTCAATTTTTAGCCTGTGTTACACACATGTTAAGATGAGATGTCACTGGCTTAGATCCCTCAAAGTACGATATATATATTTTTGGCAACTAGTTAAATGTGCCTGGGGTCCGCGTGGACCCCAGGTTACAGTGATAGGGTTAAATATGGATTTTTCGTATTTTTCAAGAGATAACAAGTTTTTTTTGTATAGTGCGGATTTAACATGAATTTGTTTATTCAACTTAACAATTGTTTATTTTCATGCAAAATGTTTAATTGAACTGCCTTTTTTGCGAATCTTCTTTAAACTTCTTAAAGGAAATGACTAAATAATGATACATAATTTTCTAGAGCTAGTTAGTTGCATTTACATATAAGAGCACACACTAGCTGCAGCTATACAGTATGCAATGTCCAAACATCTGTCACATGAAGAGTCACACTTCATTATGTCACCGTTATATTATTATTAGTTATAGTATTAGTGGTAGTACAAGTAATTAGAGAGTGATGCTCATATGTATAGTTCCAAATCAATTTATTAAACCAATCATAAACATATACAAACAACATTATTCATTAAAGATTTCCGAATTTCTATTTCATTAACACCATATATCTACATATACATTTCAATTTATCTTCCTTACTATATCTTATCAATACATTAATTCTGATTATTTATCTAACCTTCATTCTCATCAATATCCAACTACTAACATTTTTATCTACTCCCTAACATTGTTATATTATCCTACATTCTTAATTGCTATACATAAACACATTACAAAACTATTGCAAGATACTACTTCAATTAATATGGATATACACAAGCACTATTTTATGATAGATATTCTATGCATAAATGTAAAGATTTCACCTAATCTGCCCTATCTAATTAACTGCGCTCTCTAGTAGGCATTGGGCATTGCTAGGATAAGTCAAAATACTCTCCTACCTTGTCTGACGACATCTCGACATCACAATCCTTGCTGGGAAAAACCTAGGGCTCTCTTTCGGGCAGCGGGTTGGCGGTTCCGGCGGAACTGCGGTCACTATCTGTTGCGGCGTTCTGCGGCGTCTCCGAGAATACACTCGCGTTGGGAGAGCGTTCGTCAATCCGAAAGTCCGTACCTCATCACTAGCATGGCTGGGGGGTCATCGGGCTCTGGTCCAGGGTAACAGCTGCGATCATCGGCATGCGGTGGACTCAGGGTGCTTTACTCCGCATCTAGGCATCTGCTACGGGGGCGCGTTGGTCCAGGGGAAATGGCAGCTCCTCTCTCGCTAAATGACAGGTTAGTCGGTCGGCCTCTCCGGTAGTGGGGTCTGCATCTATCTCATATCGGTTTGCTTTTTCGGGTACCGAGGACTTGGCTTGTCTCTCCGGTATTCAGTTAGCAGCCCGTCATCTTCTCTCTTCCTTCGCTGTCTACCGGGGCTTATGTGTTCTTAGTGAAAGATCTCAACTCGTTCTGCTCTCTCTAAAAACTTTTCCTCTCGAGCTCAACTTCCATCATTAAATATTCAGGCCCTCATTGGTGGCCACCTTCTGTCCTATGGGTCGATCCGGGACCCCTTCATTGGCCGATCACCCATTTTTATATTCCTATCTTCTCCAATCCATATTGACGGGGGCGTTCGCCCTTGCACCTGTCTGGGGTTTCTTACATTTTTGACTTCCCACGCTCTCGCCTGGGCCTCCTGTGGTGTTTCTAACGCCGGTCAACCTCGTAAATCGCCCTACCCCTTTTCTTCTCCTAACTGTGACTCCGTTTTCACATTTTCCTCAGCTCATTATCACCAGCTGGGCCCTTCGTTAAACGCAGCTGTTGACCGTTTTCTCATTTCAATTGCCCCCTCTCAACTTGTTATCTATCCTTGCCATTCGCATACGCAGTACATTATCCCGCTGTTCAAGGCATCTCTTTTGTCTGATTTTTTGAATTCCGTTTTCTATCGCCCCTTTTCTGAACACATGTCGTGTCTCCACGACATTCACCCCTTCCTTTCAAAATTAAAAAAATTTTACGTAGACCAAACCATGACATCTGCCTCACTTCACCTCAAACTTACGCCTGACCGAACTCCAAATCAATCTACCTTTCGCCACCTCCCTACGTTCGTCTCTCCCTGCTGTCTACTGAAACAACCTCAAAATCTCTGTTCCACACTATCTAGTCTCTATTTTGACCTCACAATTATCTGTATCGTTCCTGCTCAATGCCCAATGCCGTAGCTTGTGCTCTATAATATATTTCACACTTTTCGCATACTCAGATACCAAAACAAATTAAATTAATTCTTCTCAAATCAGTTAATTTTCAGATACCAAAACAAATAAAATATATATTATACACTTCATAAAATAATCAATACTCAAACCTTACATATATCTTCACTTACTAAAGTACTGAAAACCGCGCGAAATATCCATATATTTCGCAATTTCATTCTCAGCTACCAAAACAAATAAAAATTATATTATACACTCCATTAAAATAATCAACAATCATACATTACATACTATATATATATATTCATACTTGAGTAAGGTATTTTTTTTAAAAAAAATTTCTTTATTAAATTGTCCTTGTATTCAATATCAATTTGCTGATTGTCCTTTCAGTTTTTTATGACTGTCCTCTGTTATTCGAGTTCAATAACCACTGTCGTGGAGAGCCTTTTGTTTTCTAGCAATGCCCAATATTTTAAACAAATCATTTTTTTTTTTTTTTTTGTATTTCATTCCTTCACTTCAGTAATTATTCATATAAAAAGCTTCATATTCCCCTTAATAATACAGTAGAATTACAGTTTCCTAACAATTCGTATCCCTTTCTGACGTAACTTCCTTACCTTTTGACATAACTCTATTTCATTTAAAACCTCCCTTCAATTCCAAATGTTTGTTTATTTACGATTGAAAGACCTTCTCTTCCTGACCCGCCAAACGTGACAGCACTTGATTGATTACACTTCGACCCCTCATTTTCACCATCGCCAACTCGTTTTCTCGGCCATGCGTTATTCCCATGGGGCAAACCAGTTCTGTTTGGCGCTGGCTATTCACCTGTTACTTTTGCCTGCTATTTTAAGTAGTTGTCGGGACCAGTTTCTCAATGGTCTGCCTTTATCTTTAACCGGCACCTCTGCAATATTCCTTACCTTGCGTTGGCAACCCCAACTATTTCGACCGCGTGCTTTTGAAAATCTCTTACTCCGCCATTGTTGACCTCCGTTATTCCGTGAGCTACTAAGTATCGTTTGTATCTCATTTGTTTTTTTCGTTAATACTCTACGCGTTTGTTATCTGCTCAATCTTATGACCGGTTTTAATTGATTTTAATTATAGCAACTAACTTTTCACTCGCAATTTCCTCTATGTATTTAATTTTATTCACTTTGCCTTTGACATCGTATTTGTATCAAACATTCCACGCGTTCGATACCCATTATTATTTTTTTGTGTGTGTGTGTGTCGCGCTTCTTTAATTGAATGTCTGCCATTAATTTCTGCATGTCAAACATTTACCAATTTTATGTACTCGTATTAGCAATATCCTCCGTGAGTTACAGTACTTTTATTTATTTATTTTTTTTTATTTATTTATTTATTTTCTTCGTAAATTTTCGCTATTATCAATTGTTGTCTATTTTACTCATACCTTATTCCTTTTTTTTTTATTTATTCTATTTTTAATTTAATTATTTATTTATTTTATTTACATCTGACCGCTGTTTTAACCGGATTATCCTGTTTGTTTCTTGCCTACCACTTCGATCATCCGTATTCAGGTAAGTGTTAAACTGTGCAATCTTTTATTTTATGCCACGGAATTACTTTTCAACGTTTTGCCATAATTTATTTATTTTTTGCCATTCATGCATTTCGTAATTCTCGCTGGTAGCGAAATTATTGTGTATTACTTCTCAGTATTATAACTCCTTCCTTTAATCATCATTTCCCATCGTCACTATCTGCCTTGGTTAACTTGCGCACTTTATCTTACATATCTAACTATGTATTTAATAAGTTTATTTATCTCCTTATGTATTATTTATTTGTGTCTGTGTTACTTAGTGTATTTCTATTTAGTTCTTTGTGTCCATCATTTCATGCCTCTTATTGATTTTCATCTTACCATGCCGTGCCTATTTTAAATACTTAATTAATTTACTAATCAATTAATTTATCATTATTATCCTTCTTATTTTTTTTCATTTTTTTTTGTTTAAACTGGTATTTACTTAGCCTCTGAACATTATCATGATTTATCAATCTCATTCGTGATTCCATGGCCATTATTCCTAGTGAAATTATTCGCTGTCCGCTAATTTACTGTCGCGCGTTTTAATTGAATGCTGGCCGTTAATGTGTAATTGTTACCAATATACTTTCCTCGTACTGGCAACCTTCTTCTTGCGTTACCGTAGTCTTATTTATTTACTTATTTATTTATTTTTTTTCAGACAGGCCTATGGCAATTATCTAATTACCTTTCAATTATTATTATTATTATTTTTTTTTTTTTTTACTCATACTTATTTTTGCCTCTCGCACTTAAGCAATTGGCTGCCCTCTCAAGTATTTACATGTTGTTTTTAATTTATTTATTTATTGATTGATTTATTCTTATTATTATTTTTTTTCAACTTCGCATGAAATCTCCTACTATCTTGTTGCCCCACGCCTTGTGTATGGATACTATCGCTTTGATCTGGACAAATATGACATTCTTTGTTTCCTTTGCGCTCATCCCGTCAATCTCATCTCAACTCTTCAGGTATGTATCTTTTAAATTTCATATCATATTAGTGCTACCATTATCCATCTTGATTTTGCCCATAATGTATTCTAGAGTACGACTTCTATGTTCCAATTTGACTCCGCCCCTTTTCTGCCTGTGTGACATTTTTAAGAAACCATTAATCCTTAACCTCCTCCTCTTTGGGGCGTGTCCTATGACACGGGTCACTGTTTATTTACATTTATTTATTTATTTATTTATTTTATTTTTTTTTTAGTTATCATTAATAACTTATCTATCGTGTTATTATTCTTGTGAGATAATTCTAATTTTATTAGCGTGTACTTTTAATTACTTTGTGTTGGCCGCTGTTATCTTTTCACTCAGACCTTTAGTTTACTACACATTCTAATAATTTGACGCCCTTCTAGGTATTTATTATGACCTTACTTATTGTTTTGTTTACCTCTGTTATTTTGCGATCTCTTTCTTATTTGGCTTTATTATTATTATTATTTATTTGTTTATTTATTTATTTATTTTGTCTATGCCTATCATTTTCTAATATTGTGATCTGACTACTTTATTTAAATTAATTTTTATTATTGTGCGCGGTGACTTTATAAATCTCAATAATGTGTTCCTATCTCTGTAAATTCGCAAAATTTCGAATTCCCCGTTCAATTGCCTATTTAATGCCTTAATTGAATTTAATCGTCGCAAACTTACAATTTCTCCTACGATAAATTGAATATTTCTTTCGCGCCGTTGATAGCGTATATTACTCTTGCGTGAATTTCGTGTATTTGATTCTTTACTATGCGACTGTCCTGATCCGGCTGCTTGCTCACGAATGTTTGTCACCCTTTTCTGATCATTCTTACTCTCTTTAGTTTTCTTACCCGCTATGAGTAGTGTGTTGACATACATTGCGTTAATATTATTCAATTGTTGCTCGTTCTTTACTGAATTTTGTCGTATCGTACTGTGTGATTTCTCTAATTGCTCCGTATTCGACTGTTTCGATTTTTTGCAATTCGTCTCACATTTTTCTTTTACTCTTCGTTTATTATGTTTCCTGTCACCCTCGTAATTCTGTTTGAATTTTCGGAAAATTACACAATCATTAATTAAATGACCCTTATTCTCACAAGCGACACAGAAAGGCAACTGTTTATTTTCTTTTAAATGTAATTTTATTCGTTTAAATTCATCGCAGTTTTGAATTAAATGTCCGTTAATTTCGCACAAAATGCAAACTTCTGTATTATTGTCCTCCTGCTACTAACATTTTTATCTACTCCCTAACATTGTTATATTATCCTACATTCTTAATTGCTATACATAAACACATTACAAAACTATTGCAAGATACTACTTCAATTAATATGGATATACACAAGCACTATTTTATGATAGATATTCTATGCATAAATGTAAAGATTTCACCTAATCTGCCCTATCTAATTAACTGCGCTCTCTAGTAGGCATTGGGCATTGCTAGGATAAGTCAAAATACTCTCCTACCTTGTCTGACGACATCTCGACATCACAATCCTTGCTGGGAAAAACCTAGGGCTCTCTTTCGGGCAGCGGGTTGGCGGTTCCGGCGGAACTGCGGTCACTATCTGTTGCGGCGTTCTGCGGCGTCTCCGAGAATACACTCGCGTTGGGAGAGCGTTCGTCAATCCGAAAGTCCGTACCTCATCACTAGCATGGCTGGGGGGTCATCGGGCTCTGGTCCAGGGTAACAGCTGCGATCATCGGCATGCGGTGGACTCAGGGTGCTTTACTCCGCATCTAGGCATCTGCTACGGGGGCGCGTTGGTCCAGGGGAAATGGCAGCTCCTCTCTCGCTAAATGACAGGTTAGTCGGTCGGCCTCTCCGGTAGTGGGGTCTGCATCTATCTCATATCGGTTTGCTTTTTCGGGTACCGAGGACTTGGCTTGTCTCTCCGGTATTCAGTTAGCAGCCCGTCATCTTCTCTCTTCCTTCGCTGTCTACCGGGGCTTATGTGTTCTTAGTGAAAGATCTCAACTCGTTCTGCTCTCTCTAAAAACTTTTCCTCTCGAGCTCAACTTCCATCATTAAATATTCAGGCCCTCATTGGTGGCCACCTTCTGTCCTATGGGTCGATCCGGGACCCCTTCATTGGCCGATCACCCATTTTTATATTCCTATCTTCTCCAATCCATATTGACGGGGGCGTTCGCCCTTGCACCTGTCTGGGGTTTCTTACATTTTTGACTTCCCACGCTCTCGCCTGGGCCTCCTGTGGTGTTTCTAACGCCGGTCAACCTCGTAAATCGCCCTACCCCTTTTCTTCTCCTAACTGTGACTCCGTTTTCACATTTTCCTCAGCTCATTATCACCAGCTGGGCCCTTCGTTAAACGCAGCTGTTGACCGTTTTCTCATTTCAATTGCCCCCTCTCAACTTGTTATCTATCCTTGCCATTCGCATACGCAGTACATTATCCCGCTGTTCAAGGCATCTCTTTTGTCTGATTTTTTGAATTCCGTTTTCTATCGCCCCTTTTCTGAACACATGTCGTGTCTCCACGACACATTATATAAACTTTTTTAGAATAATTGTGTATTAGTTTCAGAATAAATGAATTTTGCAATAATTGAATAATTAAGGAAATGAAATTACGGAAAAGAACTGGGAAGGAAATCTCTTACGGAAAAAAATGTTGGAAATACTACTAATTAACCAAAACACACACACACATACACAGTAATATAAGAATAAACAGCCTGTAAAAAGAAAAGACACATTTTCTATCAATAATCATAGCAATAGCTGTTCATAAAGAGTGATAGCTAAGATTTTTCGAAAACAATATGAAGATTTTTTTCAGAGAATTGACACAGCAAGAGCCTACATCTATATTAATAAAGCAAGGTCCGGGTCTGTCTGTCAGTAACACTATCCGGGTGTACCGCCTCAATGTGTGCGTGTGTGCGCCTATGAAACTTACAGCCATGAAATTTGGCACACGGGTAGTGCAGACTATGGGAAAGTGCACCTTGAAACCCGAATTTAAAATTTTATTCTAGAATTTTTTTTATTTTATGTTTCGTGGGATATTTTATGTTTTTGTAACTTCAGATTACGATATCTCGGCAAAAAATGATCGTAGAATTTTGATCTTTTTACAGTCTAAGACTAAGAGTTCAGACATTTTCCCTTCAAACAAGACCTCATTTGTTTAAAAATAATTTAAAACAGACTAATATTTTTATCAAAATATTAAAACGACTTTTTCGAGAAATTTACGCACTTTTGAGGATCTACGGTCGATGCTCTTCGAGTTTTTATCTTTGAAAGAAAATATTTACATCATCTGGAAGACGAAAGCTTTCTCATTCATATAAACCTCATTTCAAGTCTCTATCTTAAAATTTCGATTTTGAATTGAATTTTGAAGAACGATACTTAACACAAAATTTCTACTGGTTCTTCAAACGCGAAGAACGGCAAATTCTCACCTTGGGTTGTAAACAACGATTGAGTCATTCATTTACTTGATTCATTCATCGTCTTCCTTTGATGGCTTGGGTGTAGCTGGGCGAAGCCCGAGCATAGCCGGCTAGTATTAAATATAGGCGTGGATAGTTCAGATTTTTAGACTAATTTTTGATTTCCCTAAGCGCACAGAGGTCTCAGGGTTTCACGAAGTCGAATTTAGATTCTGATGATATAAAAGGAATAAATCCAAATCAAATTGTGTCTTTGCAAGTGGAATATTTAAGTCTTGAAGACTTTATCTCCTGTAAGCAAGTTATTATTATCAAGGTACGTGTGCTCAGTAGTTAAAACTTTCAGGAAAAGAAAAGTTAAAATTTAAAACAAAAAAAAATAAAAATTAAAGAAGTTGCAAATCAATTTTTTCTTTGCAAGTGGAGTGCCTTGTTCATGATGACTTTATCTCCTGTAAAAGAGTTATTATCAAGGTACGTGTGTTCAGTAGTTAAAATTTAAAGGAACAAAATTTAAAAATTAAAGAAGTATTTATGGTAAGAAAATAATAGAAAGAACAATATTAATATTTTAAAATTTACTAGTTAAAAAATGAACATACGACGGTACGTAAATTATTAAGATAGGTTTTAATGGAGTATTATAGGTACTAATATTACTTCAGGTACAAGGCCGTGAATAAAAAGTGATTGATGAGTTTCCTCTAGAAACTACCAAACACCATCACGTTTCTCCTTTCAATGTTAGAGAAGTGGTAAAGAGTCTGGCGGGCCCAGTATCTTAAGAGGCATGGTCAGTTCAGGCAATGGGTCTAACTTTTCAAACTTCCCGAGCGTACAGAGAACTCAGGGTACGAGAAAGCAGAAACTGACTATAACACGACATTTCTCCAGGTATGAAGAAAAATTCTTGAAGTATTATGTTTTCTGAAAAAAGTGATAGTTAACATTTCCCCCAAAAAAACTACCAGAAATGGGTCAACAAAATTAGGGACTTGGCTAGTTCGGGAATTTCCTCTAGTTTTTCGAATTCTGTAAGCACACATGGGTCTCAGTTTCACGAAAGAACATTTGTAAGTGTAAGTACAGTGGTACCTCGGTTTACGAAAGACTCAGTTTACGAACGATTCGGTTTACGAACAGGAGTAGGCGATGTACTGCCATCTGGTGATATGTGATGCAAGCATTCGTCACATTTGCTTCTGTTCTCGAACAGTTCACATGTCAAACTCAGTTGGGCTTTTTCTAGCACAGCTCAAACGGTCGTTGCTCATGTATTTCAAAGATTTTTTTGTAGATAATATTGTTTAAAATAGCCCCCAATATAGCTCCCAAGAAAATGGTAACAGCAAGTGAGATAGCTCAGGAAATCTAACCTAACTATTGAGAAAAAGAAAGAATTAATAGCTAAACATGAGAATGGTGTGGATGTTTCTAATTTAGCCACGCAGTTTGAGTTTTCAAAGTCTATCATTTGCACTACCCTAAAAAACAAAGAGGCAATATAGGCAGCTGATATGTCTAAAGGAGTGACTGTTTAAACAAAGCAAAGGCCTCTAGTTATAGAAAAGGTAGGAAAATCATTGCTTGTGTGGATACACGAAAAAGAGTTTTCTGGTGATAGTATTAGTGAGGCTTTAATACGCGAAAAGGCTAAGAAGTTGCACATTGATTTGATAGCTAAAACACCGAGTACTTGATGGTGTTGAATGTGAAGAATTTAAAGCCAGTAGAGGCTGGTTTGAGAAATTCCGCAAAAGCAGTGGAATTCATGGTGTTTTTATGCATGGGGAGACTGCTAGTTCAGATAAAAGGGCTCCAGATGAATATGTTGATGAATTCAAAAATTTTGTGGAGAATGAAGGCTACATGCCAAGTTTTTAACTGTGATGAAACAGGATTGTTTAGGGGAAAAAAATGCCAAGAACCTACATCACTAGAGAGGAGAAGGATCTACCTGACAACAAGCATATAAAGGACAGGCTTACACATTTTATGTGCTAATACATGTGGTGATTGTGATATCATGCCACTTTTAGTTTACCACTCTGAAAATCCTCGTGCATTCAATAAAAATAATGTGATAGAGGCTAAACTACTTTCAGTGTGGAGAGCAAATGCTAAGGCCTGGGTTACAACAGTCATTTTTATGGAGTAGATTCTTGATGTTTTCTCACCAGGTGTCAAGAAATATCTTGAGAGAATGGCTTGCTATTGAAAATGAATGCTATTGATGATGGAGAATCTTCTCGTCATGGATAACGCTCCACCTCATCCTCAAAATTTCAAACAAGACCTGGACATCAAATATAACTTCCTAACGTCAAATTTCTACCTCCTTTGTTTCAGTTTATGGACCAGCAGGTTATTTCTAATTTTTAAAAAATTGTGTATGATGGCACTCTTTCCAAGGTGTTTCCAAGTCCCAGATGATAACTATTTCACCCTGATAATTTTTTGGAAGGAACACTTCGTCCCCCTGCATCTTCATATGCAGGGGCGTGCTTAGGGTTTTAGCGGCCCTGGGGGAAACACATTTACTGGGAATAAAATTTCTCAACTATTCGGTTTTTGCAAACGCTATTTTGTGAAAATGGACAGATTTCAATTAAACGGTTTATAATTCTTCAAATGACTGTATGTAGTGACTGGCAGTTAGTAGAAACTGATATTGAAAAAAGGGATTGATAATCAAGGTTTTACTATAACTGAATTGAAGGTAAAACATGTTTTTCTAACCGAGAATTTTTTCTAACCAAAAGGGTAGTTTGTCAATTAAGATTCTTTCTACGATTCTTTAAAAAAAATCGAAACATATTTTTTTTGTGAGTTGAATTATAGAAACCGCAAAAATGATGGATTTTTTAAAATACCCGTCACATTTAGAAAAGTGTTGCGATAAGGAATAAAAATGGCGGCCCTAAATTTTTAGTGGCCCTGGGAGGTTGCCCACTTTACCACCCCATAAGCACGGCCCTGTTCATATGCTCAAATGTATCAACATATTGATAAGGCCTGGAGGAGGGGGGGGTTCTTATCTTACCTTGCGGTCTGCCTGGAAGAATATTCGGCTAACTTGTGTGCCAGAGAGAAACTTCAAGGGATTTGATAATGAAGAGGCAAAAGTCAAAGGTGTGGATGAGATAGTGTCGATGGGCAAAGGTATGGGCTTGGAGGTCGACTGTAAAGTTGTGGAGGAGCTGGTGGAAGAACACAGAGAACTCACCACAGAAGAACTTGTAGAGCTGCAGAGTCAACAGGTCAACGTTATCCAGGAAGAGTATTTATCAAAGAAAGACAGTGATAAGGATAAAGTTTCTATTGCCATGATAAAAGAAATTTGCAGCAAGTAGAGTGAAGTGCAGGCATTTATTGAAAAGCATCACCCTAATAAATACTTGACCAACAGAACAGTTAATATTCTAAATGACAATGTGATGTCCCACTTCTGTGAAATTCTTCGGAAAAGCAAAAGACCAATTTCTTTGGGTTCGTTTCTTGTGCCAAAATCAGCTAGTGAGATTCAAAGTAGACGAAGAGAAAATACTCTAAAATCAGAATTGCCTAAGGATTTTAAGGAAAATGAATTACCATCCAAGCAGTAATATCTATAGTCCTCCCTTCCTTTTCAACAATCAACCATCTGCACTAGCCATTATCCACTACAAAATTAAAATGCTGTACTGAACAATTATCATGTGTTAATTCTTCGTAACATGAAGATACAGGAAGATGAGTATCTCGTATTAAAAAGGGTTCGGGCCTAGGTGGTGTCGCTTAGTCCAAATTCCCTTATCTTGACACTTTCACTTTTCCCCCCAGCGGAATTCTGCAATTATCACATTATTATTGTATGACCCTGAATGGGGCCTTTTTTTTTCTTAAGCACTTAACATCTAGTTTACTGTGGGCCAATAACCTCCCTTACCGGATAATTATTCTTCTCCATTACTTAATACTTAATAACTATATTAAAATTAATTTTACCTTGATTACTTGATACTACTTATGTTAAATTATCATTAACTTATCGTATCTTTTTCCTTCAACTCATGAAGGCCTTAATATTTTAACTTACCTTTAAAGATCAATATCCTAATACTTAATCTATCTTTAAGACTATTTAATTTTTACTGAGCACATTTACATTGACTACAAAATATCTTGCTGACAGGAGTTAAAACCAGCAGGTCCAGGAACTCCACTACTAAAATACAACAGCTGCTTGGTCCGTATTAAAAAAGTGTTTCCTATTTGGTCGCCACGACTAAGTGGTGCGCGCGACTTTATTTGCTTTATTTGCCGACTTTATTTGCCGCTATAACACGGGAACAATATAACACAAGGTATTTAATATGGATTTTTCGTATTTTTCAAAAGAGAAAAGTTTTTTTTAGTGCGTTTTTAATATGAATTTATTTATTCAACTTAACAATTGCTTATCTTCATTCAAAATGTTTATTTAAGGGGACTCGGTACCCTTTGAAGAAAATTTTTTCCAAAAGTATGTTTATCTATAGTATACACATATTATTATAGGTAATACTTATACAAACTGATTTTAACAAGAAAAAAAATCATTTTGTGGGTAAAAATTGAGAAATTTAATTTTTTTTTAAAAAATTAAAGAATTTTAAAAATTATTTTTCTCCTTTAGTTTTCAAAATTCTAACATGATTTTTTTTTGGAAGTGTATGATATTATGCTTTACAATTTTATGGATTGATTTTACAATTAATGAATTACTTCCTGAGAAAAAAAATAAAATATACAAATACAGGCAAAATCGCAGCAAAAAGCATGGTTTCCTCAACATTTTCATTTTTCATTTTTTTTCTTTTCATTATATTGTAAAATCCATCCATAGTTTTATTAAGTACATTATATTGAAGCTACAAAAAAATATTGGAGTCATTTGACATATATTTGTAGATGTCGCTTTGCTTTAAACACAGTAATACGTCAAAAAACAACAAACTGAGAAAAATCAATTTAAAGATTTTAAGCACTGAAAACACTGTAAAAACCTATTCCAGTTTTCTTAATATTAATTTCATTATGTTACTACTTATATATCTTGAAAATTATAGCCATTTTATTTGAATAGGTGAACATTTAGTTATAATTAGAGGCTTTCATTAAAAACTTACCCAAACAGAAATGACGAGAAAACTGTTGAAAAATGTGAATAACAATTTAAATATATTTCTTATAGTGTTTTTTATTGCAACAGGTATTCAAATTACTTTTAAATGCATGAAATACTTATAAATATATATTAGAAGACACTTATAATAAAAATTTATAGCATTAATTAAAAGTTTCGTTCAGAATTTGAAATTTTAAGTTGCAATGTTTCACCATCAACAGAGTACGTAAACTTCACTAATAACACATGATAATTTTAAAAACATCCAGCTGAATATGTAAGGCCTTCTCTCTTTCTGGCTAGCTGTTCTCTTTTACGAATAGCTTTTTTAATTATTTTACTAGCAAGTTGGTACTTTTCATTCTTACGCCTTTTCCGAAACAAAACTTTTCGTGAATCCAACATAATGCCAAGTTTTTTCGTGGAATGACCAACATTCATTCCTAGTACATTTTGTACTTCTCTTATTGTTTGCATTGTACCCATATTGAACTCACAAACTGCTGTTGATACACATAGTTTTACTCGTTGTCTATTAACAAATATTTCTTTAGGGCACTTTGCCCAAATCACACTGTGCAAACTCTCATTAGCATTTTGAGTTCCACAACGTACACATCTTTCCAAAAGTTCACTAGATGCAAGCCGTTGATATATGGGTAAAATTTTTGGAAGAAACGCTTCATTTATTGGGGTACCTACTCTTAATTTGTGACTCCCTGGGTTGTCACCTCTAGCCAATGCAGCCTGATAGAAACACCAGGAATTGACACCAACTGGACACTTGAAATGCTGAGGTTTTTTGTCAGTGGAAATGCTATTATACAAAGTAGCATATATTGCTCTTTTCAAACCAGAAGCATCACCTTTGTTTTGCAAGATGGCTCTCTGATAGTACACAGTAAGTTTCTTTATTGTTGTTTCACTCAAACTGCCATGAGCTTTTCCACCTAAGGTAACACCTCGAGCACGCCATTCTTTCACAGTTGTCCGTAAAGCTGTTCCCAATCTCTTGCTGACATGATTTACGCATTCTTCCTTTTTTATTTTGACATTAGGACCATAAACATTTCTTTCTGATAAGTATTTAAAAGTTTTGCAATCACCATCAGACAACAATGTAGTGTATCGGAAGCCTAAAGAAACAGATCGTTTCCAAAGGATCAACGCAGCTTCCATTTCCATAGCTCCTGATGTTCCACTGTGATTTCTGTCACAAGCACTTTTATGACCCTCATACCATATGTTGAATTCAGCACTTGATGTACCAAATTCTCTTTCAGCTACAGAACAGTGACGACATACTTTACTCATTACTTCGAAGTCTACGACATAACCCGTATGAATGTCAATTACACATCCTACTCCTATAAGTGATGTATGTCCCCGTGTTAACCACGTACCGTCAAACGTGACACATATGTCCTTAATTTCATCAGAATTAGGGGAAATTGTTTCATATGTCCTTTTAATAACATCATGCACATTCTTTGAAACATTTTTCAGTGAAGCAGCATATGCAGAATCTAAACTTTTTGCACATTTGTTGAAAGTTCTAGATGAAAAAGGCTGGATATTCATGACCATGCAAAATTTTTCAATGGCTGAATATTCTTTTCCAGTCTCTAAAAAAGCTTGTGTTACTCTCAAATTTATGTCAGGTATAGTATTGCTATTTCTTTCACAAGATGAGTTGATAGAATTTACTTTCTTATCACAAGAATCACAAGTTAAATTCAGATTGTATGAGAATCCCAATTTTGTGCCTAGCTCAAGTTTTAATGTTTGCATTTCACAGGCTGAACACTTCAAGTTCAAAAATAACTTACTGATTTGAGCAAAGTTCACCATTATATAATCTTCAGAATGAGAGTCTTTAATAATATCATCAATAATAGATGTATTCTGGAGTCTGAGATTTGAATTTAGCACATTTGTGGCACTGCTGGAACCTGGAATCTCATCTTTCGTTGAGCACCACCTTTTATTGTTCATACGAGATGAATGTGCTTTACGCTTTCGACTAACCATATTAATATAAATAATGCAATTATTAATATAAAAATCGTTAGAAAACTGAATAATCACTTATTGGTAAATATATAAGAAGAAATTAAAGGAAATCAAGAAGATTTAGTCTTGAAAAAGACTTTTTAAAACAATAAATTA
Source organism: Dolomedes plantarius (assembly GCA_907164885.2). Taxonomy (NCBI): domain Eukaryota; kingdom Metazoa; phylum Arthropoda; class Arachnida; order Araneae; family Dolomedidae; genus Dolomedes; species Dolomedes plantarius. The sequence goes on from OU015502.1 coordinate 14,617,181, forward strand.
GCCGAATCACAAGTTGAAAATAGCGTAGCACATGTAAACAACGATCTACTAAGAGTTAATTTCACAGTTAAACGCATGCTTTTTCTATTACGCATTATATTTGTAATTCAGGGAGGAAATTTCAGAGTAAAAGGAATGTAAACACTGAAGTGGGCGTGGCATTTAAATGGCTGTTAAGATTATAAAATGTATTTTTGATACACTTACAATCGTCAGATCAACTTAAAACTTTGTACCAATATACTAGAGGTGTCAAAGTCTATTTTTAACAAAAAATTGAAAAATCGATATTTTCATCAATATAAGGGTACCGAGTCCCCTTAAACTGCTTTTTCTGCTAAACTTCATTAAAATTCTTAAGGGGGAGATCACCTTTGCATGCGCAAAAATACACTGATTTTACTACCAGGCTTAATGTGTTGTCAAACAGTCAATTTGTAATTAATTTAAACCAATTCTTTTAAGGTGAATTGTACTCCCAACAATTCTGTTTCTTTTTTCTACATCTATTAGAAAAAAGAAACAAAATTGTTGGGAGATTATTAGAAATTATTTTAGGAAAAAAAAATGTTTTATGAATAGTAAATCTTAGATCAATGTAATGTTCTTATTTTTTTAAAACTATAAGAGATATATATTAAATTATTTGTATATATTCTATCCATAGGTTATAATTTAATCTACACCTAAAATAGTTACCATATTTCACATAAAAATATTTTTTCAGGTAATGTATTGTAATGTACAAAAAAATATAAATTAAAAAAAAATCTGCAAAAAAATTAGTAATATCTACTTACCTAAATTTAGGTAGAAATTGTATAAACATGCAAGATATACACGTATACAAAACATTTTAGCAATTTGTGACGATTGGTTTTGAAGAAATACTGCGAGCAAGTTTCAAAATAACAGTTTTTAGAAAAAGCAATTTAAAGTTTAAATTTTCTATAAATTACCTTAGTATTTGCTTTATAGATTTGGCCATAAAATCGGTTCTAATTGTAGTATCGACTTATATTTTTTTAATAACATTAGTTATTATTGAGTTTGTAACTGTGCGCTGAATACCCCTTGTTTTTTTATCCTCACTTGCGACCGACCCTATTTTGTAGACCGTGCTGAGGTTTTTTTGGTCGCGAGGTCTTTTGTACTGAAAAACAACAGAACGCATCAAAATAAAAGACGATGTCGGTTGACTACGTAGTTTTCTTGAGTACTCGTTTCTAGTTTTTAATACTTATATTCCATTTTTCAAAATTAAATCATAATAAAAAATTGAGTTTCTTTTAAGGTTTTAAGGTGATCTCCCTTCTTAAATGAAAAGAGTAAATAATGATACATTATTTTCTAGACCGAGATAGTTACATATAGAAGCACACACTAGCTGCAGCTACAGAGTATGCAATGTCTAAACATGAGTTGACAAACATCTGACACATGAAGAGTCATACTTCATTATATAAACATTTTCAGAATAATTTTGTATTAGTTCCGGAATAAATGAGTTCAAAATTTTGCAATAATTGAATAATTAAGGAAATGAAATTACAGGAAAAAAAAATTGTGAAAAAAAATCTCTTATGGAGAAAAAAAAAATTGTGAGAAATACTACTGATTAACCAAAACATACACACACATAGTGATATAACAATATTTTTATTTGCAGATAAGTATGAATAATACATCAAACATAACAGCCTTTAAAAATAAAAGCAACATTTTCTATCAATAATCACAAATAAATTCTAATCACGACTAATAAAATAGTAAGTCAATTTAGTATTTAATCACACAATACTTTGAATTATCTTCCTTTGGAAAAAAATAATCAAAGCATCTCAGATTACAAAATATAAATTATTGAATGCAAATTTTTGTCAGCGAATTAGAAAGGAAAACCCAAATAAACAATAGTGATTAAAGTCTATATTAATGTTCCAGCATATTCACCAGTTTAATGAAGTTTTCATAGTAAAAAAAATTAACAGATATTAAATATTTTTGACTAATAGTTAGCAGAGAATTCCTTAATTTGCCATAACCACAAAATATGTTGAATAGAAGAAAATTATTTCCTAATTATAAAGAATTGAAATTAACAACATACACCATTAATACATTACTATAAAAAAAAATTAAATGCTTGATGTACAATTTACTACAGATAAATTTGAACAAAAAACTATACATGACAGGATTTACAGATATTTACAACATTATTCACTGATATTGACAAGGGAATAACTTTACAAATTGAATAGATATACAGTTAGATTTAATATCATAGTTAATTTTAGTGGTATAATAAAAGATATTTTTCAGTTAAATTATTAATTGAGTATAATAATTCAATTCAAAACTAATATAAAGTAAAAGCCTAAATTTAATAATAAATAATGTGATTTATAATTTTGATTGCTTTCTTAATTTTTTAACATTAGTGCAGAGTTGAGAATAGGGATATAGGGATGATTAAAAAATAAAACAATTTTACTTCCGGCAGAATTTAAGGCATCTTAACTTTGTGTGTGCTGAAAACACAAGAGCTATATTTTCTCTCACTATTATACATCTTATATTAAAACAAAACAATAATAATGTTCTTACCTTAGGAACAGTAAACAAACTAGGATTTCTCTGACCAGTTTCTTTGTTTCTTTTTATGGCTGATCGATAGCCACTAGTTCAGCCAGGTGCAAAAGATGCTGACATATCTGTGTACAAAATAAATTTAAAAATTTGGAAAACAGTTTTCAAAAACACGCATCCATAAAACTCAATGAAAAATCGGCGCCTCTGTTACATGTCGCGCCATCTGCCGGTGAGTGACCATAATTGGTCCATTTTTCGAGAAATTCCCCATGGTGCAAGGTATATTGAGTTTGTTGGAGTGCCATGGTCTTACGACTTTGCCTCCAGTAGCAAGATATGTACATCAGAAAATATGTGCTAAGCAGTAAAATAAAAATATAAAAACTAAGCCCTCTTCAGATGAGTAAAATAAAAAAATTAATAAGAATTAAAAGATTAAAATTCAAATATTTAGAATAATTAGCAAAGATGAGCATCCACCGGGATGGAACCGTGGACTATCGCATACGAGCAGAGCGCTCTAGCACAGCGCCAATCATGGCACAGTAAATTGAATGAATAATATGAATACATTCACACTGAGATAATTGTGAAGTTCTAGGGGGTTGGTAAAATTACAGGAAGGGTGGAGTTTAAGAAATTAAAAATATAAGCAAGATAAGAGAGAGAACGTTAGCTCTTTAGAAAACACGCCCGAGGGCGTTTACGGTTTTCACGTATACTAAAATCGTAATCAGGGAACTCGAAAATGATCTCGTTGCGAATGCTGGGAATATTGTCATAAAAATCCTTAGATAATTTATGAGCAGTTTCAGTAACAGTAAGCATGCCAAGGTCCCGCGAGAAATTCCCCATTGAAGCATACGCTCCTTTTTATAGCTTCAAGACTTAAAACATTATGAGACAAGACGGTGCTTGTGTCTTCGGACGAAAAAAAGCCCGTCTTGCTATTCTCTCCGTCTCGCTAGTTTGCGCACTGTGCGAAAAACAACATATTTCACAGTGCACTTCCTTTATTGTGCTTTTTTTCACTTCATGACTTTTTTTTTCTTTTCAAGTTGTTGTGAAAACATCAGCGTAGAACTGGTTCGGAAGCAGCGTACTTGAAACTAGACGGAACCGGTTTTATTTCACTCCTGATCACCTAATCGGAGATTCTCCAGGTCTTCCTACAAAGTTTTAAAAGAACGTTGGCAACAAAAAAGGTGTGAAAATTTCTCCGGCGGAAGGACATTATAAAAGGTGACTCCTCGAATGTTCTCGGGGGAAGCTGACGTCTTTGTTCTTGCGGAGACGGTGGTCTGAAGCACGTGGTTGCGCGAGTAATAAAGTGTGACTCAACAGGTCTACGAAAGATTTACAGAAATACGGAGTTGTCCGATGGTTCCTGGTTCCTTTGCTGAGAATTGTATTTTCCAAGACGTGCTAACAATTGTGCTGACCTCAACATGCGTGGTGTAAATGGTGATGCACCACGTGCAAAATAATTTTTTATGCTCTCCTAACTTGTCTTAAATAAAGTGTGGTAAGTGAATTCCAGTTTTATTCTTTTATTTTTTGCAATGTGCTGATCTTATATAATCACGGCCACAACAAAATATCCTTTACACAAGTCATCGTGAGTTCCAAGAAGGTTATTGAAACCTCACTTCATAGAATAAAAATAACGAAGAACCATGATACAACAGAAAAGTACAGGTAAAGGCTAAGGATGGGCGCGGCAGATCTCGATCCGCTACTTCGCTATTATATGTAAGGTATATATAAGATTCGATTCACAAGAATCGAACTTTTGAGTGAATGAATTAAAGAAGCTGCTTGAGATATGAGATAAAGAAGCTGCTCGGCATATGCGCTTGGTATAAATACCAAGCAGCTTGATTAATACAAAAGGTTGGAAGAAGGTTTTGTTAAGGTTGATAGATAAGCGAGTTAAGGGAGCTACGAGGAAAGCAGCTCCAGGTGCTATCCTGCGCTAGTGCTTAGGGGACCCAAAGTTTACGTGGCAGTACTGCTGGTTTGACTCTCTGCTGGTTTGTGAGTATTTGCAAAGTGTAATTCCATTGAATGTTAACCCATTTAAGACTGGCGTTGCGAAAACGCAACATTAATTTCTGTATTTTTTAAAGGTATGTTCAAAATTTTGTACTTCTGAAGTAACATTTTTATTTTATTCTCTATACTTCAATTGATCATAATTTTTTTGCTTCCTCATTTCCCCACTTTTAGCACTTGCAAAAAATTGCTATTTTCTGGTGTTTTGAAAAGGAAAAAAATAACTATTTTCAAATAATAACCTTAGATAGCAGCACATGATAAATTTCCGATTTGATGCTTGTTCCGAGTTTACTAGAGACTAAAGAAAAAAAAAATGGCTTCCACAGATAAATCATAATTTTTGTTTTTATGTTTCTCAATTCATATTTATAAAAATGTTGCGAAAACGCAACATCAGTCCAAAGTGTATTACTTATTTCCAATGTGTTTTATTAGTGCTGCCTAGTTTTTCATGCAGTAAATTGGTATTGTTTGCATTTCGGATACGTTTGTCTCTAGAAAAAAGCGATTTTTGACATTGGGAGAGACATTGGAGTATTTTCATGGCCTAGATGATGATATTTCAGAATCGTCCTCAATAGAAGCTAATGAGGAACCATAATACGTCATTATCCCTGCAGATCCGGATGATTTGACGGATGAAGAAGCTATAGATGATAATATTTTATGTAAAAATGTCGAATCACCTAAAGACATTGCAGGTGAAATCGACATTTTTTTTCTAATAAATGTAAAATTAAGCAATATAGTAAGAAAAAGGAGCATATTGTATGGGAAAAAGGGAGACTCTACATGGATGTAATGAATTCTAAAATAAGTTTATTAGAGTTTAAGAGATCTATATGTTTGAGAGAGCCATATCTTTGATAAAATGGCCTGAAGAAATGCAGATGAATTCTGTTTTACCTGAAACTTCACATATTGGAAGACCATCTTCAATTCAAAATCTAATTTTGAACGAAGCTCGGAAAAACCGTATGGGCCATATTATTACTAAAAATAGTGAAAATAAACAAAAAAATGTAAACACTGCAAAAGTCAATCAATTTCTGTATGTAATAAGTGTAATGTACCTACCTCTTCATGCTAAATGTTTTAAATATTTTAAAATTTAAAAAAAAAATTATAATTTTAAAGTTTTATATTTTTAAAATTTTTATATCGCTTTGGACTGATGTTGCGAGAACGCAACATTTCGTAACTCTCGTAAAAATAAATTTAATTTTATGGAAACAACTTATTTGTGTAATTAATGTTCTAAGAAGTGTTAAAACACAGTTTGGTGCATTTCCAATAAAGGAAACATGGAGCGGTCCTAAATGGGTTAATATATATTCCGTAAAAGTAGTACGTATGCTTATTGCTGTAAAAGCAAATTCTATATGTGCAACGAATTCAATAAACATTGTTTCATGTATAAACTGTGTTTGTATCAAATTCATTTAGAGTGCCTCTTCAAATTATATACACCCAAGTCTGGGTAGAAGTGAGCTATATACTCTACATATAGCATTAGGCCATGCAATCCTTTCAGTACAGGTCGAGAGGTGAAATTTAAATTATTTTATTTTATCTAATTATTGGTTTAAATTTTGTCCGTTTGATTAAAATATTTTGATATTATAATTATATTTTATAATAATAGATTAAAAATTTAAAAAGAATTAAAAATTAAATTTTTGTTAAATTTTTTTTTTAATTTTGTAGTTATATTTTTATAAATATATTATTGTAATAATATTTATACATTTTTACGATCAATTTATAAGTTACCTAGTAAAATGAGAAATTACTGATTTTCAGGAGCGAAGTAATTCTATTCACATTACTCCGTATGGGAAAAATTTGCTCTGTACACATCGAGCCTTCTATAAACAGATGACGAATGAATATATATATATATATATATATATATATATAGTGCTTTTATTCTAAAAAAATAGGTGGGTATACGGTGTTTTCTAAAATACAGGTGGGTATTTTTAGTACCATGATTTCACACGTCACGTCATAGGGGAACAAAAAACTCACAATTTAAAAAAAAACACTTTTGTTTATATTAACAATTGATTCTTAAGTTTCTTAAAATTTCGGTTAAGGTTAAGCCAAAGAAATACTTTAAAAAAATGTGGGGATACACCGTATCCCCAGAAAAAAGCCCTATATATATATATATATATATATATATATATATATATATATATACCTTCAAGGAAAAAAGTCCCACTTTCACATTTCATAATCAATTATCCCATGCCTTTGATACAAAATTTAAAGCAACAGCAAAAAGGGAGTGACGAAATATCGATACAATACTTCTTACGGTCCTCATCGCAATCGATAATCGATTCCCCAATATAAATCACGATATACCTGACAGGAAAATATAAAAGAAATCTGTTTCTTTTTTTACGGTGCATTAATCCATTTTTTTTCTCTTTTTCGTTTGAATCACAAAATTCTTATTTTATTTTTCCTCGTCATCAGATGGAACAATTTTAAGTACCATTTTTAAGAAAAAAAGGTTATTTCTGATTCGAGTACAGGTAATAACATCAAACAAGTATTGTGCGAGTTAATAATAAACATTTTAAAAGTACGAACGGTTGTTGGGGAAATTTGAAAGCGATACATCATAAAAAAAGGGAGAATTATCAATAACGACTGACGTCACTTCGGAAAGGGGAAAAGTGAAGAATACATTCGATGCTTGTTCGATTTCACTGTGATCAACTCAGCGGAAACGAAATAAACAAATTAGTTTTAAACTTTAACAACTATACTTTCACGATATACATTACTAAAATGTTTCGACTACACACAATGTACACAGACGTATAGATATATATACACACTCACTCTCTGTCTCTCACACACACATACATATGGAAGATCCTTGTAATATGGACCCCCTAAGCGAGAATGCTCATAAAACTTAAATTATTAAAATAAAAAGATTTAATTTGTTGGCTGATCATTACAATTGTATTGCTACATGGTTAAATTTTGGTAGAGTTCTCTGGTAACTATTAATAATTGCAGGATATATTTTTAGTGTTTTCGTGTCGGTGGTCCATATTACACGAACATATGTGTAATATGAACTGAGTGGTCCACATTACACGAGAATAAAAAGTATGATATAGAATGAAAGACGGGCTCCCAAAAGTGTGCTTTTAGTAAATTTATTTCAAGTACAGCAATCATCCCAATAAAATTGTATCGGGTTGGTTATGTTGGCGCAAGCTTCATGCACCCCTGAGCAGCATTTTCCGCATCTGATCCAGTCTTCCTCTGTACGCTCCCCACAGAATGCGCAGAAAGTAAACGGTTCGGTAACAGGATTCGCAGCTGTCCCCAGGCCGGAGGTTCCTGTGGTTGTCCCTAAAGATACCCTTGAAGCTGCCAGACGTTTTCGCTTTGTCGTCTTCTTCTGTGCAAGCGTATATTTTCGGTCTGCCTTTCATTCTTTCCTCTTTCCGACGCTGTTGGAAGTCCAGCTTTGGTCGATTTTTTTTTTTTTTTTTTTTTTTTTTTTTTTTTTTTTTTTTTGCAACGGCATTCTTGAAACGGGATGAAGTCAGAACAGTGGCCTCTGAAGTGTTTCCCTTTCTGTTTCTTAGGCTTCTTTGTACGAAATGAGGAAGGGCAGTGATGTCTTTCGCTGAGAACATTTTACGACTAAAGGGAACCGGGATGTTCTCCTGGACTATATCTTCTGAAGTTGGGTCTTCGGAAATCGACGTGTTCTGTTGGACTGTAGCGTCACATGTTGGGTCGATGGTTACATGTTGGGCCGATTTGCTTCAGCTGCATTTTCTGGCACATGGTCGTTGGTCTCGTCTTCTGATGTGACTCGTGGTGGGGCTTTATCAGAAACTTCGGATGGAGCGAAGTCGAAATCGTGAAAGACATGGCGATTGACAGGCCAAATCCCACATGCACTAAAACCATTGGCAGCGGTTTCAAGAGATGCCGACCGTGCATAAGCCTTCCCGAACAGTTCACTCACTTGGAATTGTGAAACGGCCCATCCAGCATGTTCGACCTCCAGTTCTCCATCTCTTGGGAATAGTAGACGCTTAATGGACGAAAGAAAGAGAGGTCCAAAGGCTGTATTAGATGCGTAGTATGCGAAGGAAGTCATAATATGATTCCCCCTGCACTCTGGCTAATTCTATAGCCTCGAGATTTTGAGTGTGGGACACATGTCCGTCGAGAATTAACAAAGCCTTCCTGTTCTTGTCAGGTTTAGCGCAACTAATGAAATGTTTCATCCATTCACTGGAGAGCTCGATCGTCATCCAACCTTTTCCCTGGCAGTTCAAAAGAGTTCCTGGAGGAGCTTCTGCTTCCAGCTCCGGCTTCCATCGCTTACGAGGGAAAAACCGCCATCGGCGGGATGAAGTGACCAGCAGCACTCATTGTGCAGACAAATGTGATGATCTTTCCCTTCTCTTCAGATGTTATCGATCAACGTGTCTACAACGGGTAATATGGACCAGTGGTCCATGTTACATAACAACACATGGTTCATATTACCACATAGACAGAGCAACGTTGTTTCCAATCACATATCGCTATGCAAAATGGCCCGCATGAAACAGATGTATGGATGTTAAGAAAATAAGTACATTTGCTGCTATTAACGTGAAATATATTAAAATTTCCTAACCGCAGAAAGAAATACATTCATTTTAACATACCTGTTACATCAATGATCATATAAACCAAAAATACAATTTCATAATCGTCCAAATGAAGGCACACATGTTCAAGTCACCTCCTGGTTTGGATAACAATAATATTCACTAAAGGCAATGAGATGGTTCTGCTATCTAGTGGTGAACAGATTAAATTTCCACATGGTCCATAATACACGGGTCTACCCTATACAGTGACAAAATATACATATTATATACAGAAAAGCATTCTATGGAGGACAGTCATGGTCCAGAAAATCAGTGGCCGTCCAAAATAGGTTTATATAATATATATATATATATATATATATATATATATATATATATATATATATATTATATATATATATATATATATATACCGGGTGGCCATAATTAAACTGACAGTGCTCACAGTGTTCTGTAGCGCGATCTATTTGCGAGAATGACGCCACATTTTGTAGGAAGATTAAACAAGACGGGGGACGAAGGATTCCGCGAAAAAATAAATTAGTTCCAAAGTCACCGCTAGGGGAATATTTGGCGCTGTGTAATAGAAAATAGAGTGTTAACAAATGCAAATTAATACGGAATAAAATTACCTTTTATTATGCACATTTTCTTATTTAGTTCAAGTTGCAATATGGCAACACTTTTAAAAAGCGTAAAATCTACATAAACACCGATAAAGTCCTCGTGATCTGCAATATCACGTACGCTGAGCAGAAGAAGAAGTTCTTTATTCAAATTTCACGTACATCCATCGCCACAGTGCCAGCTGCTTGGGTGTTAAAGGCAATGTGTTACGTTTCGAATCCATCGGATTGAAAGTTTATGTACAATGGTCTCCTTCTTAGTCGAGCGTGCGTTACTGGTCAATTCTTTACCTCAACCAGTGCAACGCGTCAGCCGCTCTTCGTGCTTTTAGAACGCACAAAAAAATGCGTTAAAGGTAACGGTCCTGTGTCAGTTAATGGCTAAAAGCAATGGTTGCGACGTTTGAGAAAACAGGTTCTCTGAAGGTTCGGTCAGGCAGAGGACGAAAACCTGTACCACAGGATACAATCGAAGCAGTTGCCTCGGCGATTGTCGACAGAGGACCAGACAATATTGCTGCCACCTCTAGCGCTAGTGGATTAGCTCGGAATATGGATATGCCTTACAGTACGGTATGAAAAATCTTACGAAAGATTATCAACTTCTATCCGTACAAGATCAGCCGTGTACAGGAGTTACTTTACCCCGACCATGATAAGCGGGCAGACACACACAAAGGTAATTTCCGTATGATTTGCATTTGTTAACACTCTATTTCTATTACACAGCGCCAAATATTCCCCTAGCCGGGACTAATGGAACTAATTTATATTTTTCGCGGAATCCTTCGCCCCCCGTCTTGTTTAATCTTCCTACAAAATGTGGCGTCATTCTCGCAAATAGATCTCACTACAGAACACTGTGAGCACTGTCATGTTTAATTATGGCCACCCGGCTATATATATATATATATATAATCTATATATATATATATATATATATATATATATATATATATATATATCTATATATATATATATTATATATATATATATACATATTTATATATCTATATATATTTATATATTTATATATATATCTATATATATAATATATATATATATATATATATATATATACTATATACATATATATATATATATATATATATATATATATATATATATATATATATATATATATAATATATATATATATATCTCACGCAGGGAGGTCGACCTCCAACGCCAAGCTAAAAAAAACAAAATAGACGCCGAATGAATAAACGCGCCAAGTACAAAAATTCGTCAGACCGCCTGTAGAGTAATGCTTATATACTGTGCACCCTCTTTCTCCTATTCTCCCCATGTTGAAGCAGTTTGCGTAAAATATAAAATTCTGAATGAACCACGCATCGTACATATTTAAAACAAAAAGTAGAAGAATCTTATCAGCGAGTACTTTAAATTGAGAAAAAAAATGGACTTTTAAAGTTAAAAATTAACCGAAATACGGAATTTTTTAATTTACCGTAAAGTTAGGGATTTTGCTAGAATCGAGTTTGCGCCAAGAATTATTTCGTCAATATTTTTAAGAAGACCTATAAAGTTTAATATTCAACAGATTCGAGTGAGGCTTGGTTGTTTCGATAAGTTATTCGCTAACTAAAAATCTTTTATATGTTTAGTTAAAAAAAATAAATATTTCTATGTTTAATTAGCATAAAAGTGTAAATTAGCTTCTCAGGGCGATAGTACGCCAAAATGGCAAACCAATTACCGCTATTATCCCAACAGTTCAATTATAGAAGATTTGCGATCGTCGTCCCGTGGCTGAGTGGGCAGATATCAGCCTTCCCCACCGTGGGCGCGAGTTCGATTCCCGCGATAGACTTCTTTTTCTACTGGAGAATTTTTAATTATTTTGTATATGTGGTGTCCGTATTTGTTTGCTTGTTGATATGTCCATAGAAAATACTAAGGACTGAATTCAAATGATAAGGAATAATTATTATTCATATTTCACTTTTTGATACAACCACGTAGGTTTGCAAATTAGAGAAATATTAATTTCTCAATAAATATAATATACGTATACAAAATATACATATATCAATGATAATCTATATATATAAAGAGAATGTTTGTGT
>OU015502.1:14629701-14697201 GCA_907164885.2 Dolomedes plantarius
TCTCAATAAAATATACATATAGGTATACAAAATATACATATATCAAATGATTAATCTATATATATAAAAGAGAATGTTTGTGTGTTTGCCCTTTATGCGTTCCCGAACGTTGAGATGCGTTGAGATGAAATATTGTACAGATGTTGTTCTCACTCCCACGGGAAACACAGTGGGGGTGGGGGGTAAGGCACCCCGTAGGGGGGCAGGGGATACATATAAGATTAATCGAAAACGACTAATATTAGTGCGAATCCATAGTTTTCAGGGTCGCTCAGATTAATAGTAAAAGTTCCGACGCCGCTTAAGTACAAGATCAGCCCCCTGATCATTGTTGGGGGAGGCGGAGGGGGAAGAAAGGGTGAATATAAAATGTCCAAAATGACTGAGAGTAGTGTCGAATCTGTAGTTTTCGGTGTCGCTCAGATGAATAAGGACACTCCCGATGCCGTTTAAGTGAGAGTTCAGCCCTCCTCGGTATTGAGGTGGAGGCGAGGGAAGAAAGGGTGAATATAAAATGTCCAAAATGACCGAGAGTAGTGTCGAATCCATAGTTTCGGAGTCACTGAGGGGAATATAGGAAATTAAAAATGTTGTTTATAATCAAGTTTTGAGTTAAATTAATAATAGAGTGAATTTGCAATTTTACTTTATCATTTGTATACTGTATTTACTTAAATTAAATTACTTAAATTTTATACTATATGTAGAATCCATTCCTTTTCATGTGCAAAAAAATAAATTGATATAAATAAATACCCGGGCAACACGGGGCAAACAGCTAGTTATCTATAAATAGTGTTTAGTACGATATTTCCCATTGTGTTTATAAAGATTGACTAGAATAGAAAAATGCAATCCGATTTACAATTAAAACGAAAAAAACAACCGGGCTTTAAAAAGTAGAAAAACGCCAAGCTTCAAAACAAAGTTATGACTAAATAATGGTGCGATATGAAATATCCAAGCTTATTAAGTTCTGGTTCTTAATTTCCTAATCACAAATTTTTCACATCTCAGTGAAATGGTTAAGCATGACTTGCTGATAGAAACCCTTCTTCCCTAGACCAAACTCATCATAACCTGTTTCTGAAAATTTAAGTTTTAAATATTTATACATACCAGGCTTGGCGGCCGTCTTAAAAATAAAATCATTAAAATAACTGGAAGCGGAAAAAAAAGTTAATGTGAATTTAAAACATCAATTTCAGATTTTAACTGCGCACTTCGGTACTCTGTTAGACAGTATGTTTATAGCATCATTCCAACAAAATATACGACAAAAAATGGTGTTATATCCGATTTTATTAAGCACTGGGACTCAATTGCATTTCTTAACAGATTTTTAATGGGATATAAGTCATTTTAATCAGTCTTCTATTTGAAGTTAATGCATGATGTCAAACAAAACAAACCGTTAGCTAGAAAGAATAATAATAAATAATGTTGCCATTCCCCAAAGGAAAACTTTTGTATTAAACAACAAAAAATATGAATACCATGCTTTGGAATTACGTTGCCCAATGTAACGTGAAAAGAAATTTGAAATTTATAGAATAATTCGTGGCAATCTTAAAATTGCTGATACATTTATTTTAAAAGTAACCAAATAATAGGACACACATATTTTGCATAAATAACTAAAATGAATAATTTATACAACTAAATAACATACTTTCGACGTTTCAACAGACAAAATTTATTTCTTCCAAATACGAAAAGACGGCCGACAAGCCTGGTATGTATACATATTTAAAACTTAAATTTTCAGAAACAGGTAATGATGAGTTTGATCTAGGGAAAAAGGGTTTCTATCAACAAGTCATGCTTAACCATTTCACTTAGATGTGAAAAAATCGTTATTAGGAAATACCAGAATTTAAGTACCAGAACTTAATAAGCTTGGATATTTGATATCACACCATTTTTTAGTCATAACTTTTGTTTTGAAGCTTGGAGTTTTTTTTTTTACTTTTTAAAGGTTTTTTATTAGATATAAGCAGTACAGCTGTCTGACGAAATTTTGTACTTGGCGCATTTATTCCTTTGGCGTCTATTTTGTTTCTTTTCTAGCTTGGCGTTGCATGTCGACCACCCTGCTTGATTGATATATATATATATATATATATATATATATATATATATATATATATATATATATATATATATATATATATATATATATATATATTATTTGCTCCTCTCCGTGCTCAGGGAAAGCTTCAAAAATGTCTCTCCAGGTTGAGTAAAATTTCTATTTATATGTTTGAATCACCTATAAGGACCTTCAAAATGTTGTTTCAGAAAAGTATTTACATCAAGAAAATTATTTACAAAAAATATAATTCGAAACATATACAATTAAGAGAAGTGAATCAATGATACCTAGGTCCGAAGCTATCCTTACGCTATAGTAGTGTATTTTTGATTTAGCTCCGCCTCTTCGGCAATTTATTTTTCATTTTGTTGCATAATAGGATTTCTAAATGCAAATTTTTCTAAGGTATTACTAAACAATAATACACTGATGTTATCGAAGGCGGGGGTTGGAGATACAAAATCAATAAATCATTGATATTGTTGCCACAGTCACTCAACATTAATGTAGTGCATATTGGCTAAAAAACCATAATTTAAAATCACAAATCTATAAAGCCTATAAATTTATCTTAGATACATCCAATATCTTTTTCTTATTAAATGATATGTTATACAATATCCAGATAAAAACACATCTGGTAAATTTGAATTTCAAATTGATATTTTATGATATGATTAAATGCTAAAAATATTTAGTATTGGTTACATTTAAGCTATGAAAACAACATTTTATTTTTAACTTAACGGAAATATGATAACTATTCTTTAGAAAAACGATTTAATATTAAATTCAATACAGGATATTGGAAAAGTTTAGGTATAAACGCATAAATATATACTCCTACTTGCATAAATCGAACGAAATTTTCTATTAGAGTTATTTTAAATTCTCTTTTTAACGTATTCAAAAATATGTAATCTATGCGTAACTATTCTTGGGATAAATTGAAAATCTTCCACTCTGATGCATGTACATGAAGACAGAAAAAAATAATTACTCTTATAGAAAGAACAGGTAATAGGGAGAAGAAATATAAATTTTCAATTACCAGGAGGAAGCAGAGAGATCTTTGCAAAATTGAACGTGAAAACAGAAATTGAAAATAAGGCGGCATAACAAGTGCAGAGGGAAGTTATATAAAAACTGAACTTCATAAGGGAATGAATGTAGAATACAAATTAATGGCCTTTTGAATCATTTTTCAACGAAAATAGGAATATAATTTATATGCAAAATATTATGGGAAATATAACAATGGTAATATGTTTGAAATACTAATATTTACTTTCGCTTTGAAGACAAATGCTCTTTTCCCTTTGATTGCCAAAAGAGAGATTGGAATAGTTTAAAAAACACACACACACACACACACACACACACACACATATATATATATATATATATATATATATATATATATATATATATATATATATATATATATATATATATATATATATATATATATATATATATATATACAGGGTGTTTCATATTGAATGGGACAAAAAGAACAGCATAGTACAAATTCTGTAATTGATTTATTCAGCCGAAACAAATTAATTCTGAAGCTACAATTATACAAGTTTTATCCGACAACAGCGAAAAATCTCCTGGTTACGAAATCGCCGCTAGAGGCGCTGTTAATCAAAATAGCACCATCCATGCACTAGAAATCGTACTGTGTTTTGGAATATGCCAAGACATCTTCGTTTATTGTCGTTCAAAGACATTTTCGCTCGAAATTTGGTTAAAAACCACCGTGTGCACTCCCAGGAGTTATTTCCTACTTGATCGGTTGCCTTGTCAACCACTACGTGCTGCTGTAGCGCGTAACTTTTAATATACAAAGAAATGGCATTGTTGCTGTTGTTCTAAAATATATATAGAGATATTTTATGGTGTATTTACTGTTCTATTATAAATAAACTGTTAACACAGTGTGTCCATTTTCGTTCCTGTGAACGACGAGTGCCCTGCACGCATCTCTTTCTTAAAGATAAGAAATTTATACAGCCCTACGGCATTTTACTATTATTTATACAGTCCACTGCTTGTGAAGCTCGACACACCGCATCGTCACAACTTCGATCAGTGAGTGAAGCAGTTTCAGGACACGGGTTGCTTCCGGAAGGAAACCAGCACAGGACGACCAGAAAACGAAACCGAAGTGGTTGTAGAAATTCGTGAAACATTTTTACCAAGTCCCACAAAATCAACCAGTCATGCGAGTTCTGAACTCAATGTGCCTCCTACAACGGTGTGGCATGTGTTACGGAAACGTTAAAATTCCGGCCATACACATTTCAGATGGTGCAGGCGTTAAAACCTACCGACAAACCGCCGCGTAAAGCTTTCTGTGGGAATTTGCGGGATAAGCTGGAGGTAGATGGTTTCGCGAACAGACTTGTAATTTTCCCCTATGGGGATAACGATAAAGTGTTCGCGCCTCCATTTCCCCAAGACTTGCAGTAACTGAAGCAAAGGATAACTGAAGTGCTCCTATCATTAACAAAGAATATTCTATCGCGAGTGTGGCAAGAACTGTAATACCGCATAGATATTTGCTGTGTCACCAGAGAGGCACACATAGAACATCTATAGAAACTTGGATAAGTATAGTTTCACTGTAAATTTGATTTATCAAAATAAACTAATTACAGCGTTCACAGGTATGCTTTCTTTTTGTCCCATTCAATATGAAACACCCTGTATATATATATATATATATATATATATATATATATATATATATATATATATATACACTGAAGTGCCACTGAATTAGGGATACCTACCTAGTAACGGGTTGGGCCTCCTCTGGCCTTGATAACGGCTGTCACACGACGAGGCATAGATTCAACAAGTTTCTGGAAACGTTCCACGGGAATGGCTTGCCAATTTTTGGCTAAAGCTGTCTATAATACAGTAAGGTTCTTTGGTGCTGTGATGGCCTTTCACTACTTGTTCCAAAACATCCCAAAGATGCTCAATAGGATTTAAGTCTGGGCTTCTAGGTGGCCAATTCATGACAGAGAAGTCAGAAGAATGCTCATCCAACCAGCCAGTAGCCAACCGGGACTTGTGAGAGGTACAGTTGTCTTGCTGGAAAACTCCATTACCATGCAGATAACAGAACAGCATAAACGGATGGAGGTGATCACCCAGCAACTCTACGTACCGAATTGCATTGAGGGAGGTTGGTACACGCACCAAAGATCCCAAACTGTGCCACGAAAAAACACCCCAGACCATGATTGAGTCACCATGCCCTTGTACAGATCCAGCCAGGCATGCAGGATCCATGGCTTCATGAGCCTGACGCCATATTCTCAGCCTCCCGTCGGCGTTAAGTAGTCGGAATCCAGACTCATCACTCAATGCTACTCGTTTCCAGTCCTCTACCTTCCAGTCTCTGTGCTCTCTTGCCCAGGGAGGACGTGCAGCCCGATGGCGAGTAAAGAGCAATGGTACTCTCGTAGGTCGACGGCTCCCGAAACCCATACGGTGAAGCGAGCGTTGAACAGTCCGTTTATTTACTGTACGACTGGCACCGTCATTAAACTGGGTGGTAATTTGAGCTAATGTTTGGCTTCGCTGGCTACGTACAATACGCCTGAGCTGTCTCTCACCACGCACTGTCAAGGCTAATTGTCCTTTGCAGTTTGCTCGATCGCTAGTTTTTTTTCCACCATCCATGTATTCTTGGTATACTCTTGACACTGTCGACCTTGAAAATCCTAGCTGCCTGACGATTTCGGAAATGCTCAATGGCCCATGCGTCGCGCACCTTCGATTTGTCCGCTATCGAAGGCGGCTAAATCAGGCAGTTTACCCATACTGGCAATTCCAAGAACTAATTCAGAACAACCACAGTATGCGCTATATATGCAGTTACCACAGCGCCCTCACTTGCGCATACATGATGCGCAGCGCTACACAATTTGCATAGGCTTTGCTATCCCTAATTCAGTGGCACTTCAGTGTACATATATATATATATATATATATATATATATATATATACATATATACCGCCCAAACTCTGCACAGCCAGATTCCCCGTTGAGAGTACATAAAAAATGCCCAAAGAACTGTACCTGTACGAGCCATAGTTTTCGAGAAAAATGCGAAAAACAAAGTATGACGTCACATCCGGTGAAAGGAGTCACACTTCATTTGACACATTAACAACAGTATTTGCAAATATTTATAAAGGCAGCTGTTCGAAGTGTCTGCAGTGCATATCCAGGCAGGCTTGAGCGCGCCGTGGAATAGATGACTGCACACATCGCAGCAACGCTGTGTCCACCGAAGTACAAGCAGCATGCAGACGAGCAGCTAAGTCCGTTTTTGTAGTCACTACGTTTCGATACACTTCCTTCAGATGGCCCCATAGGAAAAAAACCAACAGCATCCTACATCTGCCTTTATAATTATTTGCAAATACTGCTGTTGATGTGTCAAATAAAGTGTTTTTTCCTTGCACCGGATGTGACGTCGTACTTTGTTTTTCGTATTTTTCTCGAAAACTATAGGTCGTACAGGTACAGTTCTTTGGGCATTTTTTATGTACTCCCAACGAGGAATCTGGCTGTGCAGAGTTTGGGCGGTATTTATGGGACACCCTGTATATATATATATATATATATATATATATATATATATATATATATATATATATATATATATATACCATAGGAATAGTGGACTAACTGCTCTTCCTGGGGCACGCCCTCTAATGCAGTCTATCAGATAGTAAGTAGCGGGGAACCATCATTGGACAGGAAGTAAAAAAAGGAAGAAAGTGATTGGAGCGCTGAGAATCCGTGAGTTCGATGCCGTCAACTGTATTCACCGAAGTGCGTCAGCATCGCGCACGGACAGTAGATAGAAGTTAACTTGACTACAGTAATTCCTCCCGGAAATAGGAGAGATTTTAAATACGGAGCTATATTAGAAAAATTGGAGAGCAGAAAGTTTAGGGATAGCAACACAAATATTTTTATTTTGTATTTCGGAATATTTTAGTGATCATACATACATAGATACATAGAAATACATATATTCATGTATAAGGGTGGCCCAAATAAAACTGAGATTTTTGTACTAGGGGCAGTAGTTAAAGCTAGCTTTGAGCTTGCACCAACAAATCACGTTTTATGTTACGGAGCAAAGTTGTTATCATCGAAAAGCGTCAGTGTGCTGTTCGCAAGCACTTAGACAAGGTGACTACGTTCGGTCGTTACGTGGATTCGTCAAAACAGTCCCAGCGGGCGGTTATTTAATTTTTGAAGTTAGCAATTGTAAAACGAAATTTATCCCCCACGAAGGATCTGTATGGACATGAAATTCAGTAGCAATGAGCTGTGCTCAGATGGTTTGATAAATTTCGTCTATGGCGTGTGAGCACGGGAAATGCTGAGACCTATCAACCGCACTTGGCTATCGCTATGAAATCGGTTGCATACATATCGGTTGTTCCCGTGGACAAAGTTTGCTGTGGTGTCTCCGCTGGGAGGTCCACAACCATCCTCCCTACGGCCTTAGGGCTCCGCCCACTGAAAAAGATTCTCAAGGGTCGCTTGTTCACTAAGTATGTGGAGATCTGGGACGCCGTCCAATTCTGGTTCAGACATTCATCGCTTAAAGTATCCAAAATCTAATGAAGCGATAGGGTCAGGCCCTGATTTTTCATTAGGTCAGGTAGGCCCGGGCCTAGGGGCCCCAAAATTTTTATTTAAAAAAAAAATACCCAATTCAATAATTTTTTTTTAATTTTACCCTTTTTTAATAGCAATTGTTTTTATATATCCTTTCAAATTTGATTGATTGGTTCATCATTTATGTATAGTTATATATATAGTTCATCATAAGTATGTTGTAGTGTATATAAGGGATTAATAAGTTTTTCCGGTTGCATTGTATTGGTGTTTTAATGATGAAGTTAATATGTTGTATTACTTTTTGTTATTTGATAATGTTCTAGACTTCTACACTTCGAATAGCCAATTCTTGGTAAAATGGTACCTTCACAATGATTCATGATTATTTGTTTTTGTGTGTCAATTTTGAAAATGTTATGCCCACATCAGTGTTAGGAGCCCCCATCCTGAGCTGTGCCTACAGTCAAAAATTTCCTAAATCCGGCACTGGGTAGGGCACTTTCTTTAGCCGACGTTACGACTACTGTAACGGATATCTAGCTCATGTATCACTGTATTCTTTCTGTATGTTCACATATTCCAACCGTTATATACGTATACATACATACAAACACATATACATATGCACACAGTACAATTTCCAGTCTCAATCTCTTTTTGTCGTTCTTCACGGACCCCACCAGGACAACAGCTGTTCTTCACTATCCAGCTTTTGTTCAACCTAAGCATCAAGGACCTAGGACCCAAATAACTACTTCTGTCAGTGGGACAACCACGTCGTTTTATTATACATACACCACAATACAAAAGCAGGATATTAAAGACAATTTTTATTTATAACTAACACGCTCTTTAACATTGTAAAATACCGTCTTTGGTATTCGTAAAGCATACACAAGTGACGTCCGTGTGATAGCTATATCCCCTCTCTAGAATCGTCCCGGTTCTGTCTGTTTACGACTTCCGTTCGGGAGTTGGCGAGATCGTTGGGATTGGAGCCCATCAATAGTCTTCGTTCCGTTTAACTAAAGTTAGTAGACTCTTACACATACATACAAAAATACTCGTTTATAGATATGCATATATATATATATATATATATATATATAATTTTTAAAAGAAGATGATAAAATGGTTACAATCTGTTCGTAAATAATAGGCAAAATTTTGTGCATCCTCCTTGCTACGGTAAAATAATTAACATCAGATTACCTACAAAACAATAAAAGAACAAAAAAGCAATGTAGTGAAAGGGTGCAAAAGTCGAAATTTTCTTTTCATATTCTATATCTCTTGAAACTCTAACCTTCTATCATTCCAGACATTTCCAGAAAAAAACATACTGTCAGTTCGTAAGAAAATGCTTCCTAGAACTCGATTCCTGTTCCAACGCGTCCCACAAATCTGTCTCTTCTCGCGACCTATCACATTCCAATAACCGGATTACCTCTTCGAATGGAATGCGGTCGCAGTTTGGGAAATATAAAACACGATCCTCCGCGGGATATACGTTCTTTATGGGGTATGAAAATGTAGTAAGTGAATTACTTATTTCAATGACCTATCCGGACTGTGTATAATAAATCAGCAGAATTCCTTTCTTCGGAAAAAATAAATCGGATCTGAGGGATGAACTTTCGAATGTTCGATAAATTCTGTCGTATCGAGTACAACGGCGCGAAAAAAATTAAACGTTACGTAATAACGAGATTTTAATCTTTTTTCATATTTTAAGCACAATTGTTCAATAATGTGACAAAAATTAAACGATACGTAATAACGACATTTTTTTTTTTATTTTAAGCCCAATTCTTAAATAATGTGACATAAATTAAAAGATACGTAATAACGAGATTTTAATATTTTTTTATATTTTAAGCCCAATTCTTCAATAATGTGACATAAATTAAAAAATACGTAATGACAAGATTTTAATCTTTTTTTTTATATTTTTAGCATAATTCTTCAATAATGTGACAAAAATTAAACGTTACATAATAATGAGATTTTAATCTGGGGCTTGTGGCGGCCCTGTGGTACAGCGCACTGGTTTTCGGTGCTGAGGGTGCTCAGATTGAATCCCGGCGTTGCGCCACGAAAAATTCTTTCGTTTGTGTCGGCCCTTCATAGGGGGTAATGCTGTACGCCTATATGGTGCCCCCACAAAAAATTGCACAGTAAAACTGCGGCGTAGTAAGGGCGAATGTTTGATTACAAGTGCCTCCGCATTGGTTTTTAAAAAAAAAATTAATATTTTTTTTTATATTTTAAGCACAATTCTACGATAATGTGACAAAAATTAACAGATACGTAATAACGAGATTTATATCTTTTTATTATATTTTAAGCACAATTCTTAAATAATGTGACAAAAATTAAACGATACGTAATAAAGAGATTTTGATCTTTTCTTAAAATTTAGGCGCAGTTCTTCAATAATGTGACATAAATTAAACGATACGTAGTTACGAGATTTTAATCTGTGTAAATTTTAACAAAATTCAACAACAGCGGGGCAAAATTAAATGTTGCGTAAGAAAGAGATTTACATCTCTTTAAATCTTTCAACACAATTCCATTAACAGCGGGATAAAAAAAAATTTAAATGCCACGTAAAAAACGAGAATTTTATGGTTTTAAATTTTAAGCAAAATTCATCAAAAAACGGAATGTCACGTAATGAATAAATTTTAAGCTTTTTGTATTCTCAGTACAATTTATCAGCAGGGTGACGTTATTTTTTTTTATTTATCTTCTAATGTAGAGCCACTTGTCGTGAAACATTCGCCTTTTGTAAGTCACAGTGAAATCTTGCTAGACACTTTATTGTGGGAGCACCATGCTTGACGTTATTAAACGTTACGTAAATAAAATGCAAAGCAATAACGAGATTTTTAATCTATTTCAGTTTTAGGGTGATTAATGAACAGCGGGACAAAAGTTAAACATTACATAATGATGAGATTAGAACCTATGTAAACCTTTAGCACAATACAGCAACAATATCTTGTTTTATCAGTATTTTCACAAATATGAGACAAGGTAATTGTGTAGCAGGACACTCTCAACTCAACTTTTCTGACAACAACCACGCCAGAACTCGGCGTCTGGGTTGGAGAGTAATAGTGGAGAGACAGAGAGATCAAATGAAATGGACGAATGACTTACATCATCCCCCGCGCTAAAATTTTTAATCTTTAAAAATGTATTTTTAACTTCTGTAAATAGTTTTGTTCAATGTTTTTTTGTTTTTTTTTAAGTAAAGAGTCGTGTGTGCAAATTTTGGTTTCATCTCTGCATCCCCCCATCACAATGGCATAATAATGTTCTATCATGTTCAGTTTGGAATACTTTCGGTTTAAATATACGTAACTGGATATGGTATAAAACGAAATTTCAGAAAACTAGTTCCGTTCTCGATTCAAGTGCAGTGAACATACAAACAAATAATATGCTATAATCTCAATTTCAATACAATCAAATGCTGATATTTTCTTCAGGTATTACTGAACTGGTTTTTATTCAATAAAGAATGCAACGGATTTGCAAAATATTTAAAAGAATATTCTTCATATATTATTGTCAGGATTGACGCTTAAGTTTCTTCTACCATATAATTTGCTAAATTGCAAGGGTTTGCAAAATATTTCATTTCTTTATGGAAATAAAAATCTACTTATCTGGATATGAAGTAAAACGATGTAATCCAAGAAAGAAGAACGAACGATGTAATCCAAGAAAGAAGAACGAACGATGTAATCCAAGAACGAAGTAATCCAAATTTCCGTCGGCGCCATTGTGATGGAGGGATGCAGAAATGAAACCAAAATATGCACACACGACTCTTTACTTGAAAAAAAAACATTGAACAAAACTACACAGAAGTTAAAAATAGATTTTTAAGGATCAAAAATTATAGCAAGTCATTCGTCCATTTCATTTGATCTCTGGTGTCTCTCCACTACTACTCTCCAACCCAGACGCCGAGTTCTGGCGGGGTTGTTGTCAGAAAAGTTGAGTTGGGAGTGTCTTGCTACAATTGTATCTATGGGAATAATGCTAGATTGTCAATACATAATCATGATGTTAATTTTGTAAACTTTCGGGTGATGCATAAGCTAATCACGCGAACCATATTAAGTAATGGGGAATTATGCCCTCAGTAATCTAATATTAGCGAATAATTTTTTAGTAACATTGACATGGTACATAATTGAGCCACGGGAGAGCAGAGCTCCATATCCTCTGTACAGATAATTTAATGTGGATACATTTCCGTTCTCAGGATTAAAGGAAAAGTGTTGACACTGAAATTAAAAAAAAATGAATAATAATAGTTTATATATATATATATATATATATATATATATATATACATACACACACACACAGCGTTTGACAACTATTTAAGTTGGCAGAATTAATATATTTTTTTAGACCATAGGGCCATAGGAACATGTGATTAACTGTGTTACCTAGGCCATCGCCTTCCAACACAGATATTTCATGAGGTTGACAACGGAGAGCGAATGTTCCACTGAAATGCGAAAAGGAATGTTCGTTTTTTAATATCTTTGGAAGTGTAAATTGTAACACAAAAGTGATGCAGAGAGTTTTTTGGTCAGAGCTTTGGAGGGTGAAGTGAAGAGTTCTCAAAGGACGTCTCTAGGATCTTCGTGATGGTTCTCTGGTGGAGG
Organism: Dolomedes plantarius; assembly: GCA_907164885.2. NCBI lineage: Eukaryota > Metazoa > Arthropoda > Arachnida > Araneae > Dolomedidae > Dolomedes > Dolomedes plantarius. The sequence continues at coordinate 14,642,163 of OU015502.1, forward strand.
CGGAGTCAATAGCTGTCTGAAAGCTGGTTTTCAGTTGGCAGGTAGATACAGGAGGAAGAAAAGAGTTTTGACAAAGAGATAAGGTTCAGAATCCGTGAGTTCTAAAACTAGGAAATCGAGCAAATCCAAAAGGATTTACTCAGACACAAATAATAAGTGCTAGAAGGAAGTTTAAGGATTGTATTTTTTTTTAGTGATCACACCTTTTGCTTATGAAATTAAAAGTTTAAATAAAAAGTTGGGGATTCTGGAGAATTATAATTTGTTACCATGTGTTTATAAACATAATTTTGAATTGTTTTTTTGTTTTTTTCTTGTACGAAAGTCTTAAATAACTGCCTGTTATTTTATTACGTTTTGCATGTTTTTAAATTTATTTCATGGTCTATAAATTTCAAAAATATTCGAGGTTTCAAAGAACAATGCACATTTTTATAAGAAACACTTTAATTAACAACTCTGCGCAAATTTAGAATAAATCAGAAAAAGAATGAATGCGCATGGAGCATTTTGAAGAATTCCAACATTTTTGAAGAATTTTTTTAAAAAACAAGTCTTGTTCTTCCGAAAAATACTTATTTGTGGATTCTAAGTGAATTCATAGCAGCCCAAAAGAATATTAATTATACTTATGCGGTATATTGAGTAAATTATTGAAAATTTAAAAAGACAAGCTTGAAGGTCCCTTGTCCCCTTATTAACAAATCACAAATAATACAAACAGTCACCCAGGACCTCAGCGAATTTTGTCAGAAGACTTCAAACTTGACAGAGTACACATATGCACAATAGCGGGCCTACAGTTCAGAAACAGCAGCTGAACTTCAACTTAGAAAACGCTCAGTTTCGAATCACGACTAGCGCCATTAAATACCTCCGTTTCTATTCCGGGTCCCAGCACATTAAATCCGAAGACCGGAAAGCCCTTCTATAATGTCAGTGGGTGGGGTAAAGTGCGCGTCATCCAGATGTCTCCCACCTGGAGGGTGTTCGGTGAAAATTGAGGTGACACCTGGGAAATGTTGGACTTCGACCATTGTACTTCCATTGTAAACCGGACCATCCCTCTGCTCGTAGTTGTGACCCTGGTCTTGCATGTTCGGACCAGAGGGGCAAAAACTATAACAAGAGCAACAACAATTGAGAAAATGAATGCATGATACCCACAAAGCCGAGTTCGTCGTGCTTATATATAATATATCCTTGGCGACATTTGCGATTGTTCTAGAAGTGCAAAATTCGAGACACCGATAACCACGCCGCATAGGTGAATTCTGATGGGTTCCGGGGGACATCCAAAAAATCGTTCACCCCAATTCTTGACCATAGTTCTTGAAAATTTCGCAGGAGGTGCACGCAGTGAAACCTGATACTCAAAGACAGTAAATAACACAAAATAAACATAAATAAAGAAGATTTACAAACGTCAAGAAATATTTAAAGCTATTTACGACATTATTAATTACTAACTATACCAAGAAATGATCCTTCCTTATAACGAATAAACAATACCTCATTTTATCTCATATTAAACCCAAACACTAGTTAAATTTTTGAAATTTTCGAACTAGCTTTTTCTGGATGATACCAGAAAATAATAGAAATGAAACGGAATTCGAGAAAATTCGTGTTTAAGAACCAGTCGTCAAACTTGTAAGCCATTACATAACTACATATACTTACAACAAAAATAATCGTTGATCGAGAATAAAACCCTTCTCCGGTGTTACGCAATTTGAAAGAAGAGGATATGAAGAATTTTTTTTCGAATGGTTTTCAAGTAAGATTAAATTTTGTCGCTGCACATTGAAGACTGAAACGAGAAATTTCTTATTTGTCTGGATGCTGTGAAATAATATCGGTTTGCATTGTATTTTTACATTCATGTGATGGATTCATTTTTGTTGCTAGGTGTTGATATATTAAATAAAACTATTCTTTGAATATTTTTATTCAGAGATATGTTTTTTCATGTTCACTTTTTTCAATGAAGTACGATGAAAATACAGCTGTGTCTTAAAACTCTATGTTTTCAATGTTTATTTATTTATTTTACCGTGACTGATCAAATGATAAAAATGAAGGAAGATTTGTTTTTCTTCGAATCATCTTCATAGCTTCAAGCTAGATTCATAAAACAACATACATATTCAAGAATAACAGTCTTTAACAGTAATTTCGTAATCAGTTTGTCAGATACGAATACAAAAATAAGCACATTTTACGTTCAGTTCTTCGATAAAAGCATATTTTTGTATTTACTTGGCTTTAATCATACTCTACCTCTATAAGAGTAAACTACACAAATTTAATTTGGCAGGTACAATATTTTTTAAACAAGGAACATGTTTTTATATTACGATAAAAAAATAATTGCATTTTTTAAGCAATCAAATTCGTAATCGTTTCATGAAACGAAATACTTATATACATTGTTGCGTGTCGTTCGAAGATATTTGGTAGGATGATTCTAGATAACGGCGAAACAAGTATATTACTTTTACAGACTTTAACACGTCGGAAATATTACAAATAGTCACTTAAGTCTACTACGAAGTTCAGAAAAGATTTCGGATGTGCCACACAGGAACAACAACAGACCTACAGTTCACAGAGAGCAGCCTAGCTTCAATTTCGAAATGAATAAATGATAACTTTAAGAGCCGAGTTCAGCATGCTTATATACCTCGGTGATATTCTCGATTGCTCTAGAAATTGAAAATTTTAGACCTCGATCATCATACCTCTAGCGGTCCAGTGCGAGTTTTATGTAATTAATTATTCAGCGGACTGTATCTTTTAATAACACAACAAATTTATTAGAAAAATGCGGAGTCGCTCAATTCCGATGCGAGGCCTATGACGGCCGAAGAAGCACTCTACAAAAAAACGTGATTACAGTCAGCGGAGACAGATGGCGCGTTGGTGGCGCCAATATTCCACCCCACGTTGAAATAACATTTCAATAACATAAAGTTTGATGCATCAAATACACAATAAAGTTTTAAAAAATACAATTGAAATACACTTGTAGAAAAAAAAATAGTTAAATTCCACAATAGAATATAAGTAATTGTTTAAATTATTAAGGTGTTACTCACATGCCAATAAACATATTTTTGATACTGGTCTTTTGAATATTCCTGTTTTAGTTTTAACTACGACGACTCTTACCTTTCTATCTTTACCCAAGATCACATCTTGAATTCTTCCTAACAACCATTTCAGAGGGGGAAGATTATCTTCCTTGATTAAAACCATTGTGTTAGTCCATATATTATCCTTAGTGAAATACCACTTGCGTCTTTGCTGCAATTGACTTAGATAATCTAAAACCCAACGACTCCAAAGTTTTTGGACAAATTTTGTAACATGTTGCCAACGCGAGAGTCTGGTTTCGTTTAGATCTAAATATTGGGGCTCAACAATGGATTTTACTGGGCGCCCAATGAGGAAATGTCCAGGGGGGGAGGGGCTCTAAGTCTGATGAATCAGACGACAGAGGTGAAATGGGGCGAGAGTTAAGGATACCCTCAATCCGGTTGATAACAGTTAAAAATTCTTCATAATAAAGTTTTGAATCACCAACGACTCTTTTGAAGTGGAATTTAAGGGAATCGACTCCAGCCTCCCAAAGGCCACCAAAATTAGGTGCTCTTGGCGGGATGAACTTCCATTCAATGCGTTCTGAAGCAAGATAATCTGCTATTTATTCATTAGGATTGGCAACAAGTTCATGAAGTCGCTTTAATTCTGCCCTTGCTACCACAAATTTTGTACCATTATCGATAAATATCTTAGAGCTTTTTCCCCTTCTGGCGAAGAAGCGATTCCGAATTTAGTCAGATACTATCTCTAGGTGGACAGCTCGCGTAACAAAACATACAAAAATACAAACATAGATTCTGCTAAAAAGGCCTTTCTTTCGGTACTTGCACTTAATTGAAAACGGACCACAAAAACTTATACCCGTAATATTGAAAGGATGTGTTTCGGTTACGCGTTCCTGGGGTAAACGTCCCATAATTTGTTGAGCAGTAATGGGTTTCACTTTGAAACAAACTACACACTCGTGCACAATTTGTCTGAGCAGATTTCTGCCATTTAACGGCCAAAACATTTGTCTTATGGTGTAAAGCAAAGATTGTAGGCCTAAGTGAAGATGTTTTCTATGGAAATGGCTGATTATTAATTTTGTTAATTTCTGCTTAGCAGGCAAAACAATGGGGAATTTTTCATCTTAAGTTAAATCTGCATGATGAAGACGTCCACCTACACGAAGAATTTGATTCTTATCAAGAAATTAATTGAGACTTTTAAGTTTACAATTTGGGAGAATAGGTTTCCCTTTCTTTAAGTATCCAACTTCATCATGAAATTCCATCTCTTGGGCAGATTTTATAAGAACTGGACAACATCTTTTTCTGCTGCAGAGAGAGGACCAGAACGTTTCTCTCCAGGGTGTCGAGCATTGAAGAAAAATCTGAAAACAAAACTTAAAATCTGCAGAATAGTATTAAAATTATTGCTTAAGTTTACAATAGAGTGCACAAAGTTGTCATCAGATGTAAGCAATAAAGTCTGTTTGGAAGTTGCCTTTAGTTCTGACAAATAGAATTCATCAGAAGAATGGTCAATGTTATCACAATTGTTTTCTGGAGAATGTAAAAAGTGTGGGCTATGGCACCATAATGCCACTGTCGAAAGTTCCTCAGGATTTATGCCTCGAGATATGATGTCTGCGGGATTTAGGCGCGAGGGCACATGCTTCCCTAATAGTTCTCAGTCAGAGTCTGCATTTTCGCCACTAGATTACCAATAGATGTCTTGAGTCTGTTAGCTGGCGTGTTGATCCAAGCGATTGATATTGTTGAATCCGTGTATAAGACGACGTCATCTACCTTCATCTTAAGAGAAAGACGTACCCTTTATATGAGTTGCGAGAGGAGTAAACATGCTGATAATTCCAGACGAGGAATGGAGACCGTTTTTAATGGAGCTACACGGGACTTGCTAGCTATGAGTTTGGCTGTTATTTCCTGGTTTTCACTAATGCATTGCATGTATACAACAGCTCCATACGCTGCTTCTGAAGCATCTGCGAATCCTTGCAGGACTGTTCTTTCAATGGAATCGGCTAAACTGAATCTGTCAATTTTTATGTCTTCAATGGACTTTAAAGATGCTATGAAAAACGTCCATTCCTTTGAGATCTGCTCTGGGAGTTCATCATTCCAATTTAGTTTTGTTAACCATAATTTCTGAAGGAAAATCTTAGCTCAAGTTATAACTGGTCCCAGAAGACCTAATGGGTCATAAAGTCTTGCGATGACACTTAATACATCTCTTTTGGAATAAGATGATTTTTCAATGATTGAAACTTTGAATACAAATTGATTATCGATTGGTTTCCAGATGATTCCAAAAGTTTTTACACCAGATTCTGCACTTGATGAAAAGTTATGTTCTTGGGTCTCGGAGGGAGTGCTATTCATCAATTCCTTTGAATTGGAATTCCTCTTGTGAAGCGTCATTCCACATGACGATAGCATACCACACAATTGCAATTGAAGTTGTCTAGCTGTTTCAAGGGTATCTGCTCCTGAAACGATGTCATCCATGAAGACATCATAGAGAATTATGTCGGAGACCAATGAAAACCTTGATGCTTCATCTATGGCTAACTGCTTGAGAGTTCTAATAGCTAGAAATGGTGCACAGAATGTTCCATATGTCACCGTTTTCAACCTGTAAGTTCTTCAATTTCTTCGGACTTCCACAGAATTCTGAGAAGATCACGTTGATCTGTATCTATGCGAATTTGCCAAGCATTTTCTCAACGTCCGTGGTTAATGCATATTTATGCTTGCGAAATCTGGTCATTATCTCAGATATCTTCTTTTATTTCTCCTTTCAAGAGAAGGTCATTCAGACTGAACCCTGATGTGCTTGCTGTAGATGCATTGAAGACTACACGCAATTTCGTTGTAGTCTTGTCCGGTCGGACAACTCCATGGTGCGGGAGGTAATAGCATGGATGATCGATTGACGGCTCATTGTGAATATTTTCGATTTTCTCCATGTGATTCAAATCCAAATATTCTTGCATAAACCCTTCATATAACTCCTTCATGTCCCTATCCTTGGATAATTTTTTCCATAATTGTTCTAATCTCCTTTTTGCTATCTCTCTAGAGTATCCTAATTTCTCTATATCCTTTGTTGGCATCTGCAACACATATCTACCTGTTTCATCACGCTTATTAGTCAGGATGAAATGGTTTTCGAAATATTGCTCTTTCTTATTCATCATTTTCAAAGGTTCATCGATAGTTTCCTATTGCCAAAATTTTTGCAAGCATTCATCTACTTTCTTCTTCGATTGCGAAATGAATCCGCAGTGCTTAGTTTCACTTTTTAGATCTATAGATCCTGTTGCTACGTATCCGAAAACAGTATTACGAAATATGAAGTTGCTGCTGTGTGTGCGAATTTGACCATTTCTTAATAAGTCAAAAAATATTTCCGCTCCTAGCAACATGTCAATTTTGCGGGATCGGCGAATTTCGGATCAGCTAATTCGTTGGGAATTTTTAAACTATTAATGTCGATGTTTAAAGGAGTGATTGGAAGTAGGTCAGTTATTTTTGACACTACTAGAAAGTCTAATGCTGCTTGAAATGAGCCGCTGCCATTCATGATGGTAGCCTGTATTTTTGCTTTTACTGTTGTTTCATTTCCACTTAAACTCGAAATTGCAACCTTTAATTTTTCTTGCGACACTCTACGAACCCAGATGTGACGATGTTTGACACCTGTATAACCTGTGGAGCCTGTATAAAACTTCCTGTGAAAGAATTTTTTACCCAAACCATTGCCGTGGAGAGTAGCACTGTTTTATTTTTTCATTAATGCAAGACAGCGAATGCGAAACAACTTCGCTTTCCGAAGGATTGTTATGACTGTGCATTTCATCTGAATCGGTGCCTTCATGTTTATTTGTGATTCAATGAGTTATTGCCTCCTGAGGGAGAGGCCGTCTTGTTTTGGTTTCGGTGTGTTATGCTTCCTGTGACAAATGTTGCAGCTGTACTTAGACTTGCAGTTAGAGAATCTATGTTGCGAGCTTAAACAATTGAAGCATAATTTGTTTTTCGTAACTAATTCATGCCTTTGCACAGCATTCAGTTTGAAAAATGAATCACACTTAAATATTAGATGATTTTACTTACATACAATTCAAAAATGAATGAAATTATTAGACTTACAACAAGTGTTCTTGATTTAGTATTACAATCTAGATTTATCTTTGGCTTCACAGATCCGTTTTTGCGAATATTTTCTAGCATCTGAGAACACTTCTCTATGAACAAAATTAGGTCATCTGCCTTGGGAACACCGTTAGAGCTTATATCTATTCGTATTGTTTCCTACTTTCCTTATCGAGTTTTTGAAGCACAATATTTAACATTAATGCATCAGAAAGATTGTTTCTATCATATTTCAAGACTTTTAGCCCACGAATATTTTTCTTTACATTATCTGCTAAGTTTCTTAAGTCTGTAGCAGACTCATCAGTTAACCTTTCTGCATCTAAAACGGCATTTATATGGATTTCTACAATTACCCTGGCGTTCTCATACGTTTGTTCTAAGGCCTTAAATAATGAGGAAAATGTGTCATCTGTGGTTTGTAAGTCTTTCACGGCACCAGTTAAGGATGCATTCAAATAGTGAAGTGTCTGAGCTTCTGTTAGCTGATCATTTAAAGTCATGATGTTATTAAACTATAATTTGAAGGTATTCCACTCTTCATACTTCCCCGAGAATTTCGGAAGTGGGATTACAGGGAATTTAATGTTTATACAATGAGAAGCAGTAGTATTTGGACGCGTTAAAATCGATGTGTTACTCTGTTCAAATTTTTTAATGTATGATTTAACTTTAAATTTAACTTATAACGATATTTTCACTGTATTCCCCACTAGCTTTGATTTCCGCAGCTTGATCTTTTTAAACGGTAATAGCATCTTCTATTTCTATGTTCAAAGAATTCAAAGAACTTTCTTTATTCGATAGTTGATCAAGAATTTCTAAAAATTCTTCCTTTTCATTACTATTGTTCTCTATTAAATTATCTACTTTCGTTATTATTTTAGTAATGCTTGTCCGTATAATAGAAAGCTTTTGTTTAAGTTTTCCAAGATGATCCATGTTATGAAATTAGCTTGTGTAAATGCGTATAATCATAAATTATTATATGCGAAGTACAAGAAATATAAATATACGAACAACGAAAAGTTTCCGACCTTGTTGTAGGATGTCAGCAGTTGTAATTCTTGCAGTGGTTATCCAAATGGTGATGCATTCGAAACCGAAACACAAAGGAAGTCATAAATTATACTAATCTAGACGCTGGTCACTCCGTGAGTCGGATCAAATCTAGCGACCTAGTGCGGGTTTTATGTAATTAATTATTCAGCGGACTGTATCTTTTAATAACACAACAAATTTATTAGAAAAATGCGGAGTTGCTAAATTGCGATGCGAGGCCTATAACGGCCGAAGAAGCACTCTACAAAAAAATCGTGGTTACAGTCAGCGGAGACAGATGGCGCGTTGGTGGCGCCAACAATACCAGCTAGGTGAAATCTAATAGGTTGTCTGGCTTTGACTGAGAAATGAATGAATAATTCTTTGGAGACAAATTTGGCAGGAGTACACTTGGATATACGCTTGGCGACATTCCCGATTTGTTTAGAAATGGGAAATTCCAGACAGCGATAACATCGCCTACGTGAAGTCTGACTGCCACCCGAAAAGGCGGAAAAAGTCGCCAAATTTTTCTCCAGGCTCACCGCGGTTCTCGATAAATTTGCCAAGGGATCGCACATTGAGATCTAACGCTCAATGACAGAAAATAAACGGAACTTAACACACACAAAAAAACATAGATTAAGGCGAAATATAGAATATTTACAAATGTTCAGAAATAGTTGAATTATATTTGCAACAATATAATACATTTCAAGTCATTACAAATTGAATTTTCGAACTGGATAAGAAATTTTAATATTTTAAAACTAGCACCCTAATTGTTCGAGTTGAATTAAGCCCCTAATTTCAGCAATACTTCGGACGCTCATAAAACAAGACATTGATGTCTTATTATATTGAATTTCGATTTCTAGATAATGTCATTTGTTAATTAAAACTTTAATGAAGAAAAGGAAAAGCGTGGAATTCTAAAAATACAAATAATTGGACTAATTAATTAGAGGAAATTAATGTTTTTTTTTAATATTTGCATTTCAGGCTATTTCAATGACTCTTATTAAAATAGTAGCTAGACTGCTCCATAAATATGTGTATTGATTTTAGGTTGGGAAAAAAATAGGTAAGGAAGCGAAAAATCGATTCCAAATCGATTCATTGGTTTCTTAAAATTATTTAATTACAGCTTTCTGAAATAGTGTGTAATCTTTACGAAGTGACAAAAATAATTTATTAAACGAATGCTATTAAAAAAAGGTTTTATATGTTTTTTTTTTGTATTTCATAGTGGAATTTCTTTTTTTAATTATCCATTGAATTTACAAGCCTGGTTTTGAAAAAAATACATTTTTAAAATATAAATTATCTTCCTAACAAATCATACCCTTAAAAATATTAATATGAAGTACCGAAAAGGATAAAGAATTACAATAAATTGTTTATTTTAATATTTTTTTCTGTCTAATTTGTAGAACTAAAATAAAATCGATAATATTAGCTGTAATTAACACTCTAATGAAATCAAACTGTGTCGTCTCCATTTAGTTTTTTCATAGCATCAATGATAATTAAAATTTTAATCAAGATAGGGAATACATAGAATGATAAACCTACATATAATTGGACTAATTAATTAAATAAAAAAGAAATTCGTCTTTTTTTATGGTCAATCTCAACGGATTTTATTTAAAAAAAACAGTAAAACATAGGACCATGCTATTCCAAAAATGTACATTATTCAATTAAGAGAACAGGTAAGGAAATATTAAATTAAATTTAAAATTGATGCATTTAGTCTATATTCTGGTTTCTTAGTTTATCCTCTAGAGACCCGAGCCAAAAATAATGCACTTTATTCACAATTTTAACTTTATCTAGAATAAATAACATTAAGTGAAATAAATATAAACAAAAAAGTTAAATTCAAAAGTTTTAATTATGTTAATTTAGTGGTACCCAAATAGGTACCTTGGGATTATATACAGACAAAAATCAGTTACTTCTCATGGAATTCTAAGAATCAGTTTCTGTTTTGAAAGCTCAAAAATAGATTACACTTAATGCATCTAAGTCTGGATTTTCCTTTACAGCCTGAATTACCGCATTTCTTCTGATTTTACAATTTGGACTGCACTGGGAAATGCCCATTTTGTCGTACCTCATATGATTGCCTGGTATGGGAAATACTTTTTGGACATATTTTGTCGCTGAACTGTTTTCTTCTAAAAATTTTGAGGTTTTTTTAAGAATTAAAGTTTTTGCAATTACAAGTTTGAAATGTATCTATTGTAGATAGTCTTTTCTTAGCACCTGACTTTGTTTGCAATGGCGTGTGTAGAGTATACATGCATTACACGTTGCCATGTCAAGGAAATGTGCAAAAATACCCATTGGCCATTTTTTGGTCCGTGTTGAAATAGGATAGTGTGAAATAAATCTATCCATTAGATCTACTCCACCCATATTAGTGTTATATGCTTTCACAGCAGCAGGTTGCTTGAAATCTATCTTCCTATTTGCTTCCTTGCACCATCTCTTGCAAATTCCTTCTGGATTGATGCAAAATGCACTGGACAACATCAATACCGACTTATTGTCCTTCCATTTGACTAAACATTCTTTTCCAGCTTCACGAGTTCAGAATTTAAAAGAGCCTCTTTCCATATCTCGATCTTGTGGAAAATTAGCTGTAGTACCATCAGTTCGTTTGCTCATTACGGTACCAGGCAAAAAAACATTTGGCACTAAGGTAATCAAGAATTGGTATACCTGTAAAAAACCTGTCGGAAAAAGATGAAAAATTTATGTTTCTGGCACTGTACTAACTAAATAGATCCTCCTAAACCATAAGATGCCTTTTCATCTGTTGGCACTGTATCTGCACCCGTATAGATAACAAAATCCAAAACTAACCCATCGTGTGTAGTGAGTACAAAATTTTTCAATCCTATAGGGTTAGACTTTGATGGGATATATTGTCTCATTGCACAACGACCAGTAAATAAGATCATCTGCTAATCAGTGGACAAACATTTTTTCCGAGGCAGATCTTTTTCCCTTTTTCCTTTCTGGTTTTGAGCAGCAGGTAGTACCTTTACAGGAGTAATTATTTCTTCTCCATTGCGTATAGTCTTCACTTTCAGGTTCGAAATTCTCAAGGAAATCAGAATCATCAGTATCTGATAATTCTCTAACACTTTGAGCAAGAACAGCTTGAATTTCCTCTTCTGTCAGATAACGAACTAAAAAAAATAACAAATATTTTTAGCATTCGAGACCCGAGGTCCCCAATTGGGTACCTTCTTTTTGAACTTCGTTAATAACACAAATAAATATAAATAATGTGTATTAATTCATGTTTATATAGTCACTATGGTCTAAACTTTATATAAATATAACACAAAATGTAAAATAAAACTTTTAAAGAATAAAAATAAATAGTTTTCTTACCTCTAGTACGTCTAGAAGCCAATTTTAGATTTCCCGCCACTTTAACTGAAGAACCTGACTTCGGATATGGAACTAGTAGCACCATCTAACAGGAATCGCTTAAATTATACTTTACCTAGTTTGGTCCCGTCGGTTTCGAAAATGATAAAGGTAATTAATGTTTCTGGGGATGTTTTAAAAAATCTACCCAATTAGGTACCGTGGGACTCAAGAAGTTATGTTAAATGCAGAGAGACGAAAAATGTTGAAGCGTGTGTATTTCAACGCGTGAAAGATTGTCCACGAAAAAAATGCTTTTAAGCAGAATAAAATTTTGATTTCCTACAATATTTTTAATGCTTCTCTATTTATAATTTAAAACGAATCTTAAAATTTTTGTTTAATAGCTAATGTATGCTAGTTTGCCAGAAATCAAAGTAGGAGTCCCTCAGGGCTCTAAATTGGCAACTATCCTTTTAATATTTTTATTAACGACCTTCCCCACTCTGCATTAACTACACTAGCCATGTTTGCGGACGACACAGCAATACTAGCTATGCATCATAATGTGAAATATATGCACAAGTTCCTACAGAGACATACTGGAATTCTTGACCGATGGTTCGAAAGGTCGGGGCTCTAGTTGTTCTTCAAAAACTAAAGCTATTTTTTCAGTTACAACAACATTCAACTTTCTTCGGTCACAGTATGCGATCATCTGGTTCATTTTGAGAGAGAAGGCAACTATCTGGTAATTTACGTCAATAGTCGATTCATCTGGAAGAAAATTATAGATCATGACATTAAAAATTTTAAAGCCCGTAAGGAAATCACCCACCTCCTGTTGGGCGAATGGGCAGAATCGAATGGATTTAGATAATAAAATCCTCTTGTATAAAACCGTACCCCGTTCCATCCTTTTAAACCCCGTGCCTGTTCGGGGCTCAGTGGCTGACACCAATATCCAGCGATTGCAGACAATTCAAAATAAAACAATCCGAGGGAATTACTAAGGCGCCCTGGTACCTTAGAAACGTGCTTATTTATAGGGATCTGAGAATCGAACTCATTCGGCAACACGTAAAGGATCTCGCACTAACTTCTACAAAAGATTTTTTTCAATAGACAACGAATAATTAGCTAACCTCCCCGACTACTTCTCAAGAGAATGTTATGGGCGTCCTAAGGCCACTTTGATAATTCACCCTGGTCTCCTTCCCCATTCTTAACTCTCCCTCCAACCTCTTGCAAATTCTAAAATATCCCGGTGCTTCTGGTTCTGATTTGTCATTCTTTGATGGATCGACCTGAAACATATCTCACCCACTTCAGCTTATCTTCTAACACCGTGCCTCCTTTTAATAATTCTGCCACATTAAATAGTTGCCAAACCTATAATTATTTATTTATTTAATTTTTATTTTTATTGTTTATTTATTTATTTAATTTTACACTTTCAATCAACACTTTTCTTTTAAACTTCAGAACGGAAATATAGCCACAAAAAATTATCCAATTCCAGCTTATGGAGCTCTGCTCTCCGGTGTCTTATTCATGTAGCTTGTCAATGTCAATATCGAAATGTTGTTTAAGAAAATAAGAGGACATTTTCAAATTATGTTTTTCTTTGCTCAGAGAAATAGATGTTTAAATAAAGTTGATATGTCTGGTTTGAAATTTTCGGGTACGTTTCACACAACGCCCAGGCTTTGACTGCTGTCACTTGCAAACTTTTTGTACCGCCCACATGATATGGTGGTTAGCGTCATGTAGTGTTGCCAACCTCTACGAAGTGCCTACCCCTAGCGCCATTTCGAAATCCCCCTGTTTCCCCCCAACGTTCCACACCAACGTGAGATCCCCCTAGACCTTCCTAAAAGAAATTCTGGTTCCAAATATGCATCCTGTTTCAGAGATAAATAGGAATAAATAGAAAAAACACACGTACATAATGAAATGGAGGTTTATTTACATTTGACATATGTATGGAACTTACAATCTAATAAAATAAAACGCGTCTCGATTGTACAAAATAATAAAAAATGCCCCCCCCCCCAAAAAAAAAAAAAATAAATGCCCCTAAAAGAATGTGGTCCCTGAAAACACTCCTTTTCATCTAACTTACCCCCAAATTTAGTGGGAAAACCCCCAAGTTGGCAACACTGGTGTCATGAACGTTTTTGTGCTGTCCCCTTGTAAGGATTACTGTTGGTTCAGCTGTATAATGACAGGTTCATACGAACCTATATGATACTCCATACAGGTCCGAAATATACCCATGCCTGATTTTGTCCATTTATGTTAATAAGGAATTGTCCATGATTTGGGATCTTTGAGCAAATATTTCTAAGCATGCTTACACGGTGCCTTCATAAAATTTTACGCAGCAATGATTTGTTCCAATTTCCTTAAATTGCCTTGTTAACTTATGTGGTTCTTCCTTTCTTTTTATATATCTCTAACGGTCCAGACACATTATAAAGTACGAGGGATAACTCTAGAATAACTCCTTTATTCTCTACGTAGAGGCAGACTAACATATACAGACTTGGGGCTTCCAAAATAATACACAACAGTACCGCAACCCGCGGTACTAAGAAACTAAAGGTCGCAATGAATCCCTCAGGCAGAGTAGGCATTTACTAACAATACACGTACACCTCGGCTCTGAGCTAATTCTCGAAGTCGTGCAGCCACCTCGGCTAAATACCAATACACGCTCTATCAGTTAAACACCGCTATCACCTTCCATCAAGCTTGCCTCGCTCTCTCTCGTATCGCTACTAAAGTCGTGGGATCTTGCCAACTCAGCGTGTGCCCTTTAAATAGATCAAACACCTGCGCCGAACTCACTTTGGCTGGCATGTACAGCGCTGCTTCCAGAAATTTGCATCTGAGCAACACGCGAACCCTACAAACTAAGAACAAATATTTATAACTAGGAACAAAAATTTTTTTAAATAATTTCTCCCATGCAAAATTTACTCTAAAAATTATTTTTCGATCTTTCCAAAGCAATTAATTATCCTGGCAGTAGTCGCGTGTCGGTCTTTTTGCCACCGAAATCAGTAATCTTCCCATAACATCTCTCCCCTTAAAGTTACAATGGAGAAATTCTGAGTAGCTGACCTTCAATGTTTGTTCTTTTGTGGAGTAAAATTGCAAATCACTCCTGTTGTTTCTCAGACTTTTATTGCATTCTAAATTTGAAATCGGTTTGAACCACCGCTTTGCGATCACTTGTGTAACCTTACGTTCTCCGTTTTCGATCATCTAGTAACACTGACAAATTTCCTCTCTGTTTTCGTGCTACTGGTAACGGCGGCAAATAGACCGAACGCGACTATTTGCGTTCTAAAAAAAGACGCGACTACTCTCGGGTTATTTTAAAAATTAAACCTCTATAGCTTCGCGAAGACGAACTAATTTTATATCTTTCCTATGCTCAAAAGAACTAAAATCATGAAAACAGTGCTATTGTTTCAGCATATGTAATGTACAAATGCCTATAAATATTTTTAAACATTTGCAAATTCTTTATCTCTCTGCGTTAATTTCGTGTTAAATACCATCAATTTACAGTTATTGAATGTGTCACGAACTGGGTGTATTTTAGAAAATTTTTTAGGGATTGGCAACACATTTCGTGACATTTCGCAATTTATTTATTTATTTATTTATTTATTTTTGGTGTGTGTGTGTGTGTGTGTGTGTGTGTGTGTGAGAGAGAGAGAGAGAGAGAGAGAGAGAGAAAGATAGGAGAGGAGTGGGTAGTCTGGAGAATAAACCAAATATCACCTTCCTGGATTCATTACGAATGCTAAAAATTTTCATTTCTAGAAGAATCAAGAATTTTCTCAAAGGTATATAAGCATCCCGAATTCGGATTCTAGAGTTTTGATAATTTCATTCCTCAGTTGGAGCTCCTACTCTGTGTGGTTTGCAGGCCTGTTACAGAAACATCTGTATCATTTGTGACATGTTTATGAGTATAAAGAAAAATAACATTTCCTCGATGTTATTTGGAGCCGTTATACACAAAAAACGTCAAGCGAAACACAACATCAAACACTTCACAGGCTTTTGTGATAATTGCATTGCCTGGACTTAGCCCTCCAATGCAAAGATCTCTATCAATGCCCGCATTGAACTAATACAAATGGAAATGAAAAGAAAGCAACACATATAGGAAAGAGATAAGGGACGGGTTTTGGAGATGATTTGAAAAATCTTACGGAAAGAGAAACTTAATTCGAAAAGAAAAAGGTTTAATAATAGAACTAGTAGAAAGTTTATAACATTTTTTTAATAATATTTAGAATTATCATTAAAATATTATAATCAATACTACAGTATTAATGAATGTTAATTATATTTATGAATATTATAAACATGTAAATAATTGAAAATATAATTTGTTTAAATATAAATATTCGTATTTATGCTTTAAATATTGATTTATCAATCAATTTTAATTATTTTTAATTAATATTTAAATATTCTTTATTTTGTAGTTTATAATATTAAAATAAAATAGAGTAAGAACAATTTTTATAAAAATAATTTTTACCATAGTTATCTTACAAAAATTTTTCAGATCTGATTTTGCAAACTTGAAAATTCTACACCTTAATTCATCATCCAGTAGAAATACCCATATTCTAGTTCCCGAAGAAATCGACATATCAAACACTTTTAACATACGTCACATTCTGAATCCTAAATGTATTAAAAAAAATTACCTTAAATTTCAATTTTATTCGAAATGTTATTTCTTTTTAGAAACTTAATTAGAAATCGTGAAAACGCCTATTTTGAAACCGATTGTATTACAAAAGGGACTATTTTATAAAACTGAATTAATTAAATAAACATGAATTAAATTAAATTGAAATGAAAATAAATTAATTAAAGTAAACAAAAACTGAAACTGATTTAAATTTTAGCTGCATTTAAAACAATTTTTTATAACACTGAAATATTTCTATAAAATTAAAAATCTTAATATAAAGACACACGTAAGAAAAAAATTTACAGAAAATATGTATGAAAAGATTATAGAATTTCGTGTTTTCCTCTAAAAAAAGGGTAGAAACTCTTACACTGGTTGACGAACAATTACGATAATAAGGGTAGAGACTATAGGTTTTTGTAACAAATTGAAAATGAACGTGCCAACATGATAATTAAACAATTCTCAGTCACTTACAAACTAAAAATTCTATTAAAAAATAATCTCAAATATTTTGTCTGCGAAAAGTTTTAAATATTAGCAAAATCTTAATTATAATAAACAATCTCATTAAAAATTTAAGATAATAATTTCACATTTCTTTGTTGGAAATAAAAAAATCATGAAAGAAATTAATGTAAATATTTTATAGGTGAAGAAATTTTAAATAAAAATTTGTCTCACTGAGTAGCGGTTTCTTAATTATAATAATGAATGTCATGCAACAATTTCATACATAAATTAATTAAATCATTCTCCCTCTTCAAAGAGAATGCATTAATAATCTTATTTCTAACAAGGGTAGAAATTTTCTAATCTTCTTTTTTATAGAAAAATTCTATACTGGTTATATATGGCAACACAGACAACAAAGATATTTCTAAAAATACCTCCTTTCTTCATGCAAAATTTCAGCCAAAGTAAAGTTTTTCCATTTTAAGCAAATATCTTTCAAAGGGGATTCTTTTCAGCTATACATATTTATAGCATTATACGTAAGAGGCGTCGCTGTCCGATCGATGGGTGTGTTTTTCTGATTTTTTTTTATTTCATGCTCGGAAAGAGATGATATCGGACAAAATTTTTGTGAGCCATTCAACCGCTCGCTACACAACCAAACAATATTTATGTTATAAACCTCTCTTGTGTAGACACATGAAAAATTCATTCAATTTTTCCAAGACGATGAGAAGATTTCCTTGAGGTTTCGGGAAAATAGTGTCTTAGGATTTTTTTTCTGATGTTTGTTTCGGAATCGATTTATTTCCTTTTTTTGGGACTGAATAAGAATCTGGAAACAGAAATCTTTATGCTGTGTGAAAGGTCTTAAAATTTGCAAGTGAATAAGCCAATGCCATATAAACTGATTGGTTTTGGAGTGATACCAGAAAGCGGTATTGAAAGATACAGTATTCTTTACAATGCATTTCATTTCCTAGATATGTGTATTGCGGCCCCGTTTACTTCATTTTCACGAAGAATATGTCTTTAATCAACGCTGTGTTGAGCTTTATATATACAAATGTATAGAAAGGGACACTGAGTATGGTTTATGAGACATTGAATACGGACATTTTTCATGTGGGAATAAGCTTCGGAATTTCATTTTGATCACAAGAATCCAGTAAATAAAAATGTTTCACAATTTCCCATGTCAGTTGTTTTGACATATTTGATACAAATATGTGCTTATTTCGCTTTAGCATAGAGGAATAATGTAAAAAAATAATATGAAGCGATTTTAATATCCGCTAAAAATTGTTTGGTATAGTTTTGAATGAGCAACGATAAGTAATCCTACGTTACTATCCCGCGGTAGTTTCGTCAGAAGAGACTACCTGAAATATTTTTTCGGAATCATGACTGGCCGCCATAGAGAAGTTTTACTATATATATATATTTCATCAGTGAATTATCATGCTGTTATCATTGAAAGCTTATATAATTAATTACTAGGCTTTTATATCACAATAACCAATTTATGTAATTAATATATATATATATATATATATATATATATATATATATGTGTGTGTGTGTGAGAGTGTGTGTGTGTGTGTGTTTTGGTTGTTTGTATTATAGTCCTTATGTATCTTAGAGGTTATTTATATTGATTACACCGCTGTTATTAACATATTTAACAGAGAAAGTCTATAATAGTTGTGATTACGCGTTTTGTTATTCAATGAAGAATTTGATATTTTACTTCAATTCTTACTAACGGTGTTTAATAACCGAAGTTTACCCTGATTTGGTATGGATATCCTTCATTCAGCTGGTCTTCCTTTTGCTGGTGTAGCCAGGTTTATTATCTTGTTGGAGTGCCAGGGTCTAGAAGCTATGTCACTCCGCTAGAAGCGGAATACATGTGGCTGTTGTTTTGAAATGTCAGCGGAAATTGGGGCTGGCGATGCGAACTCACACCTTTCTCGAGACGTATACACGTGTAGAAATGCAACGTTTGCTGTTTTATGGGAAGTTCTGTTGCTATGGGTTTTTAAAGCGTTAAAGTAATGTTACTGGGGATTGGATTCAGGAAAGGCAATTTAACTGATAGAATGGAGGGCCTAATATTTAATTTATTACACACATATATATATATATATATATATATATGTGTGTGTGTGTGTGTGTGTGTGTGTGTGTGTGTGTGCTCATCAAGTAATAAAAATATAAGAAATAGGCCCTCATCAAGTAAAAATAATTTTAAAATAATATAAGATTTTAAAGATTAAAATAAAGAAAATTGGAAAAATGCAGACGCTAGGATTCGAACTGGGTTAAAAGATTACGAAGCGCGCGCTCTACCACTAGGATAATGTTGCCACAATGGCTTCAGGAGTAAAGTGAAAGATATTCATAGAGATTATTGTAACGTTCTTGGGTGTTGGCAAATATACATGGGGGAGGGGTTTTAAGTTAGGAATTAGCTTAAATGATAGGTCACACTCTTAATTTTATCCTGGTGTGGTTCCCTTTGAAGTGTAATATTATTTTGCGACGACTCTTTCTTCAGATGATTTACATGTTGAGACAGAATGGACTTTTAAACAATTTGCAGTAAAAACCTTCATATTTGCTAAAATTACTTAAAATCTACATTTTGTCCACTAGGCTTTGAAAATAACATCACACAGGTGGATCCGTTATTTACGATGCACTGACGAATCTGTTTTCCATTACTGTGTTTGTCATTTCTGGAATGGCGTCAACTTTCTCACGGTTACCGGACTTAGGATTGGTTTGATTTGGAGCTCTGTGGTTAATATTTTTCTACATAGGTGCTAATTTGACCGGGGCCTACGGTTTAAAGCCCATTCTGAACGGCTACAAACATCCATGCAGAATCGTTGTTTGTAAAGAACGCCTCGATAGCGAAACCTCGATGTTTACCGGTCCTAGTCGTGGTGTGTACTGACAACTAGAAAATTCGCCCGAACGGTTGCCACGTACAGAGCCGTCTTTCTCCGCCCATTCCCTTACCAGTGACCTTCAAAAATATGGGATTCCATTACGCCACACCCTGCATCCTTGAAATTAGGAAATGGGATATTGCAGCAAAAAATATATTGTTAAATGTTCTTATGCACTAAAATCTATATATATAAAACAGTTCCGTAACTGACTGACTCACTGACTGACATAAAACGCACAGACCAAATCCCTGGACCTAAAGGGCTGACATTTTGCATGGCGATTCTTCTTATAGTGTAGGGGTGCACTAAGTCAGATTTTTGAAAGAGTCTTCTTAGATTTTTTTAAATTAAATTTTTAATCTGTTTTTGTAACATTCTTTAAAGTTTGCATTTAAAATAGTGATTTGAGGGTTAGAAAATTTATATCGCGAGAAGGACTATAAGAATTCTTTTAAAATAATATCTTTTTCGAATCTTCGCCTGCAATTTCTGATATTTTTTAAACATTAATTTTTAGAATTTAATTTATTAAATGCTGATCACGTGATTTCTTTTTCTGGTACTTTAAATAAATTTATCGTCACGTGCATAACAACTAAATAGACAAAAAAATTTTCCTTGCTAATGTGGCAGACGATTGGACATTATCTAAAAAAATATTAAAATACAGTAAAAGATATGATTCTCAAACTCTACTATATTAATTGTACTATATTCTTTAGTATGTCCTATTATATTTAATTTGAATAATTTATTCTACATTATTTTGTCTATAAAAATATCCCTTACGATTTTTTTATAAATACACTTTTTTTGTTTTTTTTTACATCAATTGCATACATTCACTGTCGTACTTATTATAAATATATATATATATATATATATATATATATATATATATATATATATATATATATATATATATATATATGTATATATATATATATATATATATATATATATATATATATATATATTTGGCATTAATTGCATACATTGACCGTTGTATTTAATTTGAATCTACTCCGTAGCGAAGTGCGGGTTTTCAGCTAGTATAAAATAAAAACGGAGAAATAGCACTACAATAAGAATCCATTCCACACCGAAGAAAGTTCTTTTGATCTACGGCAGCAAAAATGACAAATCTAATATTACGATATTAAGGGCTAAGTGTAATACATCTAAGCCCACTACTGCTATATACTATTTCATAGGTTTAAACTAATAGATATCTTTTTGCAAATAATTGCATTAAATTGTCATTTAATTTATTGTTATTGCACAAAGGCCCATTTTATTTTATTGCGATATAAACTCAAATTTATGTGCGAATTTAAAGGCTAGTTTGTTTTTTGTTGCAGTTGGGGTACTTGTTTCAAGAAAATGTTGAAATAGCATGGATCGTTAATCATTTCAAGATATGTAGAAATAGCATGGATCCCAAGTTATCATTAGTTAAACAATGTAAATGTTTGATACAGATCTAAACATTTAAACTGCAATATTTTTTTTCTTACATGCACACACGTATATGTAGTAATCGAGGATACACGTCATGGACGGAGCTCCAAGGATGCCGTGAGGTGGCGCTGCGATCACCTGCCCAATGAGAAAGAGTCGTGACGAACATTTCAAATTCGAACTCGTGAATTCGCGCTGATATAGTGCCTGCATGCATTATACCAGCCGGGATATGTTCAGCCGTTGTAACTCCTAAGCCCTAAGCCTTTTAAAAATATTTTTGTAAATAGATTAATTAAATATTAGTGAACTTTACGTATTATATTTTCGTAATTGCTCTTCGAACGGCGAACTATCCTACATATACATACATACATACATGCATATATATATATATATATATACATACACACACACACTTTAGTCTGACTATTCACTTTGTCAGTTCTACAAAATTTATTCCTGAGTGCTTGATATGTAATAAAATGTATAAACACTACAAGTTTTCGCATAAATATTTGACTTTCAATTATATAAACTATGTCATATTCTCTAAAAAGTAATGCCTTTGATGTAAATTCAATTTTTTTCCTCTTCGTCTGTCGTCTGTGAAATATCATTGTCTGTATATTTTGACATCAGCATTTCATAGAAGTTATAATACATCTTTATTTGACTTATCCCAGAAAATATTGGATTCCGAATTTTATACAAGGAAGTCCGTTATCTTTTAGAATGCTTTGCACACAAGGGAAGGGTACTTAATACTATGATTTAATGAGTCGATGTTCTATAGACATCTGTAGAAAACCCAGTGTCATATTTTACAAACACACCAAAAATGCCCGGTGTTGCTTAGTGGTTTAGAGCAATGGTGAGCAAATGTGAATCGCGACTCCACAAAGGGGTCACAAAAAATTTGGAGCGGTCACAGATAGTCTGAAGTAAATTTAAATCATATTGAATTATTTAATTAAAAAAACATGCGTTAAATTTTCTAAAGTTACAAAGTTTTAATATTTTAAAATTAAATATTCATATGTTAACAAATATTTTGTGGTATTGTTAGATTAAAATCATCAATATACATGTGCTCAAGTAATAAAAATACAAAAATTAAGCTATCATCAAGTATAAAATAATATAAAAATAAATAATAATTTTAAGAAATTAAATTTGAAAATTTGAAAAGATCCACAAAAAGTCGACGCTGGGAATCGAACCAGGGTCAAAAGATTATATAGTGCGAAGTCTACTAATTGGGTTATGACCCCCACAGGAATTGAAGAAATAAATTAAAAGTTATTTTGCACAAAGATTATTCGAAAGTTCTCTCGGGTTGTGAAATATACAAATGGAACGACGTTTAAAGATAAAACAACTTAGAGGGATAGAAGAGAAGTCGTTAGCTCTTCAATACACACCCCCGAGGGCGTTTACAGTTAGCACGTACGGGAAATTATAGTCAGGGAACTCTCCAATAAGTTTATTGCGAATACAAGAAATATTATCATAAATTTTTAGATAGTTTATGTGATTGGTTTTATTCGATAAATAACGAAAACGCGTGGCGAATACGTCGAAAGGAATTTTGTTCTTGAATTGCCTGCAATTTTTTAAATGCCGTTTTGCGCCAGTATAAAAAACAGACCGGGCTAGCATACAGGACGACGGGGGAGAACGATTGTTTAAACAATAGAACACTGGATTTCCATAGAGAGTTGGCGGCTGTAGATTAAAGTATGAGGTTACATGGTGACTGCATTGCATTTTTAACTGTTTTATTAACATGGTCTTTTCCATGTCAGTGCATGTCTATTTATTTACACAAGTAAGTGTAGCATCCAGTCATATTACTTGAGTAAATGGAATTGAGTGAATGTTTATAATTCTATCCAGTTAATTCTGCCATTTTTGTCGAGTGTAGTATAAAATCGAATTGAAAGCTTCGAGTGCGTATTTTATTTTCTCCCGACCACCTAGAAGTCCGGAAAGATTGTCGATTCGTCGCCGAACGGGAATCGTAGCCCTCTAGTGGCGAAAAAGCGTGCTCTGTGTGGGACTGCAGTTTTAAATTACGCCACCCGCTGGTGCCTTCTAAAGAGCTAACGTTCTCTCTGCTAACTTGCTTACATTTTAGTTACTTAAACTCTACCCTTCCTGCATTTTACCAACCCCCTAGAACTTCATCATTATCTCGTGCGAATGATTCTACTATTCATTCAACTTACGTGTGCTAGAGCGCGCGGCTCGTATGCAATAGTCCCCGGTCGATCCCGGTGGATGTTATTTTTGCTAATTATTCTAGTAATTGAAATTTTATTCTTTTTAATTCTAATTATAACTTTTATTTTACTTATCTGAAGAGGGCTTAAATTTATATTTTATTTCCACTTGCTGAGCAAATATTTTCTGATGCACATATCTTGCTACTGGAGGGGAAAGTCGTTAGACCATGGCACTCCACAAACTCAATATACCTTGAACCTTGCACCGGTAATAGAACTACGTAGGTGCATCAGTTTTCACAGCTATGCATTTAGACGGGTAGATAACAGAGGCGTTCTATTTTATATAGCTGCATAGAAATTGCAGGGAAATTAATGATAGTGGACACGAATTCTTGGTCTTAAAATAGTTTCGATATAAGCATGTATCGATGCTTTTACTCCGATACCGAATAGTTATCGACACCCTCTATCGATACAAGTATGCAAGTAAAAGTATTGATATGTAACATGATGTAATTGAAGTTTTTGAAGTGGAGTTCCTGGGTCTTGACGACATTACCTTTACACGTACGCTCTTGGAGTGCTTGGAGCGTAAGGGATTGCGCGCACGCTCCAAGCACTCGCGAAAGAGCATACGTGTAAAGGACGTTATTAGCGCCTTTACACGTGCGCTCTTTCCCGCGTGAAACCACAATCCCGTGCGATTGAGTGCACGTGTGAAGGTGTCGGAGAGGAAGGGGAGCTGCTTCGGGAGCGAAGTCCAAGTTTTCCCCTCCAGGCAATCCCGTACGCTCCGAGAATTCGCGAAAGAGCGTACATGCAAAGGACGCTATTATCTCCTGTAGCAAATATAGTTATTTCAAGTACATGTTCTCAGTAATTTATTATTTAAAGTTAAGAAAAAATTAAGGAATTGAATTTTGAAAAAAGAAAAAACAATAAAAAATTTAAACAGACAGTAAATTAAATTAAGCGATTAAAAATGAATAAGCAATAAAAAATTATGATTAATGCAATAATATATGAAACACTAATTTATCAAATTATTAAAATTGAAAGATAATGAATATTTACTGATATCGTTTTATTCCCATAGGACCAATCCGAAAAAATGGGCTATCTACTTTCAATGGACCACGCCTTTCGTTTCATTCCTAGTTGGATGGAAAACAATCCCAATAAGAATTCTAAATTTTTACTGAAGGAGTTTAGATACTTTAAATTTGTAAAATTGTTTAACATTGATTATTAATTAAAGATACATTTCCATATGTAATATTCTCGGAAATATTTTAGATAGAAAAGAATTTCAATAGCTGAAGAAGTCTAAATATTTACAAGTGTGATTTACGGTTCTGTCAAATTACAAAATTATTTAAAATGAAATACTAATTGATTAAATATATGCCTTCTGAGTTTCCAGATATTGCTAGATGCTTTTGACTACTTAAAACAGCATTGTCGAGAAATAACATGGCTGAAAAAGAATCCAAATAGCTGAAGTACTCTAAATTTTGATTGGCGAAGATAAGGTACAATTAACCTAGCCCAAATAGGATACTATCGTCTTCAGTGAATGTTTGTGCAAAACCGAGATTGTTAGTAGATGCTAGGTGCAAAAGAACGAACCAAAAATATGGTAGCAGACGATAAAGGAAATATCAGTAAGGATAGTCTTGAGGTCGATCCATCAAAAAACACAGGTCAGAACCAGAAGCAACGGCAAATGTAAATTAGAATTTAGAAGAGGTTGGCCGGAGAGATAAGAAAGGGGGAAGGAGACCAGGGTGAATAATCAAAGTAGCCTTAGGACGCCTATAGCATTCCCTTCGTTTTAGGTTAAATTTTAAACAGATATTTATACTAACGTTGTATACACGAATCTTAAAATTTCGAAGATTGAGAAAATCTTTCAAATAGTATGTTTATAACATATTTACAGTCTGCTAGTTACAAGTTTTTAATTTTACAAAATTTAAAGTAATGTAGGAAAAGTTTGTAAAAGTCTGGTTTACACTTGGTTTAATTCGTTTCTTAGAAAGTCTATTGGTAATTGACGAATGCTTATAATTCTGGAAAACAGTCTAGCAAATTCTTTTGGATATTTATATATTCTATTCATCTCAAGAGGTAACAAAATTGGAAAAGTTAAATGAACAACCTCAGCGTTGGTTTTTCCTTAACTGTTAAATGTGAATTTGCTGAACGTTCAGTATTCTAAATTTAATCAGGGTAGGAATTTCTACACAAAAAGATTGCGAGAAAAGTTCGCCGCGATTTAAAAAAAATTCTTTTTACTTAAGTTAATTTTTCTACGTAGGGAGCGAGTGTTTAAATAATATATAGACTACTATACGGAATCACTTTATATAAAGAATTACAATTGGCTTGAAAATCTAAGGATTGTAAAAAAATATCTATAAATATAAATAAATTAAAAAATGTAGCAAATAGCACTTCCCGTAATAAAAATATTTACACTGTTAGACAAAAAAAAAACGAAGAAAGAGTTATCCGAATGGGAAGAAAATCCGTAAATGTCATATACATGTACTGAAAAACAAATCATCACAATTTGAGAAAAACTGGATGATTTATTCAGGAAAAAGATATTTACAAAGTGAAAAAGTCAATAACGTGTGGCCTACTTCTGACCCGTATTCAAGCAGTTAATCGGCTTGGCATTGATTGATAGAGATGGCGGATGTCCTTCTGCGGAATATCGTGCCAAATTTCGTCCATTTGGCCCATTAGATCGTCAAAATCCTGAGCTGGTTGGAGGGCCCTGCCCATAATGCTCCAAACGTGGTGAATGAGAGAGTGATCCGGCGAACTTGCTGGCCAAGGTAGCGTTGGGCAAGCACGAAGACAAGCAGTCGAAACTCTCGCCATGTGCGGGCGTACATTATCTTGCTGAAATATAAGTCCAGGATGGCGTGATATGAAGGCCAACGCAACGGGGCGTAGAATATCGTCGACGTACCGCTGTGCTGTAAAGGTGCCGCGGATGACAACCAAAGGGGTCCTGCTACGAAATGAAATGGGACCCCAGACCACCAACCTGGTTGTCGGCCGGTATGGCGCGAAGACAGTCAGGTTGGTATCCCTCCGCTGTCCGGGGCGTCTCCAGACACGTATTCGCTGGTCATCGGGCTTAATTGGAAGCAGGACTCATCACTGACGACAATTCTACTCCAGTCAATGATATTTCAGGTCGAATGTTCCCAACACCACTGAAAACGGGCTTGCTGGTGTACAGAGGTCAATTGGGCGCAGTGAGCTCATCCCCCTGTCTCTGAGCCCCCTATGAATAGTCCTTGTGGTCACTGAAGCACCAGTTGTACGTATGATCGATGATAATAATGAATCTGGAGCTGTGAGTGCCACTCTGTAGATTGCTTGGTCCTCACTTTCTGTCGTTTTTCTGGGACGACCGCTTCCCTCTTGACCCTATGTTCGGCCACGCTTTTTCTTTAATCCTTAGGAGGAGGCTCTTTTAGTTAGACAGTCACCTTTTGTTATTCACTGCTATTTTAGTGGCCACTCTGTGATGGGAGCAGCTTATAGGTGAGCCAACATTGCTCCCTATGAAGGGACGACGCGGAAACGACTAAGTCTTATTCGGGATTTGAAACCACGCCCACTACGTGGCAGTTCAGAACACTAACCACTACACCTCGTGGGCGGCGAATGAGCAATATGTTTCAAGGTATATAAAACGTTGAATATACAAATATTTGTTCCCAAAAGCCGATAAAATAATTCAAGTGGCAAAAATCTAGCATTAGCTATAAGATAGACCGTGAAATGTAAATTTCTGCTGTATTTCAGTTAATTCAAAACGTTTCGTAAAGTTAACACTGAGTTTTATCAAATACGAAGATACTTTTGTAAATTCGTTACATAGTTTCTAGAGGCTAAAAAAAGTTTATATTAACTTTTGATTTTCATAGTTGACATTTACTCTAACACCGCATGATATAAACCATCAACGTTATTCTCAAGTTAAAGGTTATACTATTCTCTTAAGTATGTTTGACTAAGAATATTTGAAAAAGTTTGTTCAAAAGTCGTTTTAGCTCTTGATCATAAAAAAGGGCCCATTAAATAATGCGATGAATGAGCGCTATTACTTAAGAATGATTACCGTTGCAGTTCATTTAAAGCAGTGGTTCCCAACCGGTGGTCCGCGAGAGCCTAGGGATTGGTCCGTCACCACATATAAAAAAGTTGCCAAACAAATGGAGATTTCGAAAGCAATGTTCATTGAACTAGATGGGCCGAATATATCCGATGACTATCAGGTTAAATTACTTAAAAGTTTATAATTATTTTATTATTAGAATTTTTTTTCCAATGCGGAGGCACTTGTTTATTATTAGATAATATACAAAATAACTTGCATACCCCCGGAAGGTTCAGCCCCCCCCCCCCCCAGTTGGTGGGGGTGGGGTGGAGGCACATAGTTTAATTTCTGGCTTAGTGGTCCGCAAACTTCTACGGGTTGGGAACTACTGATTTAAAGGATAACGTTTTAATAAGATGGATCTGAGTAAATGAGACATTTATTTGGCTCCCATGGCATATAATTTGAAAATAGATCATAAGCAGGGCTCCCATCGAGGAAAATGTATTAAACCCAGATTGCATCTAAACAAAACCCAACTTTAGAAGTAGAAAAAAAAAATTTAAATGTACAAATAATATAATACACAACATATTTTCTAAAATTGCGTGAGGTAGTGAAATCAAAATTATTTTAGTCTACTGTCGTCAATAGAATTCCACCTCCTCCGGTCACAGTATTCGATCACCTGGTTCCAGTGGTGCACCCAGGATTTAATCTTGGGGCGAGTTGAACGGACAAAAAATATTATAATGCAAATTCAATATTCATAATGCAATTTATATTACTTTGGGGGGGCAGGGCCCCTTGGCCCGCCCCCTGGGTGCGCCACTGCCTGGTTCACTTTGATAGAGAGAGGGCATATTCCTATTAATTTACCTTGATTGTCGAGTAACCTGTAAGAAAAATATAGAATATAACATTGGAAAATTTTTAAAGCCCGTAAGGATATCACCGTTTGACTTTTTTTCTTACCCCTTCTTTATACCTTAAGTTAATTTAAGCTTTTAAAATACAGTTTGGCCGGAGGCAAAATAAAAAGTAATGCATTAAATACCACTTTTAATCTTTTTTCCGAAATACTGTGGATTTTTAATTGTATCCTATTGTTGAGTGCTCGTAAAAACTCTGTTGCGTAAACGAGGTACCTTGCTGAGTCAAAAAACAAAAATGGCGAATCTAATCTAATATTTTCCTTGAAAAAATGAACGATGACGATTTAGCAGGGTCCAAATTTAAAACTGTCTTCTGTTACGTACGTTGATTTTAATACTTTTTATATTTTTATGTTTCGTTAAAGAAGTAACTAAAGAAGTAACTTTCGTTAAAGAAGTAAAGGCAAATAGCTGCTGCTTAAATATGTATTTAGAAAATTATAGAATGTCGTAGTATCGTGTGTACCAGATGGTGATGGAATTTAACATTAATGAACAACACCTTTAGCCTGCTATTGGCTTCAGATGGTTTTAAAACGTCAAAACTCAAAGCTTAATCGGATCGGGGAGAGATGAAGTTGAAATATTTAATATAAATCCAAAAATAAAATTTTGGTAAGTCCATTAAATTGTAAGAAAATAATTTTACATTTTCCTGGGAAAAGGAGCATCAGCTATCCATGGAGAGGCTATTCGTGTGGAATTGAATGCATTAAAATGTTACCAATTAAATTCAAGAAATCATATTTATCCTCACGGATTTACGAGTACCTGTTAAAGCTATAGACTCTATGGATATAACATGGCAGATGAAATATTTGAATAACTATCACTGATCCCAAGTTGATATTCAAGAATTAAAAACAATGGATCCACAGTAAATTCCAGCACACTATTTAGTTAAATGCTAGGAACGTATACCATAATTATTCAAACGTTAAAGAGGCCATTCTGTTGCAATTCCACAAAATACATAGCGTCACGGCTGTTAAGGTAAAATATTCAGCATTAGGTCGAGATTAGGCAGTCAACGGAAAATATTTTTCTGCTGTTTCGACGGGGTGCGGGGCACCGAATTCGGAATTAAAAGCAAATTTTTATCATCTAGGAACTATAGAAATTTGAATAACACATCACTACCCACGTTTCTACAATGATTAGACTGCGCCATACGCCTTTTATTTCAATGTTGTGCTCATGAAGCTGCAGAAGGAGGGGGAGCTAGTGTTAAAAATGTCCGATTTGGTCGCCACCACTAGATGGCGCGCGCGCCTGATCTGTTGCCGCTATAACACGGAAACCATACGCTTTAATATGGATTTTTCGTCTTTTTCAAAAGAAATAAGTTTTTTTTTAAAGTGCTTTTTAATATGAATTTATTTATTCAACTTAACAATTGCTTATCTTCATTCAAAATGTTTATTTGAACTGCCTTTTTTGCTAAACTTCATTAAAATTCTTAAAGGGGAGATCACCTTTGCATGCACAAAATACACTGATTTACTACCAAGCTTAATGTGTTGTGAAACAGTTAATTGGTAATAATTTGAACCAATTTTTAAAGGTGAATTGTACAAAGTTTTATCATTAGAAAATAAAACAGAATTGTTGGGAGATTATTATCAATATTTTAAGAAAAAATGCTTTATGAATAGTGAATCTTAGATCAATGCAATGTGCAGAGTATTTTTTAAAACTAAAAGAGATTATATTAAATTATTTGTATATTTTATCCATAGGTTATAATTTAATCTGCACCTAAAATAGTTACCATATTTTGCAAAAATATTTTTTTCAGGCAAATGTATTGCAATGTAAAAAATTATAAATTTTTAAAAACATTTTCTGCAAAAAATACCTTAATTTAGGTAGAAATTGTAGAAACATGCAAGATATACATGTATACAAAAAATTTTAGTAATTTTGATGATTAGTTTTGAAGAAATAGTGCGCACAACTTTCAAAATAACAGTTTTTAGAAAAAGCAATTTAAAGTTTAACCAAATTTTCTATCAATTACTTTACTATTAGCTTATACATTTGGCCATAAATTTGGTTCTAATTGTAGTATCGACTTAAATTTTTTTTCATAAGATTCCTTATATTCCATTCTTCAAAATTAAATCATAATAAAAAATTGAGTTTTTTGAAGGTTTAAGGTGATCTCCCTCCTTAAAAGGGGAGTGGTCACATTTACGTACCTTTAAAAGTATCATTTTTAGACCTATGCTGGATTGTATGTACTACTCATGTTTTGCTTGATTTACAAGAAATTTTTTGAGTAACTGCCTATAGACTGTATATTATATATGCAATATTTCAAGGTAATTAATAAAAAATAAATAATTTTTTATGCATAAAAAGTTTTTATACATTTTGCAGTCAACTACTGTGCGCATTCTATCAAAATAAATTATTAACTTACATTAATATTGCTTACTATATGTGATTACAACACTTTAGACAACAAAATCCACCAAAATTTTTTAACCTTAATATTTTAATTTTTTAAAGAATTTTTTAAGCTTTTACTCAGTCATTTTTGAAATTTCTAATTAAAATAGCACGTACTAAAATGTTTTAATATATATTAGAATAATGTTTCTTTATATTGTTGCCTGAAGTATTGTAATCACATATAGTTAAAAATTATTAATGTAACTTAATAATGTATTTTGACAGAATGCGCACAGTAGTTGACTGCAAAATGCTCGATTTAAAAAAAAATATTCCCTTGTTATGCATAAAAGTCATTTTTATTAATTACCTTGAAAAATTGCTTCTATAATAAACAATATTATAGGCAGTTACTCAAAAAATTTCATGTAAATCAAGCAAAATCATGAGTTGCACATACAATCGAACATAGGTCTAAAAATGATACTTTTAAAGGTACGTAAAAGTGACCACTCCCCTTAAGGGAAATGAGTAAATAATGATCCAATTTCTAGAGCGAGCTAGTTACACAAGTATGGGTTTTATTGTACTCACAGTAAAAAGATCGGAAAATATTAATTTTTTTTTGCTTATACAAAACAGATTTTGCATAAGCATTTATAGTGACAACATTTTTTATCATACAACGAAAACTTATTTACTTATCAAAACTAACTTAACAGTAATTAAATTCTATATTAAGGTTTCAGCATATTCACCAGTTTTATGAAGTTTTCATAGTGGAAATATTTTATTTCTGTGAACAATTTAAAAAATAATGATGGCTTTAGCTCAGACGTGTATTTAATTTGCCATAACCACAAAATATGTTGATATAAGAAAAGTATTTCATAATTATAAAGAATTGAAACTAACAACATACACTATTAATACATTATTATAAAATAAAAAATTAATGCTTGATATACAATTTACTATAGATAAATTTGAACAAAAATATACATGACAGGTTTTACAGATATTTATAACATTATTTATTGATTCAGTTCAAAGTAATATAAAATAAAGCTTAAATTTAATAATAAATGTGATTTAATTTTGACTGTTTTCTTAATTTTTTACCTTTAGCACAGAGTTTGAGAATTTTTATTTTCTTGTTGCATATAAAATGCATGCGCGGAATTAGAAAAAAGTTGACAACATTTTGAATTAAATTAATGTTATGTTGCTCATTGCAACCTATTCTGGCATAAGAGGACCAGTATAAATAACTTTTATCACTTAAAAAATAAATTTATTATTATTTATTAATTATTTTTATTATTTATTATTATTATTTTTTAATTAATTTACTTTTATCAGTATTGCTGTTTATAATGGTAAGTTTTGAATGCTTGGTCACATTTAGAAAATCTACTGATCCTCCTAACAACATAACCAGCAACATAATTTATAATGAAATTTGGCCACTGGAACAACCAGGTGAAAAACATGTTGGCATATCTGTGCACAGAATAAATTTAAAAATTTGTAAAACAATTTTCTAAAACACGTGTCCATATAACTCAATGAAAACTGCGAACCAGAGGAACATGTCGCGCCATCTGCCGGTGAGCGACCATAATCGGTCCATTTTTCGAGGAATTTCCCATTGAAGCTTACCCTCCTTCTGTAGCTTCATGGTTGTGCTGCATATACGCACCTTGATGCACAAGACTATTTATTATACATCTACTTTTGGTCTATCTCGGAATGGAATTTTCCAACCTAGAGCAGGGTCGATCCCATGAAGCTCTGTAGCTTCATGGTCGATCCATTGTGGCGACTGAGGCAAGTTTTAAAAATGGCGTCTTTTGAAATTTATTGTAATGAATGGTATCTCTCATAAAGCTACAGAAGGAGCGGAAGCTTCAATGGGGAATTTTTCGAAAAATGAACCGATTGTTGTCGCTCACCGGTAGAGGGCGCGACATGCAATCGTAGTGACTATTTTACATTGAGTATACGGCGTGGTGGTGAAAGTTGTTTTATAATTTTTAAATTTATTATGCGTGGAGAAATATGCCATACACGTATTTTGCTCCGGGTTGTTCTACTGGCTATAGATCAGTTTTAAAAAGAAATAAAGAAACTGGACAGAGAAATCCTAGTATATTTGCTGCTCCTAAGGTAAGAACATTAGTATTGTTTTGTGTTAATATAAGATGTTAATAATGAGAGAAAAGTACATCTGCTGTGTTTTAAGTGAACGCAAAGTTAAGACATCTTAAGTTCTGCTGGAAATAACCATAATATTGAATTTAATCACTATTAAGTTAGTTAAATTACGTAAGTTAGTTAAAGTACGTAAAAGTGACCACTCCCCTTAAGGGAAGTGGTCACTTTTAAGTACCTTTAAAAGTATCATTTTTGGACCTATGCTGGATTGTATGTACTACTCATGATTTTTGCTTGATTTACAAGAAATTTTTGAGTAACTGCCTATAATACTGTTTTTATATATGCAATATTTCAAGGTAATTAATAAAAAAATAAAATGATTTTTTATGCATAAAAAGTGAATATTTTTTAAAATCGAGCATTTTGCAGTCAACTACTGTGCGCATTCTATCAACATAAATTGTTAAGTTACATTAATAATTGCTTACTATATGTGATTACAACATTTAGACAACAAAATGTACCAAAATTTTTTAACCTTAATATATTTTAATTTTAAAGAATTTTTTATAAGCTTTTACTCAGTCATTTTTGAAATTTCTAATTAAAAATAGCACGTACTAAAAGGTTTTAATATATTTTAGAATAATGTTGCTGGATATTGTTGCCTGAAGTATTGTAATCACATATAGTAAAAAATTATTAATGTACCTTAATAATTTATTTTGACAGAATGCGCACAGTAGTTGACTGCAAAATGCTCGATTTAAAAAAAAAATTCACTTTTTATGCATAAAATGTCATTTTTATTAATTACCTTGAAAATTGCATCTATAATAAACAATATTACAGGCAGTTACTCAAAAATTTCATATAAATCAAGATTAAATCATGAGTAGTACATACAATCGAACATAGGTCTAAAAATGATACTTTTAAAGGTACGTAAAAGTGACCACACCCCGTAAGTAAATAAGTTTTCATTGTATGATAAGCAATGTTATTACTATAAATGCTTATGCAAAATCTGCTTACAAAATCTGCTTATGCAATAAAATGCGTACTTTGTGAAAATTCAAAAATATAGCTGATTTGTCCTAGTCAAAGTTATTTGTTTTTTTCTTTTTAATTTGCTGAAAAAATTTGTATTCTGTAATTTACCAACTTGACGATTATACCTCCAGTTTTTGAAAGTGTAATCTGAGATGCTTTGACTGATTTTTTTTTCCCAAAGGAAGATATTTTAAAGTATTGTCTGATTAAATACTGAATTGACTTCCTATTTTATTAGTCCTGATAAGAATTTATTTGGGATTGATAGAAAATGTTTTTTTTTTTTTTTTAAAAGGCCTGTTATATATGATGTATTATTCATACTTATCTGCAAATAAAAATATTCTATATTACTATGTGTGTGTGTTTTGGTTAATCAGTATTATTTCTCACAATTTTTTTTCCATAAGAGATTATGAACAATGATAAAAAACTTTCTTCACAATTTTTCTGTAATTTCATTTCATTAATTATTAAATTATTACAAAATTCTGAACTAATTTATTCTGAAACCAATACACAATTATTCTGAAAAAGTTTATTTACTCATTTCCTTTAAGAATTTTATTGAATTGTAGCAAAAAAAACACTTGAAATAAAGATTTTGAATGAAAATAAAAAATTGTTAAATTGAATTAATAAATTCATATTAAATACGCACTAAAATAAAACAACTTGTTTTCGCTAGGAAAAATACGAAAAATCCATATTAAAGCATATGGTTGTCCGTGTCTAAGCCGCCCTTCAGAGCACGCGAGCGCCGTCTAGTGGCGGCGACAAAAAGGGAGACACATTTTTAACACTGAGCTGCGCCTCCTTCTGTAGCTTCATGGTATCTCTATTAGAACTAGTCTACTTAATAGAATAACGGACATTTTGGGGGAAATATTAATTTATTTTTAAGAATATGAAAACTTGCAAAAAATTACAGAACTTAAACAAGTAGAAAAAGTAAACAAATTTGAATATTATTTGTTATGTAACGAAAGCAATTTCTGAAACTTTATTAGAGCCTTTATTGCAGGAAATATTTGACTGCATCATTATAATTCATTGATTTTCATTCCGTCTTTTCTGTAGACATTATTGCTAGACGATTCAATCGCTCTTGAGGTGTTGTTTGTAGATAATTCTTTAAAATTTTCAAATTAGCATAACAGCTCTTAGCTGCTTACAGTGACAGATAGTGTACGCAGAATTCTTAGAGCTGCAACAACGTTTAGAAACAGGCTTTCAAAATTGATTTCTCATGATCTCAAATTCAGCAGTTTATAAAAAAATTAGCCTAGATATTCACTTATATTTGTATTTTTTTACGAATTTCGTCATATTTTAGATCAAACTATTAACATTTTTTCGTCATTCGTTAAAAATTTCGTCTCTTTACTGTGTCTCATTTTGGCTCCTACGTAAATTCGGCTCCTGCGTGAGATCGCCCAACCTATGGGACCTGCGCTGTTTACACCATTTATAGAGGGTTATTTGTTCTGTTTTCAGTCAACTGTCCGCAGGATTTTTGCTTTAAAGTAAAAATTTGAGAGAATTTTTCTTTAAGCAAAAATTAGCCTGATAAAATAATAACATCTTAAAGTTTCAAAACTGGAGTAATATTAATTAAAACAATAACTTTAAAAGAGAGATAAAATGTAGAATGGGAAAGCAATTTAATATACGACTTGGAATTGAAAAAGGGCAAAGGCAATGATGCTGATAGGTATCAAAGACAGAAATCGCAGAAAACCAATATCTAAACTATCCCACTACCACACCTGGATATATTGTGTTTCGCATTTAAAGACATTATGATTAGATTAGCTCGCAAATGAATAAAAACAAAGTAAAAATATATGTGTTGCTATCCCTAAACTTTCTTTTCTCCATTTTCCTACTGTAGCTCCGTATTTCTCTCTCCCAATTCCGGGAAGAACTGCTACAGCCATGTTAAATTCTTTTCTACTGTCCATGCCCGATGCTGGCAAGGTGCAAGGTATATTGAGTTTGTTGGAGTGCCATGGTCTTACGACTTTACCTCCAGTAGCAAGATATGAGCATCAGAAAATATGTGTTCAGCAGTAAAATAAAATATAAAAATTAAGCCCTCTTCAGATAAGTAAAATTAAAATTAGAATTAGAATTAAAATAATAAAATTCAATTATTTAGAATAATTAGCAAAAATGAGCATTCATCGGATCGAACCGGGGACTATAGCATACGAGCAGCGCGCTCTAGCACTGCGCCAATCATAGTACAGCAAGACCTATGCTGGCTCACCTCGGTGATTCCATTTGAATGTATCGAACTCTCTGATTCTGAGCACTCCAATCTTTCTTTTCTTTACTTCCTGTCCAATGATGGTTCCAGCTACTTACTATCTGAAAGCCTGCACTAGACGGCGTGTCCCAAGAAGTGCAGTTAGACCAGTTTTACTATGGTCTATGATCCTATGGTACTATGGTCTCGCAAATGAAAAAATAAAACGAAATCAAACTCATTTATAATTCTATTCAGTTCATTCTGTTATTTCTTATCGAGTGTAGTATAAAATGCGAAATTGAAAAGCGCCTTGCGTACTTTACTTTCTTCCCGACCACTTGCATATCCTGAAAGAAAGTCGATTCTTCGCCAACCTGAAAATTTCGCCAAATGGGAGTCGCATCCCTCTAGCGGCGAAAAGCGTGTCTATGCGGAATACAATTTCAAATTACGCCACCCTCCCTCCCGATTCCGGAACCTGGCCACCGCGAGGTTGTAATTAAAGACTTCATAAAATAACTAGTGTGATTTATTTTTAATAAATAATTGAAAAGGACAAAGTAAAAGCTAAATAAGATTCGATAATAAATGTAGACTACACACAAATATGAAAACATTTCTTGTGCGGTATTACAGATATTACATAAAATTTCCTGCATGTGTTTTGTACGACAATGTATCCTAGCACCATTGCATTGCATTCTAGATTTAATTCTCCAAAGTTACTGCTTGTGTTTTGCAATACAGGTAACACGATTAAATGGTTACGTGTAACTCGAAACCGTGCGCTTCGATCCTAGAAAATCGTATAAAAAACTAATTTCCGCTCCAAGTGTAAAAATAAGAAAGCATTTAAGGAAAAAATATTTTATTTCCTTTTTCCAATATTTTAGGCTATAACAAATTTTTGATAGTTTTATTGGAATGCTTTGCTAGTCCTCATCATTGATGTCATCAAAAATGTTCTTATTGTAATATTTCTTCTTTGAGGAGAATTAATTATAAATTCCTGTGAATACTGAAAAATGTTCACAAATAACATTAAACATTTTCATTGTTTTACTGCGGTTGTCGATCTGTTTTGTATATATTACAGAAATAATTATCCGTGGTATTTAAAGTGTTTACAGACTTTATAAATAAAACCATATATGTTTACAATTATGCTAATCTACTTCCGTTGTTAATTTTTTTTAAAAGAAAGTTGAGTTTTTTATAGCAGATAATATTAAAGTATAGAAAATTTAAAATATTTGGTTATAAACCAGTAAATATTATTTATAGACAAAGGATTGAATTGGAGCGCTACGGTCATTTTTTGCTACACGAGGGATTATACCTTGACCTACAGCTTCAAGCCTATTCCGCACGGGTACAAGCATCCATTCCAACAAAGGGACTCGAACCCACAGATTCTAGTACTGAATGCCAGAGCCCTAGCCATTCGGCCATCGTCCGGCATGGACAGAGAAAGACCTATTACTTTCTTCTATTTCAATATTTGGAAATAATTTTATATTAAATAACATGTTGTTCATTTTTTAAACAAATCTGATCGAAAACCGTGTAACTCAATTAATGTGCAAATCACTGGAATGCTGCAATTTTTTTCCGTGTAGCTCGAGGGAAAACCTGCATATTATTACTTTCCATTATAGGTTGTATGATCTTGCATCTGTTCCTTTTCTCCTGTCTTACAAAGTTCTTTGTGGATTTCATTTTCAATTTTTGTTTGATGTCATTCTATCAAGATGAATCGACCTACATCTATTTTCTGTAAAGCCAAAGATAACACTTTCATATAAGAGTTTGAATTGGCATTTTGAAGTATAAAAGATAGGAAGCGAGTCAGGTTGGAGTAGGTCTCAGCTCTTTTCAGTATTGACGTTAGTTCAGCGCAAAGAAGAGATCGTGTAGTTTCAGATGTGCTGTTAGACGAGTAATGTAATGCATAATTGGGGTAGTGAGTAAAATTATTTTTAGACATTTACTTAATAAGTGGTGTGTTCTAACAAGGGTAAGGCATCTTAGGCAAGTACTTTGAGCTTGGAAACGTAAGAAAAGTGTTTTTATTATTTTTATTTATTTATTCAATGGGACAGGAACCACATAAGCTTTAAATATTTTATTTTATGGTTAAATATATGTGTTGGCTCGGGAATAAAGTTTTTAGTACAAGTGAATCTGTGCCGGTCATCTAAGTAAAGCCTAGATAAACCCTGACGTCCAGTTAAAAGCCTAATCTCGACTAAGAAAGTAAAGAGAGATGTACAAGGTTTTATTTACTGCATGTGTTTTGCATGAAAATATAACTTGCATCGTTACATTGCATTATAGATTATGCTCTTCCCGTTAAGATCAATTATAATAGCTTGATTTATACATAAATGTTCTTTGAATAGATAAAAAAATAATGAAACATGTAAAATGTCCTTAAAGACCACTGGAAGAGAAATATTTTCATAAAAATACTTTTTTCTTTCGTGGTCTACCAGTATTTTTATTTATTTATTTATTTCCGAAATTCCCTCTTCGGGATATTGTTGTGTATTCGGAAAGCTCTCGAAATATTCTCACCCAACCGAATCATCTTTGATTCACTTGGTCTCCTTATTAACTTCGACCTTAAAAGAGTTTCTTTACACGTTTTTCAATTTTAGTATCCAAAGTTTTCCTAACATTGAAAGATAGATGTAACTTTGAAGGAGGTTTGTTGGAAATATGTTTCTTTTAAGCAGGAAATTTTCTCGTCAAGATAAAACTATTTAAATTCTTGTTACAGAACTTCTAATATTACTTTTTATTTTAAAAAATGAACTATCTGTAACATAATAGCATTGATGCAGAAATGAACGAACAAGAATATTTACCTTTTTTAATTGAAAGCTATAGACTTTAGTTTAGTTAGGTAATACTGAGGATTTATATAGAATTATTCCTCCAGACCAGTGCTCTGAATATGTCTTACGTTTCATAACACACGTGCAACAAATTAGACGTCCAAATTATTATTTTGAATTTACGTACGATTACGTGCTCATTACATAAACTATGAAGTATTAAAAAAACCTGAGAACATATTGAAATCAATCCAAATTTTTCCCTGGTTTCATAAATACGTATTTATTAAAGACAAACACCAAAGCTTATAGTTTATTTTAATTGGCATGAAAGACATGAATCGCATATTAAGAAGGAAAAAAATATGATATTTATGTTAACTTCATTGTTATTATTGTCAAGAATTAAATCAATAAAATTATACATTATATATAAGACCCCGCCCCAATTTTATAGTGGTTAGACTCGCGAATCGGCACAACGTTCAATTAGATTCGGATTCCGGCAGATATATGAACGTTTTCTTCCTGTCCACACATAGGGAACAATATTGGCTCACGTATATATATTGTTCCTATTAAAACATACCCAACAAATTCACAATGTGGTAGGCCAGTGGTTTCAGTGATTACCACATTGGATGGAAATATTTATCCAGTTTCGAAATATTTAACCCCATCTGAAGTTTTCAAGACATTATTTTCGAATTTAATGAATCCTTATACTGGAATGTTAAATACACTGCTGGCCACTGTAAATGCAACACCCTGAAGGAAACATGCAAATAACATGAAATTTACAACATGCATTAGCGGATGTCAGATATGCAAATGATTAGAATTTCAGCGCAGACGCACATCACGCGCACCTGTGGTGCCACTTCAAAGCGCTATTTAAGGCTTGGAGATTTCGACGATTTCAAGTTCGGCAATTGTGTTTTTCTTGTGGATTTTTCAAAAAAAAACGATCAATTGTGCCTCGTCGAAAAAACGATCATCTTTTGATCAAGTATCCGAGTTCGACAGAGGAAGGATAGTGGTCTACCGAGATTGTGGATTATCTTTCAGGGAAATCGGTAGTCGTGTTGGACGAAACCAAACAACTGTAATACGGATATGTGATCGATGGATGCAGGAGGGTACGACGGACCGGCGTGTTCGATCGCATCCACCTCAGCGCACCACTTCACGTGATGACAGGCAAATTGTGCGCATGGCAGTGACGGATCGCTCAGTCACATCACGAACCATAGCACAGCACATGCAGTCTGTAACGTATCATCCAGTGTCTGCGCGTACCATTCGACGCCGTTTACAGCAGAGTGGTCTGTCCGCAAGACGTCCATTGCTTTGTCTACCCTTGACGCAGAACCACAGACGTCTCCGCCGCCAATGGTCCGATGACAGAAGGATGTGGACGGCAGAATGGAATGAAATTGTCTTTACTGAAGAGTCACGCTTCTGTCTGCAACACCACGATGGTCGCATTCGAATCTGGAGACACCGTGAAGAGAGGATGCTGAACAGCTGCACCGCCACACTGGTTATGCACCGCCACACTGGTCCTGCACCGGGTATTATGGTATGGGGCGGTATTAGATATCACCCTCGCACATCTCTAGTACGCATTGCCGGTACTTTAAACAGCCAGCGCTACATCTCCGAGGTGTTGGAGCCAGTTGTTCTTCCTTACCTTCGAGGCTTGCCCACAGCCATATTTCAACAGGATAATGCGCGACCACACGTGGCACGCATTGTCCCACGGTTCTTCGTCAATCGCCAGATTGAATTGCTTTCCAGGTCGCCTCGCTCTCCGGATCTTTCGCCGATAGAAAACATGTGGTCCATGGTTGCTCTACGATTGACCCAGATTCCATCCCCAGCTGCCACAGCAGATCAACTTTGGCAACGTGTGGGAGCTGCTTGGTCTGCTGTACCCCAAGAATTCATATAAAGTCTCTTTGAATCAATGCCGAGGCGTGTGGCAGCTGTGATCTCCAACAATGGCGGCTACTCTGGCTACTGATTTTGGCAGGAACCACACATCACAGAAGTCTATAAATTTAATCATTTGATACTTGGTCAACATGTTATCTACAAAATAAATTTTGTTGTGATATCTCTTGTCTTTCTTGGTGTTGCAATTTGGGTGGCCAGCAGTGTACTTAACAGATTATACACATTGTTGTCTATAAATATGATATATATATATATATATATATATATATATATTATATACAGTGGTACCTCGGTTTACGAACGAACGCGGGGATGCACTGCCATCTGGTAGTCTGCGACGGAAGCATTCGCCATACTTGTTTCGGTTCGCGAATAGTCCACTTGCGAAGCTCAGTTATACTTTCTCTAACACAGCTTAAACGTTGGTTGCTCATGTATTTCAGATGTTTTTATAAATATTTTTGTTTAATTTAGCCGTCAATATGGCTCCCAAGAAAACGCTAAGAGCAAGTGATATTGCTAGCAGGAAACCTAATCTAAGTTTTGAGAAAAAGAAGGAAATACAGTAATAACTAATCATGAGAATGATGTGAGTGTTTCTAATCTCGCCACGCAGTTTGGGTTGGCGAAGTCTACCATTTGTACTATCCTCGAAAACAGAGGCAATAAAGGCAGCTGATGTGCCTAAATGACTGACCGTTTTTAACGAAGCAAAGTCCTGACATTATAGAAAAGGTAGAAAAATTATTGCAAGTGTGGATACGTGAAAAATACCTTATTGGTGATAATATTAGTGAGGGTTTCATTTGCGAAAAGGCTAAGATGTTGCACAGTGATTTGGTAGCAAAAACACCGAGTACAAATGTGGATGAAAGTGAAGATTTTAAGTAGATGATTTTAAAAGGTTTGAGAATTCCGTAAGCGAAGTGCAATTTACAGTGTTGTTAAGCGTGGGGAGGCTGCTAGTTCAGATAAAAAGATTTTCAACAATCAACCATCTGAACCAGCAATTATCCACTACAAAGCTAAAATGCTGTATTAAACAATTATCATGTCTTAGTTCTCCATAAAAATGTCTGTTTTCATTTATTTTAATCATTTCTTTATAACTAAATCGATAAAAATAAGATAAAAATAACTTTTTCTGGAGAGGGGGTCGAACGGATTAATTCTTCTTCCGTTGATTTATATATGAAAAACTGATTCGGTTTGCGAACATAGTCTGGGAACGAATTAAAATCGTAAACCGAGGTACCATTGTGTGTATATATATATATATATATATATATATATTAATCATTAAGTAATATCGCCGCCGTCTACACCCGAAGGTTATACGGCCCTTCAATAATAAAACTAATCATCCCGACGGCAATCCAGCCCAGCCGGGTCCCGAAGTTTCTTTTTGCAATTCGTTTACGTGTCTTTTATTTTTAAATCTGAGGGCTATCCACCTTCCCCTTGTAGTGGGAAGTGTATATTCATAAGTTCCTGCATAATATTCTTGATGTACCTTCTACAATAATAATCCGTAAATAATTTACTAGGGGCCCAATCTTGAAAGCCCAAAGGTAGGTTTTTTCATGCTTCAGCTCATTTGCTACAATTGTATATACAGTACTTTATAATTTGTATATTGTGACACTCACAAAGATCTGTTTTAGCAAAAAATCTGTTTTGATAGACTCCTATGCAGCCATGTTCAGTTATTGCTTGGTTAACAAGGAAATCTGCCGACAGTCTTTTCGTAGAAACTCTAGGGAATACCTCAAATACATTCCTTCCTACACTGCTTCTCTCCCAATTTTCTTTCCATATATTTATGTAATAATTCTTAATTTTATTCTTAATCTGTTCTTTAGTTAATTTATAATTTCCTGTGATTTCATTCAGTGTTGTTGCTTGTTTAGCTGCTGCGTCTACCATCTCATTTTCATTAATGCCACAGTGGACTTTAACCCAGTGTAAGTTTCCTGCTATCTCATGACTTTCTATTAGGTTTTTTATATTTTCAATCCTATCTCCCTTAAAATAATATGCGCATATAGCGTGCAGTGTACTTCTAGAATCACTGTATATGTTGATTTCCTGTATTCCTTTACTTATAGCATCAGTGATGGCCATGTCAATGGCTTCAACTTCGGCGCTATAGGATGATGCATTATTAGGTAGACATTTAAGTTTGTCTGTTCTAAAACATTAAGGTTGTAACGTGTACACGCCGCACCAACCCCTTCGTTGGTTTTTGAGCCATCAGTGTAGTATTTAATGTTCGATTTTGATTCCATGTAAGTCCATTCATATTTCTTCATTTCACGTACTTTCTTTAGAGGTCGGCTTTTTGTTTCGCAATTCTGCGCGTTCAGTACGATGTCTCCTAATTTTATTTCTGATCCTTTATTGTAGATTTCATAGATATTCTTTTCAATTTTAGCTGTTAAGTTTAATGGTATGCATCCTGATAGAACGTGGAGTGCATCCGTCGAAACTGTTCTGTAACATTTAGTAAACATTATTAAGAATGGTCGTGTATCTGTCTTAATTTTAAATCCATTGTACGTTTACCATTATACCATGACTGCACTCCATGCAATAGTATCTTTTCTATAACAGTTAAATATGCTTTTTGACAATCTCAGGTTTCAAACCCCACGTAATCTTACTGACTATTGATACTGTGTTGAAATGTTAATGCCTTATCTCTAATATTATTCATATGAAAGTTAAAATTTAGGTTCTCGTCTAAATAAATTCCTAAGTATTTAATATGCTCATTGTATTTGATGTTCTCCCCTTTAAACTTAACGAGGGTCTCCTTGTAACTTCTCTTTGTGTGGTATTATTATGTAGTTGGATTTTTCGACACTAAATTGTAATTGGTTTTTATCGGCCCAGCTCGAAAATTTTTCCATTATTGCTCTCGCTACCTCTGTAAATCTACTTTAGGAGTATAACTTTATTCCTAAGCAGTATTATATCATCCGCAAATGCCTGTATTTTGTTGTCATCGCCCACATTCTCTAATAGCAACTCATTAATAATTAGTAACCACAGGAATGGGCCAATAGACGAACCCTGTGGTACGCCAATATTATATCCCCAGTCTTGTTCTTCATTTATAATTACAGTACGGTCTTTCAGATAATCCATTATTATTTCCTTAAGTTAGTATCCATTTCAGTTTTGTCAAGTTCTCCTTTATTCTTCTATTCTAACTGAATTAAATGCATTTTCACATCCAGAGCAAGTAAGCACGTATGGTAGCCATTCTCTTTGTTTTCTTTAATTTTATCAAAAACAATATTCAACGCTTCTACTACTCCCCTATTCCTCCTAAAGCCAAATTGATTTTCAGACAATAAACTCATACTTTCAAGATGTTCAATCAC
Organism: Dolomedes plantarius; assembly: GCA_907164885.2. Taxonomy (NCBI): domain Eukaryota; kingdom Metazoa; phylum Arthropoda; class Arachnida; order Araneae; family Dolomedidae; genus Dolomedes; species Dolomedes plantarius. The sequence continues at coordinate 14,686,818 of OU015502.1, forward strand.
TCTATTAGAGAGGATTTTATCCAAAACTTTCCCCAAAAATAAATAAATCTCAATTAATGTTAAGCACTATTTGAGAATATACAGGGGGGCTTCGAAATAACTAAATTCTAACGTTAAAAGCAATGATATTTCAGAGTCAATCAGATTACACGCGTCTACGAATTCATGGACTATAAGAGTTATTAATAGAGTGGGATGGCCTTGGGGAAAATCAAGAAAGAGAATCACAGGCATCATTGCGTGGGGAGTTGTTTTGGCGTTCAGACCAGGTTTCACACGAAAATTTATTTGTAAAGTCAGCAAAAGATGCTTCTAGGACATTCAGCAGAGATCAATGAGCATGCGCGATAAGTTTAGACGCCTTGGGGAAGAATAGAAGTTCGGTAGAGCGTGTTTGGATTTCGGTTTGGGCGGAGCGTGTCAGAGGTGAGAGATAGGAACAATGGCACGGATTGCATCGGGTTAATTAATAGTTATTGAATAAAGGATTTAGATGTAAACTAATTGTCTTCCACAGGCCTACGATGGCCACAGATACGATTCCGCAGGCACAAATTCCATAGGCCTACGATGTTACAGACTGCATATTTTTAGAGTAAGTAGTAGAGGAATGAATTAACAGGGAGTGCGAGAATTTAAGATCGTCATATGTATGTATATATATATATATATATGTAAGAACTTAACTTTCTGTTTAATACCTAAAATTATCAAATTAATGATCAGAAATTATTATCTTAAATGCCTTATTCTTAGGCGAGTTTTTGTAAAACAATTTCATATGAAACGATTAATTTTGAGCATTTTATACCATCCGGACTAATAATACATCGAAGTTAACTTATTTACTGTCATAAAACTATTTGTGTATATGTCAGCATGAAAACAAACAAATACACGAACAGAAAACTTTTAGAACTGTAGTCCCCCTTTTATATGTTGTTTGTTCAAAAAAAGGTTTAAGCGATATTTAGTCCCCACCCCCCAGCCCCATAGAAAAAGAGCGTCGAAAGTAAACATAAAAATATATACTGCAGACATTTTAAAAGTAAATTTAGGGGCATTATGGGCATAATCTTTCCTCACTTGCTGAAGGAATAAGAATAACATTGGTGTAAATGCGCATCGAAAATACTGACTCCGAATTCTTTTAGACACAGTTTATGGCATATTTGTGAACTGTGATGACAACATAAGAAGATAAGTGGTGATTTCCAAACAATGACGAAAATACGCTTCAGATATCAAAAGAGGGAGGGGAAAAAAAGTAGTGTCAAAACCTTTTATTTTTATTTTTTCCCTTCTTCGTCTGTTAAATCCAATATAACTGCTTTATTACGTCTTTTACAAGTTGAAAAAGATCGAAAGTCTTCCAAAACTTTCAGCTGCACAAATGCTATTTTATTTTAAAAGAGGAGATTCTTGGTATTGATTTCTTTTATGTTTATATTTGTAGAAGGAGCAGGGAAATCTTAAATTATCCAAGATGGAAAAGTGACATAAAAAAAAGTTTGTTGCGAGATTTTTGAAGGAATGTTTAACCTTACGGGGACCATTACGGGGAAATTTCATATATATGTACAGAGGCTTTTCACACATTTCTTAGACGATGTATATTGTATTCACAAAACTAAATTACATAAAATTCTTGTGTTTTAAATGTTCTATTTGACATCCCTTATTCTGAACTATCTTTCGACACCGCAATTTCCAAGATAATGATGCATTTTGAAGTGTCAGAAGAGGTATTCTATCCCATTCCTCCTGAACAGCTTTCCAGAGTCCTGTAAAGGTTTTGGGACGACGTTTGGATAATGCAGATTTTAAAAGTCCGAAAGCACAAAAATCCATAGGTGATACATCGGGAGATTTAGTAGGGATATCAGTGAAGGGTATGGCCTTGATACCAGTTTTTGTTCCATTTCTTTTAGGAAATTTACAGTGGATTTGGATGTATGACAGCTAGCTTTGTCCTTGTGGAGTCTCACAGATTGATGGCACTGTGGGTAAAGCGATGGCATTTCATTCAGAAAAATTGGCGATAAAATATGTTCCTGATAGTATTTGGAGTTAATCTTGACAATTTTTTCCCCTCTCTTTATTTTTAACTTGCCATTATAAGAAAAATGAGCAACAATCATGAATCCCTTATAAAAACTTTCTTTCGATTCTTTGAACTATGTACTTAAATTTTTTCTCCCCTTTTATGATAATAAATGACTCTTTTTTGTTGCAATCATTTAAATACACCGTGATTCATCTATTGTGACAATTGTTTTTCACTTTTCTTTGGATAAATGTTTCTCATATAATTCTACAGCGTGTCCTGCGTTCAGCGATATGATTTGGAAGAAGACGATGCACATTTCGTTCTTTCGGTTTCTTATTGTTTACAGTGGACACCGAGCATTTTAATTATTTTGCAACTGTCCTTTGCTAGGGCATTTTCTTTTAACATTGAACAACGTACCTTTGCAATAGTCGAAGATGTCCGTTTTTTCCTTGGATACTTGTATGGAATTTTTGTCCCACTTGAGGCTCCAATTTGACGTGTTTTTCTTTCTTGTTGACGATATTACCTATCGACGCTTTAGATATCACAAAACCATGACTCTCACATCGTTTTTGGATAACGGAGTATGCATATTTCTCTTCGGAAAGAGCATAAATGTAGCCTTCGAACCACTGCTTTGTTAAAAATGTCATTTTGAATAAAACAAAACTTTCAAGCCGCAGACGATAATTTTGACTTTTGAAAACATAGTACAATTGCAATTATTTCTTTTGCAGCAAACGATTTTTATTATCGCTTACCAAAATCGTCAAAAAAAATGTGCGAACAGCCTCTGTATATGTGTGTGTATATATATATATATATATATATATATATATATATATATATATATATATATATATATATATATATGACATAAATTTAAAAAACTTTTTACTATTTAACACGCCCTTTTCAAATTCTTCATCCTAACGGAATAGAACACATTCCCTCTTTCTTTATTTCTACCTAAATCCGAATCGAATTAATTTATTAGTTTTTTCCCTAAGCCACGTGTGGCCAAAGCTTATATAACAATTATATAACGCGAACGGCGTGGAACATTCGAAAACCATCCCCCTATATGATGCGACTTAATCAAGTGTCCGTTTCTGGCGAATTAGAAGTTGTATAGACCCGTACGCGGGCGAGAGATTTCACGCGTCTGCAGTCTTTTGTGTGTTTTGCTCTGGCCTGGCAAGATGTAGCTTTTTGAATGTCCGTATTGCCACAGCACCCTGCGCTGTCGGCGTGATCGGGCCTTTTCCCTCGGTATCTGTGGAGTTAAGATGTCTGTAATCCCGTCCAAATTATGTCCAGCCACGAAACTGCTTCGGAAATAAAGACTATGTTATCAACCAGTTGACTCTTCCTTCGGTATGGATTCCAATTAGATCTTCATCCCAGCCACTCCAAGCCACTTCGACTACACCTCGGATCCGACAGGCTAAGATTTTCAGGCCTTTTAAGCTTCGCCCCCGCCTTAGTGCCGATATTACAAGGAGTCTCGCAGCAAGCGAACATCTCGCGGAAAAGGAATTTGGATTTCCAAACCAGAAGAATGACGAACGATAGTCAGAAGGAGCAAAATTTTGTGTCACCATTGGAGCATCGTCGATGCGGTGAAAAAAGCCCGTTTCTCCTGTGCGAATCTTCGACGCCGGCAAAAGTTTTTGCATCCCTGCCCAGCGTTTGCAATCAAGACCTCGCGTGTATGCTGCCGTGTTTATGCCAATGGTGAAAGAAGATTCTCATCTGTGTGCGCGATTGTGTTCAGTTTAATCGTCGGTGCGTGTGTATTCGATACACCATGGGGGGATTTTAGTAGTGCTTTCGTAATCTGTGAAGTGTTAAATCACGACTGCGTGTAAACATGTGTGTGAACTAGAAAAAGAAGAAAAAATATTGTGACTTTCACATTATAACCAGAACAGACGAGGGACTCTTGAACATCCTAGAAAGTTAGAGGAATTGCGCCAAGTACGACTCCACATATAAATAATTGAATACATAAACATTTTGAAGAAAAAAAATAACAAGGTTCATTTTCTACACTTGATTTATAAATAATATTGATAACATACATGTAAGCAATAATTATGGAAAAAGTTTTGAAGGTGAACTGTTTTAATTGAGTTATAATGGTATGTTAGTGCAGTGAATAAAATCTTCTTGAGATTGTATGAGGTATGACAAATATAAACCTATTTTTCCATTGATATGAACATTTATATATAATATAATTCCTTTGAGTTATAAAATATATGTTTAATTTAGAATATAAGGTTTTAAAAAGATTTTTGAAATTTGTATATTGATAAGTCTTATGAGTGTTTTTAGTGTAATTATTAAAAATTTGATAATATACAGTAGTCGTAAATTTACGAAGGGTATAAATTCTATAAGTATCTGTTTACCGCAACCAAACTTAAATCGTCGCGGAGAAAGAAAAAAATAAAAGAAAGTAAAATGAATCGCTCCGCTGATGAGAGCTCGCTTTTGTAAACAAATCGGCGCAAACTCCGCATTGGTATTGTACCGTAATAAGACAGCTAATTACAGGAAAAACAAACTTTATTTTATATGACGAGACGAGGGCAACACAACACAAAAATTGTGTGGAACACATCACACTATATCGGTAGCATAATATCTCAACAGAATCGAAAAATGATACTTCTTTTACACTGAAACACGAACAACACTTCCTTTTCTCTCCGCTCGTCCACGCTACCTCACTTCAGTTCCGTTCGCTAGCATTTCAAAAACCGCATTCCGGGTCTCGATCGGGAGGTCGTCAAACTCCCCCTTGAAAACTTTTCTAGAGTTTTACGAAGGAAAAGTTAGTCAGATGGTATACAGGACCATCAAATATAAAATGATCACCGAAAAGTTCATTTTCCTTTACTAAAGGGAACACAACAAGTACCAAGTGATTAAAGTTATTAGGGGTCCACACACACAAAACAACAAAAAAAAAACGTAAATGTAACATGTAATTAACGGAAAATCAACTGAATAAAGGTAGTGGATTGAATTCAAAACATTACCGAATCTACTACCACATATGTACCTCATATTAGCTAGCATTATTCTGTTTACAGAATCATAATTTTTACACAATATCCATTATAACATAACATTTTCATTAATGTATTATCAAGACAAAAACAAATTAAATGAATAAACCAAAATAAACATGGGAAATATATATAATAACAGTTGCACTACAATACAGTTACAATACCCTTTTTCGGGTATAGGTATAGCCTTGTTAATCTAGAGAGGCTCTACTCAGACTATCAGCATTCCTATTCTTCAAATCTGCCCTATGAACAACAGAAAAATTAAAAGGCTGGAAACCCAACGCATCAGTCTAGCATTAGAACTAGCATTTGTTTTTAGCCAAGTTAAAGGATGATGATCCGTTGGATAGTAAATTCTTGACCATCCAGGTAATGATGTAATTTTTTATTGCGAAAATTATGCTAGCACACTCTTTTTCTGTTGTACAGTATCGTTTTCGGTTTCGGAGACTTCTTGCTTAGATATATAATTGGGTGTTCTTCACCTTCATCATCGAGTTGAGTTAACACCACACCATACCCAAATGAGGCGTCTGTCTGCAAAATAAATTCTCTATCAAATTTGGGGAGTAGAGAACTGGATGGCTGGTTAGTTTATCTTTTATTTTTGGAAAGCCTTTCCACAGTCCTCAGTCCAGTCGATGTCTCCTTTTCTAGTTGTCCCTTTCAAAGCGTTCGTTAAGGGAGCCGCTATCACTAAAAACATCGGAATGTATCGGCTATAGTAGCCAGCTAAGCCTAAAAAGGCCCTGATATCCGTTTTTGTTTTAGGAGTAGGAAATTCAACGACTGCCTGAATTTTCAACTCCGAAGGCTTTCGATAGCCTTGTCCAACCACATGCCCTAAGTATTGAACATGATCTTGGGCAAACCGACATTTTGAAGGTTTCATTGTCAACTTCGCATCTGCAATTCGTTGCAATACTAACTGAAGATGTCGAATATGTAAATCCCAGGAAGTCGAGAAAACGGCAACATCGTTCAAATAAGGGACTGCAAACTCCTCTAAACCTTTCAGAAGTTCAGACATCAGCTTACTGAAAAAATATGGTGCATTTTTTAACCCGAAGGGTAATCTTAAGGTCGATAGTTTCCGAAGCTAGTCACGAATGAGGCTAATCGTTGAGCATTAGCACTCAAAGGAATTTGCCAGTACCCCTTCGCGAAGTCCAGTACAGTAACGAATTTAGCGGCGGCTACCGTTTCTACTCTGTCTTCCATGTTCGGTAAAGGGAAATATTGGGTTACTGTCACGTTATTTAGTCGACGATAGTCAATGCAAGGACGAGGGTCCTTATTAGGAGCTTCTACCAGGATCATGGGAGAAGTATAATCGCTTTCTCCTATTTCAATAATTTTCAACTCAAGCATTCTTTCTATCTCTTTCTTCATGATTTCTTTTTGTCTAGGCGAAGATCTGTAAGGCCTTGACATAATAGGTTTATCGTTATTGAGTAGAATATCATGCTCGACCATATCAGTTTTACCAGGTATATTAGAGAAACTGGACGAATATCTTCTTATAATATTTTGCAGCTGTTCGATTTGGTAGTCTTCCAGTCTTTCCTCCAGTCTACTGTTACTAAGAATTTCAGTAAAATCGAATTCATGGGGTAACATATATTTGGAAATTCGATATCTTCATCTAGAGAGGAATTTTCTGCTTCGTCACAAGACAAAAAATTTACAAGTTCACTCTTTAATAAGGCTTAAGCATATTCACATGGTAATTTGAGACCTCTCTTTTTCCGGGGACACTAACCAAATAGTTGGTATCGGAAATTTTTGCTTCAATTTTCCCTGGTCCAATCCACTGAGCAGCTAGCTTGCTTTCCCTTGAGGTAGCTAAAACCCACCGAATCACCCTCTCGAAATTCTCGTCTTATGGCATTTCTGTCATACCATAATTTCCTCTTGATCTGATTCTCTGTAACGTTTTTCAAGGCAACTTCCTGACATCTTTTCAGTCGATTTATAAGCTGGAATACATACTCAGTCACTGGACTTTCATTAATTTCCGCATTTGTCCAATGTTCATACAAGAGTGTCTCAGGTGTTCTCACATTTTTCCCATAGACTAACTCGGCAGGCGAAAAGCCTGTACTTTCATGAGTCACAGTTCTTAGAGCTAGAGTGCCAAAGGTAAATACTTCTCCCAGTCTGGACCAGCTTCTAGGCATAATACTCTTAATACGCGTTTGATAGTTCTGTGGAAACGTTCCACGGGATTCGATTGGGGTGATGCACGGAGCTATGTCTAACTTTAACACCGAATTTTTCAAAAAATTCTGATGTTAGCATGCTTGTAAAAGACGTACCCTGATCGCACTAACTCTCTAGGGAAACCAATCCTGCTAAATATATTCAGCAACGCATTAGTTACAGATACAGATCCAATATCACTTACCGTATAGCATCAGGATACTTTGATGACATGCAGATGGCTGTAATTATGTTTTTTCCACTAGCTGTTGTCGGCAGGGGACCTACTGCATCAATGTTTAATTTTGAAAAGACTTCTTGTATGACAGGTACCAATTTCAGGGGTGCCTTTGTCTTATCGTTTGGTTTGCCAGCTCTTTGGCAGCTATCACAAGATCGCACGAAGTCTTCCATATCTTTATAACATTTGGGCCAAAAAAGTACTTTGCCATTCTATCTTTTGACTTAGTAACGCCCAGATGACCTGATGTATCTTCATGACACAGTCTCATAACTTGGTCCCTATACTCCTCTGGGATAACCAAAAGTTTCTTAGTGTCTTCTGAGCTGTCTTCCTGACATTTGATTAGCAGATTTTTATCAATGATAAACTTTGGTCCTTTTTGGCATTTTGAATCTTAGTTAACAATCTTGAAAATGGACTGTAATCCTTCACTATCCATCAGGGACTTAGAAAACTGCTCATGGTTTGTCTTCAAGAGAGAAAGCTCATTTGAATTGGTTTCCACTGGAGGCAAAAATTCGTCATCTATGATTATAGAAGTGTCGTTTTGCTCTTGGACCTCTGTTACAAATTCCTTGCTGGATTCTTCATTTAGAGCACTTTTATTTGGCTTAGATTCTTGTTCGGGGCTTAAACTCTCTTCATTTTCTGTCTTTTCTCTTTCCTTTTGGGCGCGAGTCTGCACTGCACTAAGATGAGAAATCGAAATCTTTCCCACCTGTAAATTCGGTAATCTGGCTGCAATTCGATTTCCTAAAATATAGCGCCCCTTATCTAATTCACAACGCACAACTGCGGCTTTGGTATCAATGCTTCCAAATTGTCCAGAGATCCTAACCTTTGCCAACGGTAGACATGTCGGACCTTCGTCCAAAGGTTGCTGCACCCAAATAGTTTCGCCTGTGTACATCTCAGGAGAGACATATTTCCTACACATGACGTCTATCGTGGCACCTGAATCTCGAAGAACAGGCATGGTAAACCCATTTACTTCCGCTAATGTTGTAAAAGGACTTAGCAGATTTTCCTCTTGTTCCTCACAAATTTGGTTCACTTGGTCTGAAGTTTTCTGAGCCTTTAATTTAGGACAAGTCGGTCGCAAATGGTCAACCGACCCACATTCATAACACTGCAAGGGTTTTCGCGAATCAAAATAATCATAGTTCTGACCTTCCCCAACTTGCTTTCCTGATCCCCTTCATTTTGTCCAGATTTAACCGGAAATTTCTGATATTTTCGATTTCCCTTTTCGAAATTATTGCTAGTCTTCCTTTGTTCATAGGTTGGATAACTTTCGGATTTCCTACTCCCCGTACACTGTCATATTCGTCCAACATCTCAGACAGTTTTGGCTGAAGTTATTTTAGTCCAGTTGTCAAGAAAATGTTCCCGAACATCATTGGATACACGTTTTTTATCTGGTCTGTAACCATCAGATCCTTCAGCAATTCAAAAGTATTAATTTCCAACCCTTGTATCCATTCTTCAAGATAGTTTCTTAATTCAAAAGTAAAATCTCTCCATGAACTATCAGACTTCTTTTGATGTTGCACAAACTTAACACGAAATTTCTCGGGGCTAAGTTTAAAACGCTTTAGGAGCAACTCTTTGACGTAATCGTAACTGTCCGTCTTTTCCTCTGGCTCTCGCTATAAGCTGGATGATATCCGGCGGAAGAAGGGGTAGCAACTGTGTCACCCAATCCTGTTTTCTAACATCTGCCCTTTTTGCCTGGCGTTCGAAAATACTCAAATATAGACTAATATCTTCCTCTTTTGGATCGAATTTTGAAGAATTTTCTGAAGTATAAAATTAGTTCGCGAATTCGTAATTTGCTCCTGATGAGAAGTCTCAGTAACGGATACCTGCATAGTTTCAATTCTTAATTTCTCCATTTCGAATTGGAGTTTTTTCTTCTAGTTCAAATTGGCGCTTTTTTCTTCTTTTCCAGTTCGAATTGGCGATTCTTTTCTTCTTTCTCCAGTTCGAATTGGCGATCTTTCTTCTTCTTCCAGTTCGAATTGGCGCTCTTTTCTTCTTTCTAGTTCGAATTGGAGCTTCTTTTCTTCTAGTTCGAATTGGGCTTCTTATCTTCATCTTCAATTTTTAACCTTCCAAGCTCAAACTGGTTTTTACTCTCTCTTAACCCGACTTTCCGTTATACCTTCTAAAGATTTTTCACATACTCCTCTTCATAGTGCCTAGATGTTTTTTTATTAATATTATCAGGTCTGTTATCACTAATTCTTCACTTATATTTTCCCCCATCTCAATAGCCAAAGTCTGAAGATCACTTTTTCTGCTTTGCAAAGAAAGCCATGGTAAAATAGTTCAAGATAGTTACACTCAAAATACTTTAAAATAACACTTCAGTAAATCTTTTTTTTTTTGACACCATATAAATTTTAGCATAAGATACAAAAACCGAAAGTAAGTACAATTTGTTTCCTAGCAGGATTTCAACTCAACCAATTACCAGCACAGAGTGTGCTAAACCGAAAGTAAGAATAATTTATCTCCTAACAGGAGTTCACACTTCATAAATGTTGCTTACAATTACTATCAGCACATGGCGTGCCACAAAACCCAAATTTATAATAACAATTGTATAACGACAGCGTGATGCTTTCAAAACCCAAAGTAGAAATTTATCTCCTTGAGGAGTTTTCCCACTTAAATAAATGTTGCTTACAATTACATCAGCACATGTGTGCTACAAAATTTCAATATACCAGCACATTGCGTGCTACAAATTTCGTGTATATCAGCATATGGCATGCTACAAAATTTTGCGTATAC